>CM021102.1:172103456-172126515 GCA_007115665.2 Sequoiadendron giganteum
TGATGAAACAAACATAACAAGTTCAACATCCTCATAAAATATTGCACCTAGTTTAAATATGCTAAATGAGATATTGAAACAATAATGAAAACTAAATAAAGCTGATAAAACATGAATGCAAATCTATTCCATGGTGGATTGGTGCTCCTTAAATATGTGAAAGAGCCCTTTCCCAATCCTTGATAAGCCAAATGAGATGATAGACAATGAGATGCTAATGAACTCAAGTTTCCTATAATGATAGTGCTCAAATTGTAGATGTAAAATGAGTGAAAATGCATTGAACTTATAGGAGAAGTTGAGAGAGGAGAGGCCAAGATTGAGCAATGTGGGATTAAAACCCAACAAATGAGAGAGAGCCACTTGTCACAATTGGATTGGCCCATGCTTGTGCAAGTTTCGGCTAATGTACCCATTTCAAATTTGAAAATAGCAATAAATGAATATGGTTGAAGATTTTTGGGGGAATTGTGTTTGTCCAAAAAAGTCAAACATTATAGTTAATGAGGGCATATTCCTTGGGAATATGCCCTTGTGAGGGAAAATAGGTGTTTTAATAAATCAATTTAAATGATTTATTGTGCAAGTGGATTAATCTAGAGGATTTAGGTGATTAGGATTAAACTAACCAGATTTGATTAATCTAACAGGAGTTTAGGTGATATAACATTTGATTTAAATTTTTGTATTTGTTTTAAATCAAATGAGAGGAAATGCATATGAGTGATTTAATTAGATTAAATCAAGACTTTAGGAGGTTAATTAATTAGTTTGATTTAATTAATTAAGAGGAAAGAATGATAAAATGTGATGATTAATCAATAATGTTAATTTTGTATTTCTACATTTATTACAAGACAATTCAGATTATGAAAGAATGGAAGATTTATCTTATCTACTTTTCTGAATTCTAAGATCTATTTAAAATTGAACTAATTCCTTTAGAAAATAAACTATTCCATTCCACACTTCACTAAATTAACAAGTAATTTTAACTCTTTGCGTAGAGTCCATTAAAATGATAATCTATGATATTTTAGATCTATAAATGACTTTTAACTAGGAAATAAACCATGGAAAACATAAACAGTAAAATAAACTTTGATCTAAGATTTTCCAAACATACAAAAAATGAAATGATTCTAATATCTAAGATACAAGATAGAAAAAAAAAAACTAACAAATGAACTTAACATCTATAGGATCACCTTCCTTCCAAAAATGGACTGCTCTACTTCTGGAAAAATTGAGCACATAGTTGAAATGAACTTCTTTATATTTCCATAGAATCTGCCCAAATAGGGATGAAGTACAAGGAAAATAATTCTAACTTAAAACAGGAAAATAAATTACATGAGAAGGATCAAAAACTTGATACAATCTAACATCGAACTATGTTGGATCTAGATATAAATACAATATTTATTTTTTTTAAAAAAGATAAGAAGGAAACTAATTGAATCCTAGTCTAAAAATATATACTGGCGTGTAGGAACATAATTGGTGAGGATCCTTGTAACTGCCTTTAGTTTTATTGATTTCTAGATTTTTGAACTGCATTTACTTTGTTGGAGCTTTGGTTGTAGTTGGTAGAGTCTTCATTCGACATGATGAGTCAAAAGGAGATCAACTGATTATAACTCATTTAAGGATGAGTCACAAACAATCTATCCATTCATCACTTTTAAACAGAAACAGTTATCATTTGGCTGAGAAATAAATATCAACTCTAGTTGCATAATAAAGGTGTGCATATCATAAAACATTTATAGGTTAATCACCACATTAATCATGCACTTAACATAAATAAGTATTAATATCGACCATTCATATTCTAAGTCTTAATACATCATTAAGTTCACAGATGCATACATAAGGGAAAATATTATGAGTTTTAAAGCCAAATTATAAAGTATTAAAAAGGTAAAAACTTAGTGATTATGAGGTCTTTACTAGGCCTCATCATTCTCCTCCTCCTGCATTTAACTATGCCCTCATGGTTTATAAATAGATGGAATATGAATTCCCCTATTCAGTGATTCCATCCAAAGGGCACAATCAAAAACTCCTAATCTATATGCCATTGGAGTTCTTGTAGACACAACAAATCCATTCTTCTTTTCGATCTTTTCATACCAAACTTTAAGGACTTTAGATTGTATCTATGAAGGTGCATTTATTTTAGGTGCAGGCATGATAGTGATAGGCATTTTGAATCTCATACCAATCCAGAATTCTTGTTCCTAATTAATCATATTGATCACATGCCTCACCCATGTTAAGCTCCATCTGATATTATTTGGTGATATTGGTTGTCTCCTTTTTAATGGGTCTGGAAGTGATTTGAATCTTTCTTCACATGCCTGGAGAGCTATAGATGGAAGACTTCCTTCAATATCCTAAAAATTTGCAATGGATTTTAAAAAAATTACTCACATAAAGAGGAGTTACTTCATTGAGCCTTGTAATGGACCTGAACCTTTTGATTTAATATATTTATTATGGATATTCTGGTCTCATTGGTAACCCATATGTCTATTGAATTTTTTTGTATTCCTCCATTCTAGCTGACCATTCAACATAGATTTTCAATAATGAAACAAAGGATTTGATTTGAAGTTCACTTATATAGGCATTAAAAAATGACTCATCATCGTTAACCATGAGAAATACAAGTTGGAAGAACTCACACATTTGATTTTGAATGTTTGGATAGCTATTAGAATAACAATCCATGAAGTCATAATTTGTCCAGAAGTCAGTAGGTCTTTTTAGCACAATCTAATTCAATTTCCATTTTAGGAACAACTCTCTAAGAAACAATCCATACATTCCAAAAGATTTTTTGGTGTGAACTAAGGAAAATGCAATATCTATAGTCTTGTTAAGCCTTTCCTCTACTTCTTCCTTTTCCTTTGTAACTTTATCCAATTTTGTTTGGAGTTCTTTATTAATATTTTTGTATTTCATAGTTGTTAGGGAAAGGTCTCTAGGTCTTGTTGTTTTCTCCTTATGTTCTTCCTTAGGTGGAGGCAGAAGTAGTAACATGTTGTTGAGCAGTTGTGGTTGTACCTTCTCTTTTGTCTCAGTCCTTGTTTCCAATTATGTCTTCAACCTCTGTATCTCTCTATCTTTTTGTTCATTCAAAATGGTCATTTTAGTTAGATTTTCCCATGTTTCCTCTAACTGTGAAGACAACATACTAACTTCCTTTTCAAACTATTCTTTCAACTCATTTATTTCTCTTTGAAATTTGAATTTCTCGTCTCTTTTCCTTATTTTCTCATCTAATAACAAATTCTGCATTTTAAACTTTTACAATTATTTTTCTAATCTAGATATCCTAAGAGTAGTTTGAATTTGTTCTTATTCTTTTTTCTCTAAATTTTCACTATTAGAAGGTGTTTCTTCCTCTTCTATGGGTTGCTTTCCTTCAATATGGATAATTTATTCCTCATTGCTTTGAACTATCTCTTCCCGTTGAACTTCAATATTTGGCCTTTCCGTTTCCTAAAAATTCTCTACATTTGGTACTTCAACTTCATGTTCAATTTCCACATTTGACATATCAACATCCTAAAAAGGAGAATTAGGAGCTGACAAATTAACATCCTAAACAGGGGAATTAGGAGCTGAAAAATGTTCTTCTGGAGGAGTACATTCTTGACTTTGTATTGGAGGTTGTGACCCTCCTTCCTTTTCTAACTCCTGTTTTTCAGGATCCGTTTCTTTCAACACCTCCTTTTGAGGCTCTTCTTTTTCATGTTCATTTTTCTCAGACTCATCCTTTTCAATTTCCTCTCCCCTAGACTCATCAAGATTGATGGTTAGAGGAGTCTTTTTGGATTCTATCTTTTCTTGTTCAATCTTCTTTCTTTCTGACCTGGTTCTTCTTTTGGATTTTTGAATCTTTGTAGTTTTCCTCTTTTTAGAAAATTTTCTCTTAGTATCAAAATCCTGTGAGGTTTTCTTTTTCTCAATTTTTCTCTTCATTATAAAAACTAAACTTCTTGATTTTTGCCTCCTAGTTCTATCTATTGGTTTAACTAGGTTTTATGTCAAAACCTTTGTCTTTCTTTTCTTTGCAGGAGTAGAACTCTCTGGTTTTTTTCCTTTTTAGGTCTCCCAATAGGTTTAACTAGGTTTTTTGTTAAAACCTTATTTCTCTCTATTTTAAGTGTTCTACTTTCAAATATTTTAGGTTTTTCTTCCTTCTTATCAGTATTTAACACGAATTTTCTCCATTCCTCTTCTCAGTTAGGTTTTTGCATGAAGTGATGTTTAACTATTAAATGCATTAGACCATGATGAGTCACTCTATTTTCTTTTTCCTTGCATTTAACAACCATTTCAGTAAGTTGAGAAAAAAGAAAAGTAGGCAGATTAACCCTTACTTCAAGTTTAGTTGCACGATGTCTGATATGATTCAAAAAATTTAGTGGTGGCCCTCAAATGGTGGAAAATTGACCTTCGCATGTGAAAACCTTCATAATACAGAGTGCAATGGATGATGAGGGTTCCTGCAAAGTTCCACGCTCAATGCCCTTATTCTTCCCTTTATGTATATGAAAGACTGGTAAAGTCTCAGGTGGAACATGAAAGATTTCAAACAGTTCTTGCAAATTGGAAAGCCAAGGTTGAATAATATCACCTTCCGCCAAAATTCTAGATAAAGCACTGCTCATAGTGATGGATACCTTAATGGGTTCCCCTCTTACCATGGTGAAATTGATGTGGAATTTTTTAATAAAATCCAACATTCGGAAACTTTTAGAAGCTCAAAGATTTACCAACAATTTCGGAAACCAATTTCTAGTGATGTCTATTCCCTTCTATTTTGAAATGGCGGTGTTAATTCCTTTCAAAATGAATGATGAGATATAATCAGTGAATAAAATGTTAACTGACTATTCTTTAATGCCTATTATGTCTTGTCAAGGTACTAACACCAGCGGGTCACGTATGTATCAACCTTACTACCCATAATTTCACCTCTAAAGCCATCTTGTCATATTTATTACCCAATTAAGTAATGAGGCATTCATTTGTACGTTTAAAATAAATCATATTTGGATTTTTAAACAATCATAATTTAATCCATTAAGCAACTTTATAAACTATAATTAATGTACTTCAGATTTTAAAAAATGTCTGCCAATATAAATGCTTTCTTGTCAATGCTGACAATTTAAAATGATGGAAAATAATGGTCATACGTGCCCTCTTAAGTCGTACAATCCACAACAAAATTTGATCTTTAATAAAATCAGCATTAATTAATGCAAGACATGCTAAGCTCTAAGCTTGTGGGAGCCCACTTGTTTCCACATGTTATGTCATTAATTTAAAAAAATTCATTTAACCTTGTACCTACACATTTACACAAACAAATTAGTAAAAAATGAAGCTAAAGCTTCTAACATCGCATGGTCATTTCTTCGTGCTCCTGATTGTCATGAGTCACTACAATCATCATTCAGAAAAAATTCCTTCCTCGATTCATCAACAACAACCGATTAGAAGAGATGAGGAGCAATCAATAGTTATTTATGAAAACTTCAATCATTGGAACTTTCATCAGATTAGGTGTGATCAGGAACTATTATAAGGTTGAATCACTTGAATTTTAATTCTAATCAAACATGATAAGAAGCATTTTGTGTCCCTTTAAATCATTTCAATTCTCTCTTGATCAAGCATGATCGGGAGCTATTTATGAACTATCAAGAACCAATGCTTTTGTTTCCATTTTGATCAAGCATGATTAGGAGCTATTATGAGCTGTCATGCCTAATATGGCTCTATTAGAATTATTCATATTTATTCCTAGAAAGATCTTCTTTTTTCTAGGATATTTTGCAAAGTAAACCACCATTTCTGGTTTTCAATTTACTCTGTTTATTTGTGACCATCTAAAAAATGAATCTAAGGACTGACCATTTCACCAAAAGAAGAAAAATATTCCTTAGTAAAATGCTCAATTCTTGCTTGAAGCTCTCTAACTAATTCCTCTTTCGATGTTGGCTTATGATAAAGCTTGAGCCTATGCCCATTTACCAACATTGTTTTTCTCTCTCCATCTATAGGTATTAACTAAATAGCTCCATTGTCAAATACTTGTGTGATCTCATATGGCCCAAGCCATCTTGTGCGTAATTTCCCCCTAAATTCTTGAAACCTTGAAACAAACAACAAAGCCCAATCTCCTGCAGTAATCTGCTTACTACATATATTTTAATCATGCCATTGTTTCTTTTGACCTTGAATCATTTTAGTTTGGTGTAAAGCTTCAGTTCTCATCTCATCCAAATTATTCAGCTGCATTATTCTACTCTTTTGAGCTTCAATAAGATTTATCCCTACATTTACAGCAGTTCTCAGTGTCTCTAACTCAAACTCAATAGGAAAGATAGGAGTTTTTCCATAAACCAGCTCGTATGGTGAAAATCTAGTGGTTGTTTTCCATGTTGTATTATATGGCCATACCACTTCGATTAACCTATAAGATGAGACTATTTTTGTGAGAATATTTCCTAGCTCTCTATTGGTCACGTCTACCTGTCCATTTGCTTGAGGATGGTAGGGCAATAATTTTTTGTGTTGAACTTGATATCTAGCTAGAAATGCTTGAAGCATCAAAGAAATGAATTGTGTCCCTTGATCTGACACAAGTGATTTAGGTGATCCATATCTTTGTAGAATGTTCTTGTATAGGAAATCTACAAATTTCTCCTCCTTGGTAGCTATAAATGCTTTGACTTCAGCCCATTTTGTAACATAATCAATACATACAAGTATGTAATGATTTCTCTTTGATGGCGGATCTATTGGGCCAATGAAATCAATATCCCACTTTTCAAATGGCTCGAGTGACAATTGTGCGTGTAGTGGCATTTCTATTGATCTTCCAGGCCTCCCCATTCTTTGAAATTGATCATAGTGTATGATGTAATGAGATGTATCTTTATTCATAGTGGGCTAGAAATAGCCTTCTCCCAAGATTTTATGCACTATTCTTATTGTGGAGTAATGTCTTGCTCCTAGTTCATCATGTCATGCTCTCAATATATCATATACTTTAGTTTCCTGCACACATCTTCGCATTACATGATCTGGGAACATTTAAAATAAAAAACCATTAATCCATTCAAATCGGGAGCTTTCCCTAATCAACCTTTTTTTTATTTTGCTGAAAAATAAGGACATTTCCCAGTTACTAAGTAATTTTGAATATCCGCAAACCATGGTGACTGAATAGATATTAAAAATATATGATCATCAAGAAATGCATCTTCTACAGATTCATTATTACCCTGCAAAATAATTCTTGACAGAAAGTCAGCTACAACATTATCTCTACCTGGCTTATCAACGATGGTTATATCAAATCTCTTATAGTAATAAAAACCATCTAATTATACATCCTCCCACAATAGCTTTGTTCATAAGATAACAAATAGTTGCATGGTCAGTATGCACAAAATTCTTATATCCAGTGATGTAATGTTAGAATTTATTTATAGCAAACACAACTGCTAAAAATTCATTCTCAGTGGTGGTGTAATTTAATTCTGTTGGGTTGAGGTTTTTGCTCACATAATATATAGCATGCTTTGCTCCAGATTCATCCTTTTTCCCAAGAATTTCTCCTATTGCAAAGTTGGAGGCATCTGTATTGATATGAAATGGTTCACTCGAAATTGGACCAGCAATAATGGGTGAAGTTGTTAAAGCTTGTTTAATTTGTTCAAATGACTCCTAACATGTTGAAGTCCACAAAAATTATGAGTCTTTCTTCAACAAGGTGAAGAGTGGACCTGCAATTTTACTAAACCCCTCAATAAACATTCTGTAATAACTAGAGTGTCCTAAGAAACTCCTTACATCTATTTGATTATGAGGTATGGGTATTTGTAAAATTATTTCAACTTTCTTTGGGTCTACTTTAATTCCTTCTTTTGACATGTGATGACCTAAGACAATTCCTTCCATCATCATTAGCAAAATCTTCTCATGGTTTAAAGACATCCTATGTTCTTTACATCTATTTAGGACTTTATCTAGACTTTCAAAAGATTCTTCATATGTTTTTCCATGGATACTGAAATTAGGATCATAAAATTCCACGCATATTGCTATTAGGTCCGCATAATAGCAAGGACAACACATTGAAAGGTTGCAGGAGCATTACATAATCCAAAAGGTAAAACCCTATAATCGAAGGTACCCCATGGACATGTAAATGTCATTTTATGTTGATCCTCTAAAGCTACCAGAATCTGGTTGTAGCAACTAAACCCATGAAGAAAGGAAAAATAAATACTTCTAGAAAAATTGTCCAATGCCTGATCTATGAAGGGTAATGGAAAATAATCCCATTTTGTAGCTTTATTTAGCTCTTTGTTGTCCACACACACCCTCCATTTCCCATTTTTCTTAGGTACAATGACTAATGGAGAAAGTCATTTGCTATCAAAATAGGATAAATAAATCCTACCTGGAGTAATTTCTCTATCTCTAATTTCACAAAATCTCTTAGCACAGGGTTGATTCTTCTCTGAGGTTGTCTTATGGGTTTGACATCCTCACTATAGATGTGGTTTGTACATATATCTAGATGGATTCCTCTGATATCCTAATAATCCCAAGTGAGGGCTTATGCATTTTTCACCAAAATTCCTTTTAAACTTTCCTCTTATTTTATTGTTAAGGCACTGTGGATAAGTAGAGGTTTATTGGATTGAATTAGGATTTTTTTTGTCTTCTCTTGAAGATTCGAGGGATCACCAATTAAAGTTTTCAAAGGACAAGAATGTGGTAAAATTTGATGAAGTAACCGACTCCCATCAAATTTTATGTTTCTAGCAAAAGGGCAACATGGTAGAGTTTTTGAGTCACAACAACCTTCCAAGTCTTCCTCTTTTATGTCCATAGATTCCTGGCATTCCTCAGCATGCTTTGCCAAGGTCATCATAGTAAGGCCCCTTATTTCCTCATCTTCAGAATTAGGATCATCAATCTAGATTTGGTTATTATATTTTAAAGAAGGTTTTGGTAATAAGTGTAGCAACTGTTGCTAACTAAGGTCTCCCTAAAATAATAGGATAACCGATATTTCTGTGTTTAGTTTGTGAAACAAGGATGTCAACATGATAATCCCAAGTGTCAATAGTAATAGTGACATCCTCAAGAATTCCTTCAGGTTTTACAATTGATTGATCAGCTAATTGCAGAATTGTAGTTGTTGTCTTGGCATTCATAATTCCTATCTTTTCTACTGTTTTAGTAGTAATAACATTAATGGCGGCTCCACAAGTACCCATGCTTATATCTCGGGTGGAAGTCTCTTGGCTTTAGCATGTACCTGATTAGGTTGTTCCCTTGGGTGATTAATTTTTCCCACAAGGCAGGCCCTCTAAGATAGAAAAAAGCAAGCAAGCATATTTGTAGTTCAATCGAAGTTTGTTGAGAAACAAAGAGAGAACACTCGCAATATGCTCCACTCACACTCGCATGTTTTGTTCAATTTTAATCCCAGATGAAATGTGGAGGCAATCACTTACACAAATTAAGATCATCAAAAGGAATTTTGATTCTCAAGATCGCTATAAAGCGTGAGAGAAGTGCATACGTCTTTTCGGAGATATTATTTTGGGTAAGTGATTACAAAACAACGATGCACATGTTCATTTTAAATCCTCAAAGCAATGATTTGATTCTTTTTAGAGAACCACAAGGAAAGATGAGAGTTGTCTTGTTCAATTTTTATCCTTCAAACAAAATCTAGTAATTTTTATTTAAGTTATTTTTAATCCCTTTTGCAGCAAAAAAAGAAAGCTTTTCTGGTGTTCCTTTTAGAGCCCAAAAGAAATTTAGTGTCCTAAAAGCATGAAGATAATCAAATCCTTAGAAAGGGATTATAAGTTCTCCCAAAGTGTTTAAAAAAAATTGATACAATGACATGATAAAATCATAAAGAACCCCTGGCCTTCATTTTCCTTCCTTCACTTTTGATCAAGAAACTTCCCCTTTTGGTAGATTTCAACAATTGTCAGATTTTTCCATTTTTGGTAATTTCGCATGCATAACTTTTGAGTCCTGTTTTTTTCCCAAAAAAATTCTAAAACTAAGATAGGATGAATTTTCCAACTAACATCCTAAATTTGAAATATGAGTTTCTAGTTATTAACAAAAATGACTTTTAAAAAACTAGAAAAAAACACTAAATTGCCATTTTGAGGGCCAAGATGAAAGTTTCAGGCTCCAAAAATGTGTCAAAATGGTCACCAAATAACTTAAGGTCACTTGGCAATCCACATGCCACCTCATAATGAGGCCACATATAAAATTTCAGCCCAAATGAACATCCGAGTCAAAAGTTATGACCTTCGAAATTCCCTTCATCACAAAAACTGATTAATACTGAAAAAACAGAGACTAAAAAAAAAGGGTTAGAAGTCCAAATAACATGTCAAAATAACCAAATTTTTTCCTTTTATCCAACTGTAGTGGTGCAATCCGCGGGTGTGAGGTTGTTTGGAAAGGTCAGTGGCGCAATATAGTGTAACTTTGCTCTTAGTTCTGGATCCAAAATACAAAGGAAAGCCTTCTATTTAAAGAAGAACAAGATGGAAGAATGAGCAAAATGGATGAATGTGGGCTCATTCAACATCCAATGGATAAGTGCCACTTGTCAAGATGTGAATGGAGGAAGGTTGAGAAAATTTGGATGAATGTGCACATAAATTCTATTAGATTCAAATTTGAATTTGATGAAATGACATGTTGAAGAGGGAAAGAAAGTGACTTAAATGCCACTTGGCTCAATGCACAAGGACATGTAAGATGGGATAAATGCTTTGTTGGAAGGACAAATCCACTTGGAGGGATTTTCAAACTTCGAGGAATATTCCCCTAAATATGCCATGTTGAGAGAAAATGTGAATTTAATAAATCAATTAAATGTATTTTCATGTGCAAGTGGAAAAATCTGGAGAATTTTAGTGATTCAGATTAAATTAATCAAGATTTGATCAATTTAATGAGAGATTAGGTTATTTGACAATTTTGACTTAGATTTGAGGATTCATTTAAATCAAAATGAGAGGAAGATGGATTAGACTTAATTAAATAAAGATTTTGATTTATTTAATCAAAAGTAGATTATGTTAGATTAAATTAAATAAAGATTTTGATATATTTAATTAAAAGGAGATGATGTTAGATTAAATTAAATAAATATTGATTTAATTTAATAGAATGACCTTAGATATTTAATTAAATAAAATGAATTATTTAATTAAATAGAGACATAGGGTTAATTAAATCAAATTGATTAATTTAATTAATAGGAGAGAATGACTTAATTAGTAAATAGTGATTTATTCAATTGAGGGATGAAAGGTGATGACAAGCTAAGAAGATGATTCAGGACAAAACGATGTCAAGTGTGTCGGTATATTTTTCATGTCTACAATTTCATTTTCAACATGTCATTGAAAAGGCTACATTATCTCAACATTGAACAAGTTGTTGTTCACCAAAGGTTGTATTGTTTGCTAATATGAATATTGTTTGATTTATGGCTTACTTGTATTGATTTTGCAACCATCACTCCATGTAGAGAACAACCAAAAAAACCTCCAACCACCTTCACATAAGCTTACCAAAAACTAATCAAGCTTGTACCTTCACACGAGCTTGCCAATGTCGCATCAACATTGATTGTTATATGCCTTCCATGTAGTGGCAAGGGCTACATAGTATCTCACTATTGTGGCATTGACATTAATTTTTGTATGGTTTTTGTCTAGGGGTGATGGTCATAATAACACCTGCCATTTTAAACCCAAGAGAAGATACTAAAAGCCTGTATTTGGGCATTGTTTATTATTCAAAATTGTGTATTATTGTTCTCTACTTAGGCTATATTGTTCCATTTTCAAAAAGGTGTTGTTGAAAAGGCAATATTATTTCAATTTTTGACAAGGTTCTCTTGAGAAAAGAGCATATTTTTGCATGGGTTTGTTACTGTTTATTTTTTATCAGTTTCCCTCTATGGCTTTCATTTTGTGGTTATGGTCACAACGTAATAAAATAGTTAATGTTATATATTTTATCTTTGGATCCATTGGGTATTCTTGATTATTTTTCTCTGGCTTAGGGTATATTATTTCAATTCTTGATATAAAGCTGTTGAGAAAAGAGTATATTGTTTGTTAAAAGAAATATTGTCTCATTTCACCACTACATGGAAACCTTATAAAAATTAATATTGATGCCATTTCCCTGGCCTTCTCTATTGCCATACCAAAACATTTTTAGGAATCAAAGAAAAATCATTCTGTTAGCCTTTCCCCAATGCCGGGGAGCCTAAAAATTGGGAATGGCAACAAAAGTTTGGGCCAAAGCTCACACAAATAGCCTGTCAGGCCACTAGAGGTGCAAGAAAAAATAGGGAGCTTTTTTTAAACGTTTGTTACTATTTTTTTTTGTGTATTTGTGGGTTTTTCTATCTCAACCACTGTTGGAATGAAAATAAAATAGTTGATTTTATAAAGTTCATCTTGTCAACGCAATAAATTAGTTAATATTATATAGTTCATATTGTCTTGTCTTCTTTTCTTCCGTGCCATATAATTTTCCCCATGTGCAAATATGTATAACTACAAAATTAGTTGCAACCAACACAAATATCTACAACAACTTGTATAATAAGTACAATAATAAACATTGATATCATGATTGAATACACTGGTGGACAATGTATGCATGCCTACCAAAAAATAGCACATACATCACACACAATTGTGACCAATGGTAAAATCAATTTTCCTTATTGCACTCACTATAAAGCCAACCATTCTAATTCATTTTTAGACGCTGAAAGAAATTATAACTGACAAGGTGTATTTAACTTCAGTTTCCCCAAACAATAAACATTGCTTACAGTATATATGAATGTTATCTACAACTAACTTCAGATACATACATATTTACACACAACAAAAGTGAAATGAAGCACAACAAAAGCAACATGTACTATTTTGTGTTTCTATATTTTGAAGAAATAGTTCCATACATATGCATCTAACACATGCAATACATATATATGCAGCTGCAAAACAAAATCTACACCAATATACATATATATATACCTAAAAATAGATGGACATATATACAAATTTTCGATTGTACTCTACAAAAGACTATATTGTTTGTTAAAACCAAGATTGTTTAATTTATGCTTCACCTTCTGTGGCAATGGTTTTCATTAGGTTTGGGATTGTCAATTTTTGTATGTTTTGTAGCTTTTTGGCATCTATTGTAGGCTTTCATTTTTTATTTTCACAAGTCCAAATATGTATGTATGTGAAATTACATTTACAAACATCCATATTGTTTAATTTATATGTTCTACAGTACAACCGATAGTTTTTCACTGCTTTTGTAGCCATCACCCCTTGCAAAAAACACAAAATGACCTCCAACCACCTTCACAGAAACTCTACAACTGATCCCCATGCTTGCACCTTCATAGAAGCTTTCTGTCCTCACTCACAGCTATGTTCAAGAAATAGGTAAACCTAGAGTATGACACCAAATAATTCGTTATCGAGAATTATGTAGACATTGGCTATGTTTCCCAAGGATTTTAATGATCAAGTTTTACTTACGACCATCCCCACTACACCGAAACCTTACAACAATTAATGATGATGCCACTTCATCGGCCTTCTCTATCAGTGGACCATACACTTTTAAAAAAATAATCCGCCACATTTTCCCTAACTCTAGGAAGCTCAATAACTGAGAAGGATGACAAAAATTATGACCAAAGATTAAAAAAATGAAAAATTGCATAGACATTAGCTAAGTTTTCCAAGGAATTTAAATGGAAGGTGTTGCTTATAACCATCACCACTACACGCAAACCTTACAATAGTTAATGTTGATGCCATTTCGCTAGCATTCTCAGGAAGGATGATTAGGTTTGGCAATGTCAATTTTTATATGTTCTGCAGCTTTTTGGCATCTATTGTAGGCTTTCATTTTCCTTTTCACAGGTCCAGATATGTATGCATGTCAAATTACATGTACACAACATCCATATTGTATGTGAAATCACATGTGCACAATTTTTATATCCTCTATAGCTTTTTTGTATCTATTCTAGGATTTCATTTTTCTTTTCACATGTACACATATGTATGTATTTGAAATTACATGTACTCTATGAAAGACTATATTTTTTTATTTAAACCAATATTGTTTAATTTATACTTCACCTTTTGCGGCAATGTTTTTCATTAGGTTTGGCACTGCCAATTTTTATATGTTCCACAACTTTTTGTCTTCTGTTGTAGGCTTTCATTTTTCTTTTCACATGTCCAAATATGTATGTATGTGAAATTACATGTACACAACATCCATATATACTCAAGATTACATGCAACGGACATCCATATATACCCGCAACACAAAGTGTGAACCATAAATAAAAAATATTCATTTTTAAAAACTATATAGTGTTTTTTCAACAACAACTTATCAAAATACCAAACAATCAATATGACCTTATCGTAAACCAAACAATATAGCCTACCACAAACTGACACAAACTTATAATGTATAATAGAAAAAGATAGGCTCTGTAAATGAAACAATATTCGTTTCCATAGCAACATACAAAATTATGTATTAAACAACACCTTATCAAAAAGGACCATATACATAGGTACATGCCCACACATACACATAAACCTTACAACAATTAATGTTGATGCCATTTTGTTGGCCTTCTCTTTTGGTGCACTATATTCTTTTTGAAAAATAATTTGACACCCTTTCCCCAACACTGGAAAGATAAAAAACAGGAAGGTTGACAAAAATTTGGACCAAAGTTCACGCAAAATCAAAAATTCCATAGACATTCACTTAGTTTTCCAAGGATTTCAAAGGGTAGTGGTTAGTTACAACCATCACCACTACACAGACACCTTACAACAATAAACATTCAAATAACGATCACCAATTGTGCAGATATAACACTATGTTGAAATCCAACCACAGAAGAACCAAACAAAAATACTCATATAAAAATATTGGCATATCTATATACTGTTTCAATTATGGATAAAGCGCTATTGAGAATTTAAGAGTATATTGTTTGTTAAAAGCAGTATTGTTTCATTTATCATTCATGTTTTGTGCCTATTATTTTGCTTAATGTTTCTCACATAAGATTCACAAAAGATTGCTATGTTTCATAGTCTATATATTAATTATATCTCCACATAAGGGAAACATGTTGTCAACCACTATACTCAATGTGGGAATCAATGTTCCATAGAATAATTAAAATACAATTCATATTTACATAATGGTATCATTTGAAAGCTACATGTACCTAATAAATATACACACATAAACACTCACACCATAAATGAAACAACAATGGTTTGAACAACATTCTAGCGAATTGCTTTTTTAAACACAACCCTATCAGAAAGAAAACAATATACCCATAAACCAATGGATTTCGAAAAATGAGCAGACATTTGCTATATTTTCTAAAGCTTTAAAAGTTAGTTGTTACTTACAACCATGGGAAGAGGTGGATATCAAAAAAACCCATTTGCGATATTGTTTTATTTGTGGTTCATGGTTTCTGGCAAGCTATTCCAATAAAATAGTATTGATTCTTTCAAATTTTGATAGGATGTTGTTCAATAAACACTCATTTATCATCTACGCTTTGTGTCTGTGGCTTTCTATGGATCTGTTACTGTTACTTTTTTTTGGGTTTCTATTTATGGCCCCAGTTTTGTGACTATTGTTGCAATAGAATAAATTTGTTAACACTATTTTCTTTTGGTAGGGTTGCAGAAACAAAGCAGTGTGGAGAAAATGTTAGACCAACATAGAAAATTATTTATTCAATAGAACCTTATCGGAGATGACCATATACACACCCACACATACATCAAAACATTCAAATAGCGAACACCAATCCTACAGATATAATAAACCCACAAAAGACTAAAATTGATAGTAACATACCCATTGAAAAGCATTACCGTAAAAGCCACAAAACACAAAAATGTCAGAGTAATAGACTGATTGAAAACCTTCACCATAAAACATGAACAATAAATCAATCAATATTGGTTTGAATAGCCACCCAAATGAGAAACCCAAGAAAAAAAACACATGAACTTAACTATTTTACAACCATTCACACAAAACTGAAGCCATAAACGAAACACTGAAGCCATAAATGAAACAATATAGAATAATCTAGAGAGTTTCAACAATGGCCACAAAAAGAAAGCCAAAAATCAAACAATATTGGTATCAATAGTCACCCAGCTGGGAAAACCCGCATTACACAAAAAGTACTAGTAAAAACACCCATGCAAAACCATCCCCGGAAAAGCCAAACCATAAATCAAACAATTTTGCTTTAAAAAAGAAACAATATAGACCAAGCTAGACAAAAACAATCAACACTACCTTCCACCCTTCGTGACAACACGAAAACCATAAATGAACAATAGTCACCCAGATGGGAAAACCTGCATTACATAAAAAATCCCACTAAAACCACCCATACAAAACCATCCCCGCAAAAGTTGAACCATAAATCAAACAATTTTCCTTTCAGAAAACTATATAGTCTTTTTTCAATAGACTCTGATGAAAAAATTAACAGTATACACTAAGCTAGAGAAAAACAATCAACATTGTCTTCCACCCTTGGCCACTACATAGAAACCATAAATGAAACAATATAACCTAAACTACATAACAACAATTTCAATAATGCCCTTTGGGAGATATAATAATTTGTTTTCCAAATATGCGAAAAATGATTTTTTTAGTATGCGCCTCTTCTCGCACCACTTCATGCTTGCTTCAAATGCACCTTCTCCACCTTGCTTTCTCTCTACTCCCTTCTTTCACGAGGACCTGAAAAAAATGCACAAATGATTATCACAACCAACACTTTTGTACTACTTTTTCAACCATTGCCCCATGCAAAAAGTATAGAATAACCTCCAACCACCTTCAGAGAAACTCTAGAACCGATCCTCACACTTGCACCTTCACACAAACTTTCCCTCCTCACTCACAACTATCTTCAAGAACAAGGTAAACCCAGAGAATGACACCCAAGAATGCCTTATCGATAATTGTGGAGACATTCTCTTTGTTTCCCAAGGATTTTAATGCGCAAGTGTTACTTACAACCATCCCCATTACACCAAAACCTTACAACAATTAATGTTGACACCATTTCACTGGCCTTCTCTATTGGCGCACCATACGCTTTTTTTAAAAACAATCCGCCACCTTTTCCTTGATGCCAGAAAGCCCAATAACTGGAAAAGCTAACGAAAATTGTGACCAAAGATAAAAAATAAATAAAAGATAAAAAAAATCAAAAATTGCATAGACATTCGCTTAGTTTTCCAAGGACTATAAATAGTAGGTGTTTCTTATAACCATCGTCACTACACGCAAACCTTACAACAATTAATGTTGATGCCATTTCACTCGCATTCTCTATTGCCCTGCCAAAACTCAATCTAGCACCTTTTCCTCGACGTCGAAAAGCTCAAAAACTAGGAAGGCTAATAAATATTCTGACCAAAGTTCACACAAATAGCCTATGGACTAATTTATTTTGATTTATTATTTTCTTTTGTAGATATTACTTGACATTAATAGTGATTTTAGTTTCTAAATTAGGAAATATGATTTGTTAAATATATTCTTAGTTCAAATAATTACTGTATTTAATTAGTGACGCATTTCAATTGAATTTTAGAATGAATTTACATATTTAATGTTATTTTATTTAATCTGAAAGTACTATTTTCTTATCTTTAGATTCATATTTTTCTTACCATGTGAAATGAATTCAGAAACTTGGCACATACAAATAGTGTAACTTTTTTCGATTCATTTGTTGTAGATGTTTTTTCTTAAATACATATATTTCTGGATATAATACAAATCATTGGTCATTTGTAAAATCATTTATTTATTTTTTATCAATTATTAGTTCCTTCCATGGAACTATAGCATGGAGGGGGTAGTGTTTAACTAGTGATTAATAATTTTACTTTAAACTAATATAAAACATTAAAAAAATTCTTCAACAAATTTCACTTCAATGTTTGTAAAATTTTAATGGTTCAAATAGACCATTTTTTATATAGAATATAAAAACAAACAATTTTTCTTTATTTTCATTGGGCAAGATTTTCTATTCTAGAAATAGAGAAAGCACAAAAACTCACAATAAGAGTAAAATGAATGATGATTAACCTCTTTGTTTTCCATTTTAAAATATTTTTTTAAATGAATGGACAGCCTTTAGTTGGGGTTTTTCTAGTCATATTTTATTAACAATAAAAAAAATCATTTTAATAACTTTTTTACTTATATTAATATTTATAGCTATGAATATTTATTTTTGTAGTTTTAGATTAGTCTTTAACTCTTATATTTTCTACTCTATGTTAAAATTAATTAGAAAATATTTATAAAACATTTATAAAACTTACAATTATTTTATATTATAATTATTTTTTAATATTATTTAAAAATATATTTTTCTAAATTTTTAGAAATAAATTATGAATATATATTTTTTTAGTTTTAGATTAGAGCTTAATTCTTATTTTTCTACTCTATTTTAAAATTAATTAGAATTTATTTATAAAAAACATTTAAAAAACTTAAAATAGTTTTATATTATAATTATTTTTTAATATTATTTAAATTTTATTTTAAATTTTTTTTTAGAAATAAATTATGAATATATATATTTTTAGTTTTAGATTAGAGCTTAATTCTTATTTATTCTAGTGTATGTTAAAGTAATTAGAATTTATTTCTAAAAAAATTATAAAACTTAAAATTATTTTATATTATAATTAATTTTTAATATTATTTAAAAATATATATTTGTAAATTTTTAGAAATAAATTATGAATATGTGTTTTTGTAGTTTTAGATTACAATTTCATTCTTATTTTTTCTACTCTATGTTAAATGTAATTAGAATGTATTTATAAAAAATATTTAAAAGACTTAAAATTGTCTTATATTATAATTATTCCTTAAAATTATTTAAAAAAATATTTTTATAAATTTTTAGAAATAAATTATGAATATATATTTTTTTAGTTTAAGATTATAGCTTAATTCTTATTTTTTCTACTCTATGTTAAAAATAATTAGAATGTATTTATATACTTATGGGTATGTGCTATAATTTATGCCACTGCTCATGGCTTTCACTTTAGTTTATCAAGTTTTTTTTAAAGTTTTACTTTCCCATACTCAATTTTCTTATCAGTCTTAAAACAATTTTTTTTGAGTTATTTTGTACACATATTTCTCTAAACATATTTTTATTGATTTATTGGTGCATTGGAACTTCACCAGTCGTGGAGTACTGCTACCTCCACCCTACCATACAGGTAGTATGTAGTGTATTAAGTAGAGATGAATTTGGGTAACACTAATGTACTTTGAATGAGATTATTCTAGAATGCATACTAACTTATGAATATATGAACATTTCATGAATCTATGAATATGATCAAACTTGGCAAGTTTGGTTGAAAGATCTCCTTATCAATTAGTATTGGCTTAATATTTTAAAAAAAAAAAATATGGTTGAATTTTTTAGCACCTTTAAGTATATCCACCCAAAAGGGGGTTAAAGCTTTCAATTTTGTGTTCTACAAAATCTGAAGAATTTTATAGGTCTACAAACATAATTAGTACGAAAGATTTTATTAGCATTGACATCAGAAGAGCTACTCATCATTTTCATTATCATACTAAGCAACATACCTAAAAGGCTTGATAAACAATTCCAACATTTTTTTTTTGGCATATTCAAATAGATATATGAAAAAAGCTGCAACAACTCATTTATTCATTGTGTCATTTTAGTTATGTTAAAAAGGAATGCCATTTAGGATTCTACAAAAATTTTATGCTTTGTTCATGGATATGCTATTGCATTGGAATGTTCCCTTCGTGCCCCACCATCCAATTAATAATATATAGGATTTAGACATGACAAGAGATAATAGCAAGCTTTTTTCAAAAATTGTAGTTTAAAAATTTGATATTCATAGATAGAGTATAATTTTACATTTAAAAGAGATCATATTTGCACAAATCCCATGGGTCATAGAACCATAAATTTTATGGTACTGGAGTCAATACTCTGATCTTGATTCAATGTAAGTAGATGATCTATATTTTTTTTAGTCGTAACTTACATAGTCTTTGAGCTTTTTCTTGTGACACTAATTGTTATATAATTTATATTTGCACATTGATAATGCAAGCAATGATTTTTACAAAGAACACAACTACTTAAATAAATACAAGTCAAGGAACTTTGTAGTATTGCCGCCTTGTTATATCAAGAAGCATTATATAATGACAAAAAATCAAAAAATCTCATATAAAGAAAGTGTACATAAAACTAAACATAACTAACATGTATTTAAAAATCTTAAAATAAAAAAATAAAAAATAAAAAATATTATCAAACATAATTAAATATGTAAATAAACCTATAAATAAAAAAACACTTGGCATATGATAGTGCTGTTTTGCTACTGGACACTTGGCCTGTGATTGCCCTAATGGATTTTCGACTGTTATTGCCCCTCCGATGACTTATACTATTATAGTTCAACACTTGGTTGTTCCCTTTGTGGTGAGTGATGCCTCCTCTAGGCTCCTCTTGATTCGGTTTCAAATTTAGTTTCTGATTCTTCATGGATAGTTGTTCAAAAGAAAAAGAAATGTACTCCTAAAAAAACCTCTAATGAGTTGCTTTTGAAGGAAAAGTTGTGGTTTCAAGTTTTGGTACTTAAACTATTTCTTTTGTTTGGTTGTTTGTTTGGAGGTATACTGTTGTTCCTAACTGGTTGTTGTGCTTGGCTAATGTATTTTAGGAGGGTTGTTAAAGAGATTAAAACCCTTTCAACCCCTGCTTACTTAATCGAAACACTAAAATAAATATATAATATAGAATAATTAATGTTTTATTTAATAATATAATAATTATTTATTTTTTAAATATAAAGAATTAAATCTTAAAATATGTATTTATGTGTAGAAATGTCACTATTAAAAATTGTATTCAATTTCAAATAACAAAACAAAAAATCTACTCGATAACAAACCGTATTGCTGTGGTGGAGGACAGCACAGAGTTTTATCCTGATTGCACAAAAACCGAATAGAAAATGTGTGCCCATATATATCTATATACAGTTGGATCGATAGAGCGCAATAGGATTCCCATGCTTATGATCGAACAGTTGGACGGCAGGAGGGAGATAAGATTCTGTGCTGTCCTCCATGCCTTATGATGTTTCTTTGAACTTGTGTTTTCATTTATTATCCTCCCTTCACAGTCCCTTCTCGAGGACTGCGTATTATTCTCCATATCTGCATTGTTCAGTTTAAAAAAAAGAATCGATTCAAGCTTGACAGGTATCGGATCTGGTCCGTCTTATAGAGCGCAATAGAATTCCCATGCTTATGATTGAACAGTTGGACGGTAGGAGGGAGATAAAATTCTGTGCTGTCCTCCATGCCTTGTGATGTTTCTTTGAACTTGTTTTTTCATTTATTATCCTCCCTTCACAGTCCCTTCTCGAGGACTGTGTATTATTCTCAATATCTGTATTGTTCAGTTTAAAAAAAAGAATCGATTCAAGCTTGACAGGTATCGGATCTGGTCCGTCTTATAGAGCGCAATAGAATTCCCATGCTTATGTTGTTTACCGGATCGGACAGTTGGACGGTAGGCGGGAGATAAAATTCTGTGCTGTCCTCCATGCTTATTCATGTTCATTAATTTCCTCCCTTCGCAGTCCCTTCTCGAGGACTGTGTATTACTCTCTATATCTGCATTGTTCAGTTGAAAAAAAAGAAGCGATTCAAGCTTGACAGGTATCGGATCTGGTCCGTCTTGCCTTGAAAAACATATATTCCTGGGAATTTCCGTGACCGTTTTCTCTCTCTCTCCTCAGTTATAACATTCCCGCGTGTTTTAAGGCTCGATAGGTCTCAGCTTGAGCTCAGCTTTTTATTATATTCATAGAGTTAGGGCTACCGTTTACTAAATGAAAGAGGACAAATGACTAGTGTTTCTGTCAACTAAATGAACAGGACAAATGATTTTTTATTTTTAAAATTTGTTGATATCTGTCAAGGGCGGTCGTAAATTGCATTGTTACGGTTGAATGTGATTTTAGGGAAGGAGCAAAGAGTCTTAAATATAGCGCGTGACCAGTGGCTTTTGTTTTGTATTTATTTTTCTTTATGTCAAGAGGCATAATTATAGGGGTAATAAGGTGTGCAGAGAAATGGTTTAAGTGTGAACAAAAAATATTGAAGATTGATATAATTGATATATATTTTTAATATTTTTATGTTACAGTGTTTTGCTTCTTATTGTGATTGTAGTGACACTTCTATATATATCTTATTTAAGAATCATTTTATTTTATTTATCATAAAGTTTTAATTGTTTTAAATATACATTAGCTCCATAATTTGTGTTAACATACAATTATACTATGCTCCTACTACTATTTGTAGTTAAGACTTAGTGCAATAACTTCAAATTGACATATACATGAAAAAAATATAACACTATATATATAATAGTTAAATAAATTGAAAAATATATATATTAGTATAATATCTCATATTAATATTATATATAAAAATTAGAGTGGATAAGATCAAAAGATGCTTCTATAATAACCATAATTTAGAAATATACTTTAAATCTATTTTTTGTAAAATACCTAGCCTTTCCAAAATAGTCCATGAGATCATCCATTCTTGGTAAAGGAAAATGATACTTTAGTATTATTATTTTGATTGACATTGAGTTTGTGCACATTCTCCATTCACCATCCTTCTTTGGTGATAATACAACTGGTACATTGCATTGGCTAAGGATTTCTCTAATTAGTCCTCTTTCCAATAGTTGTTG
>CM021102.1:172727233-173042111 GCA_007115665.2 Sequoiadendron giganteum
CTAGATGGGAATGTGGACATCTATTTTGGATGTAAACATCAGTCCTAGAGGCTTCTGCCCAGAATGAGGTTTCTATGTTCTGGTCAAACAACATTGCTTTTGTAGCTTTTACAATAGTTCTATTTTTCCTTTCAGCAACACCAGTTTGTTGAGGGTTGTAGGCTACTGTAAACTCCCTCTTAATCCCAACATTTATGCAGAATTCCTTAAAGATTTCAGAGGTGTATTCCTTCCCATTGTCTGTCCTAAGAATTTTGATTTTCTTTCCGAAGAAGTTTTCAGTGAGAGCTTTGAACTCCTTGAACCTTTTAAGGATTTCCATTGACTCTTTACACTGAAGAAAATAAATCCAGGTCTTCCTAGAGTAGTCGTCTATAAGTATTACATTATATAGAAAGCCTGCCATGGAGGGTACAGACATAGGTCCACACAAATCAGAGTGAACCAGTTCTAACACTTCTTTGGTCTTACTCAAACTATTATAGAAGGATTCCTTTGTATTCTTTCCTAGGGCACACCCTTTACAAGCTCCTTCATGAGTTTGTTTTAATTTAGGCAATCCTGTTACTAGTTTTTCCACAGAGGGTAGGGCACGGAAATGAAGGTGTCCTAATCTTCTATGCCAAATTTCATTTGAATCAGAAGTATCAAGGGTAAGGGCTTGCTTGACTTCAGTGCACAGTTTATAAAGATAACCTTGTCTTATACCTATGGTTTGAGCTTTCTTTATAGTTGAGTTCTTAGGCCATGCCAAAACTTTCCCATCCATAAAGGTAACCCTATATCCATTGTCTTCAAGAGCAGAGATGGATATTAGATTCCTCTTTATTCTAGGTACAAATAAAACTCTAGTGAGTTGTAGGGAGAGACCAGATTTCAATTTGATGGAGCAAGTTCCAACCCCTTTTACAGGATGTGCATAATCATCCCGAATAGTTACTTCTTCATTAGTCTCTTTAGTCATAGTGTCTAGGTGTTCTTTGAACCCTGTGATTTGCCTTGAAGAACCACCATCAATTACCCAGTTGTTGATATTGTTAGATACTTGACTTGATAAGGCTGAATAGAATACAAATTTCTCAGAGTCATGGTCTGTATTTGATTTTCCTACTTTAGCAAAAGATGCTTGTTGTTTTGTTCTATCAGGGCACTTCATTGCATAGTGCCCATATTGATCACATCTGAAACATTGTATTTGAGAGATGTCTTTCCTCTTCTTGAATGATCCTTTTCCATAGGAATTTCTCTTTCTCTTGAATGATCCTTTCCCGTAAGAATTCTTCTTACCCCTTTTATTAGATGTTGTGTTGAGCACATGAATATCCTCATCTACGGGTTTCTGTTTGTTTTCTTTTGTTGAGAGTCTTGTTTCTTCTTGTAAGCAGTCAGTTCTTAGCCTATCAAATTTAGGGAGTTTAGATCTCGCACTTATTCCTTGAACAAATGACTCCCATGAGTTTGGTAGGCCTCCTAGAGCTATTAGTGTTAACTCCTTGCTATCAATTTGATATCCAATAGTTGATAGTTGATCTCTTAGTTCAGTGATTCTCAAGAAGTATGCATTAATAGATTCTCCTTTGTTTATTTGAACATTGTTAAGTTGTCTTTTTAATGCAAGGGTCCTACTGGTGTTGTTAATTTCAAAGGTGCTCTCAAGAGATTTGAACATTAGGTATGCAGTCTCATGTTTTGACAAAATAGGTACTATATGATCCCTAACTGCATCTAAAATTTTCATGGCTTTCTCATTGTTCTCAATCCATTGAGTTTTCTCTGGATCATCCTCTGGTTCTCTCTTGTTTTCTTTCACAAATGAGTCTAACTTATTTTCTTTTAGAATCATCATGATTCTGAATTTCCATGATGTGAAGTTGTTTGCACCTTCAAGACGGTCTTCAAATCTGATCACACTTGACATTATGAAGAATGTGATGTGTAATTGATTTCTTAAAAATACGATTTTTTTCTAAATAATCTGATATCTAGATTTGATTCGGATTTTCTTAACGTGGCTCTGATACCATGTAAATGTAATCAAATTATATTCTAAGTGGAGAATACAAGAATCCTAAGTCTCAATTTCTGTTCATGTATTCTAAGTCAGATTTTATTGTTTGTATTTCAAATCTTCTGATTGCAGAACATTTATGTATTTCGATATGCTGCAATAGAAGATCGTATAAGTCTTTATATCTTTGAGGGGAGACACGCCTCAAGGAGAGACACGTCTCATGAGAGGACGTGTCCCTTGAGCGCGCGGACTCCTCTTAGCCAACCGATAATTATCGGTGGCTAATCTCCAAACACCCGCATGTATATAACAAACAGCGATTAGTGAATGTTGATCAACATTTGATTTCGAATTTACTCAAGATCAGAATTTTGAATAACTTACTTGTAGATAATATAGTAGATTTCGATTATATATAAATGATGATAATGCATAAATGCAATCATCATTTATATCTGACCGAAGCTACCTTAAATCAACAAAATCACTTACCTCCTAATAGTTACCTTTGCTGTGGTGCGATCTGCTGAAGCTAACTTAATTCTCCACAGCCACGATCTGCAGAACTCTTCTTACTCCCTATCTAACCACGATTTGCTATTTATTCCTTTATTCCCAGCCAGCGATATTAATGTACAGGACTCTCCTTTCAGCCAGCCATCATCTAAAAGACTTATTCTCCTTTTTGGTCTTGACTTGATCTTTATTTATAGATTGACTCCCAAGAGTCACACCTATTGCTGCTATTATATAAATTTCTTTCCAACCTACTATATATTCTTAGCAGGTTACGATTCAGATCATATAATATTCAGATTGCATACTTCTTGATCGATGCACATTTTCATCTTATACCCTCCTCATACTAATCGAAGGGATATGACCTTTGAGATTGGATATCTCTTTTGAAGAAACGTGACTTTCAGAAACTAATCGCTACAATTTAAATTGAATTAAATCCTTTAAACATGATCGCTGCATTTGTTCTTTGTCTTATTCAATTCGTCTTATCCTACTTTTGTCTTACATGCATTTTGTTTTACATAATCGCTGATTCTCTCATTTGTTATTTGTTTATTTTACTTTATATTTACTATTTATTTATATTTGCTTATTTTGTATTTGATATTCAGTCTATTTGTTATTTATTTATTGTGTATTTCATATTTTATATTCATCCTATGAATTTGGCTTTGTTTATTTTACCTTTGTTATTTGTGACTCTTATGTTATAATATCTAAGGTAGTTTATATTCATAGTTATAATATCATTTTGATAATCATAAATATAATGAAGTTGCCAAATTTTATATGTCTCATCTATTTATTTGTATTCAAGGTTCCTACTCAGTGTCACAGTTTGGGGAACATGACACTGCCCTAGTCGGTGAAGGCGTGGTTACATCCAGGAATCACATTCTGAACTTCAAGTTGCAGATTTCAGTCATTTTGAATGAAGATCTTTGAACACTTTTGATGAGTTTCAGTTGGGTTTTGGATTATGTTTGCATTCTCTCACTTTGGCATGGTTTTATAATGAGTTTTGGAGTGGTTTCACCAATTTCTAGGTACTTGGGCGACTGGGTCAGATTGTGAAGATTTGCACAAAAGTCATCAAGGGATTGAGATCATTTTGTGGGTGTTGAATCTGAGTGTGCTCCTCATCAAGGCGTTTCTAGAGATATATCACTTTGAATTTTTGAAGCATGCATTGAATTTATAAGCCAAATTGCCCCATGACAGCTAGCACCCAGTTTGAGGCTCATCTTCCAGATTTCTGGGCAACTCAGTCAAGTTCTGGTTACTGTTAATGAAGGGACTGTTTGAGGTCAGTTTGGCATTGGAAAAGAACAGGGTCTGGTGGAACTTCCTTTGAAGAAGGACGTTGCAAAGTTGTGTTATTTCAACCTGCTGTTGGAGCTTCATTAAAAGGTCTGATTACATTTTCTGAGTATGTTATTTGTATGTGAAAGGACTGTAATTTTTCTGTTAATGAAATCTGAATATAGAAAGCTTTGGAAATTCATTATCTAGTGTACTTTTCCTTCTATTAGCTGCACTTTGCATTATTTACTTTATTCAAGCTCAAAGCATGAATGGCACATGAAACTCAATGCAAACTATCATAAAAAACAAACCAAATCAGCATAACAGTGATAGCAAACACAGAAAAAAAAATCAGGGTTCATACATTACACTTTCTATGATAAATATAAGTTGGACCTTTGCAAGAGACAACTTTCAGTAAAGAAATGGAAATATTAACATTCTATGGCTATTAACTCTGAATTCCATGCAGGTGACATATTCCATAAAGTCCATACAGTGCTTAACCCTCAAGCAAGATCCAAATCTGAAATAGGTTGTACTCATACTAAACTTTTATAATGTACCAAATTACAAGCTAAAATCCTTGTCTTCTCCTCGAATCAAGAAGTCATGCTTTTCTCCTTTTTGTCTATTTTGTTTTGTCATCTGGTATTTGTATCTTTGAGTGGTCAATAATCAAAGCTTTCAAAGAACACCTCATGATGAACACCAAAAGAAAATCAATGAAAAGGTAATTTGAATATTACTAATGGAAAATATGCAAGATCAGCCATATTGCAATTTGTATGCCAAGTATTTGGGAGAGTATGTTGTGAGGCTTCTTTTGTATGTTGATGATCTCATTTTGATTGCCAGGTCCGCTCAAGGGTTACAAAAGCACTTATATACCCTTGAGACTTTTGCAAAGAGATGGGAATGCAAGTTAAACACTAGCAAGACCAAGATCATGGTCTTTCCAACAAAAAGAAAATAACAGCCTAACTTTTATTCTGAAGGAATATTCTAAAAGAAGTAACAGAGTACAAATACCTTGGGATTGACTTCAACAACAAACTCAACTGGGAAACTTGTAGAAGGAAGAGAACTTTGGGAGGTCAGAGAGCACTTTCTGCTTTGCAAAATAGAAGCAGAGAGGCTAAACCGGCCAATTTGGACAATCCTATGAGGAATCAAGGTACTCCCTCTAGACCTTCTCCTACCACCAAAGGTAATGAACCTCATGAAGTAGAGTTTAAAAACAATAATGTATGCATATCCTTGGGACCCAATTTGTGGGAAAGGGAGACTAGAGACCCTAAATGCTTGGACAAAGCAATTTCATTGTGCTTAGAACGAGAGTGAGAAGATTGAAGCACCTTAACAATATAAGAAGGATAAATGAAATCTCACTGACTTGTCATGACTTGTGTGTGAATCAACAAAGTCCAAAAGAAAAAAAACACCTCCGATGTCTTTGATGAGATGAAGAGAAGTGGTAATCAGTGTAGTTGCTCTTGGAATCCATAGTAATATTTTTTAATGACATTTTTAATTGAGACAGGTTTGAATCAAAAATATGCAGTTTCGCAAGAACTGAAATAGCCTTATTAAGTTATGTATTAACTCATTTGAAAGGAAAAAATAGTATACCTCAAGATCTACTCACATTGATTCAGAGTACATCATGGATAGTCTAGAATTAGTGCTCCCAAGTAATGGGAGACCTGATTCTCAATCTCAAACAAATTCTTGTGATTCATTCGATAATCTGAAATCATTCAAATGGACTTTAGATTGAATAACCATGAAATATAAAGTTACAAGTATGACCAATTGTTTAGCTCAATAAAGCACCACAGCTATTGGCCACAGTTTTTGAGTTAAGCATTTTTCCTCCTTTTTGCAGTTGTGGATCAAGAACACACTTTTTGTAGTGTGTTACTTTGATTTTTCCTAACCTAAGGTAAAAAAAAAAAGTTGTTAGGTTACCTTTTGATATAGCGTTTGGAAATAGCATTAGGAAACAGGGAAATCAACTATCATAGAGAACACAAAAGGTCTAGCACCCAAAAAATAAATATTAATGAAAGAAATGTCATTGGAGTATATTTTAATAAGAAAGTTTACAAGAAATAATTCTGAATACTATAGTCAAATTCATTGAATTTATTTACATGTTTTATCTACACTCAGAAGGAAGTCTGTGGCATAAGAAACAACAGGCAGAATTTCATAGCAGCGTTTAAATATCTTTGTTTCATCTTGATTGAACATCAATTTTACATCTGTAAGAAATTATAGAGGATCAAAAACAAAGATATAAATTGCATTCAATGACTCGTTCATAAGATACACCAAATGTACTAGGAGTTCAGCAAATTACAGGGATCTCCCTCACCCCCTGCAAGATTCACCTCACAGCCAAAGTTCCCTTGGAACCAACCCTCCCTTCCAAGACTATGACATGGCAAGGATGAATGAATATTCATTTGGCTGAATAAGAAAGTATAGCAATACACTTCCCCCATAACACTGCTATCAAAGAACACACTGAAATTGGGCTCTTTCCAATAGCTCTAGCAAAACTCCCTGACCTTTGAGCTCTCAAGAGATCCCTCTCCTCAGTCCCTTAGAACATGCAACCTAAAGTTCTTACGAAAGTTTGGCATGTAGGTAAGCAATAGCTACTGGGAATTTCAAGAGGATGCAAGCTTTCTGCTGCAATTATTTTCCTTTTTTATTCCATGGCACCTGACTAATCTTCTCCTTCAAATGATAAATGATGCTAGCAAAGAGTATTTTATCTTTTATCTACAAGACATGTAATGCATATGCACAAGTTTTTTCACAATAAGGACAAGTGACAGAATCCTGTTCTTTAACTCATTATGTCACAGTCCTGTGTTGAAATCTGACTTGGGGCATAGGATCTTTCCCTTTTAACTCACCATATAGTATTTGATTAATTATATCATAATATTTGTGTTAAGCTTTTTATAATATGATCATTCCTTACATCATACATATTAACATTTTTTAAGGATTGTTTTGACAAACAAAACCCGGTACTTCCCTGTATATGCCAGTGCAAAATCTACCTGCACACTCTTTATGCATGCTTATATAGTATATACACATGTCAAAGGGTTCAAACCGGGGGTATTTGACCTTTCATTAGAGAATTATCTCAAAGATGTTTCATAAAATCTTAAAACTGACTGAAAACTAACCTTTTCCAATGGTAATAATCTTTCTTACTCCATGTGCATAACGCCTGATACGGGGCCGATGACCATCAAGTGTGAACCTTGAAGTAGGACAGTGCCAAAAGAAGAGGATGAGAAGTATGTAGCTATAATTGTAGCACTAAAACCTAACATATGAACATAAAAAGAATAATTTTAGGAAGTTCAAATGTTAACAAAATTTACAAAGGCAATTCTCAATCTTATTTCCACAATATAGGCATACTCGTCTTCATTATTCAATATTTTGCGGGTGCTAGACCTTCCCAAATCAAATGCAGCCTGTATACAAGATCAAGATGCCATGTCAGATCTTAAGATCCCAGAAACTAACTCGTCTGATAGTTTCAAAGAAGTATTAATGAAATTGATTCTATAACCATACATAAACAATATTGAAATCATTCAGCATGCCATTCCTGTTATGATATGTTTATCTCTTGTAATGCTCCTGCCATATGTATTCCTCATAGATCTGCATATACTCTCCTTAGTTTTTTGCTCTCTTAAACTGTCTTGCTGTGTATCTATATTCACACTTCTTTCTCTTTTATATCTACATATTCAAATGAAAGGATACATCTCTTTGAAAGAGATATCCATATGAAAAGACACAATCTTTTATTAACACTCAATTGCTGCCTTGTTAAAACTTTAATTGCCATCTTTAAATCATTTTTATTTATTTATCCCCATAATGCTGTCTTTATAAAACATAAGTGCTGCCTTTTAAAATGGAATCGCTACCCTTTAAAATGGAATCACTGTTCCTCCTTGAATATTTGTTGCCTTTCATAAGGAATCATTTGTTTTCTGTTTTTTTCTTTAATCTCTACTTTCTTAAACATAACCGCTGCTCTTATAATGAAGCGCTTCCTCTCTTATCATTAATTCTCTTCATTAATAATGATCACTGCCTCTTATTAGTTTTTATCACTGCATATGTAGACTATAATCACTGCTCTTTGTGACATAATATAATCTTTTTCTTGGGCGCTATATATATATATATATATATATATATATATATATATATATATATATATATAAGCATCTTCATGATTTACAAGGTAAGGTCGGCAAATGAACATAATTTAATTTATTATAATTTTAAACTTCCTTCAAGGAAGTTGGTCACATATTATAATAATTGTTTAAATCTTTCATTTAAACAATACAATTAATCTCTCAACATGATGATAGTTGAATACAATAGGAACATTGAACTTGACAATTACGGCCAAAACGGAGTGATAACCAACTTATAGTCTTCGATCAATAAACGATTTCCTTTTGCACATTTGGCATCAATGATAACACATGCTTCAATACCTTTGAATTCTTATACCAAAAATCTTTGTTCAAGCACCTTCTTGGCATCAATGACAACATGTCTATGTACCTTTGACATCAATGACGACATTTCCAACAGTAATAAGTACTTCATGTTGTTCACTAATAACTACAACAGGATAACCTAGATCTATTTTTTGAAGCAAAAATCTGAAGCTTTTGAAACTTTTTAAAAGTTTTGCAAAATGGTTGAAAATGATGCACAATCCTAGATTGGCAAACTGAGGACTGATAATGGTAGTGAATTCACATCAAAGATGTTTGAAGACTATCTCAAGAAAAATGGAATCAAGCATCATCTCACAATCACTCACACTCAACAAAATGGAGTAGTTGAAAGGATGAACAAAACTATGATAAGTATGGTTCGAGCAATGTTGAATTTCAAAGGAGCAATCTATCTCTGCAACAAGGCACGTTGACTGATAACTACAATAGAATGACCTAGATCTATATTTGAAGGAAATATCAGCAGCTTTCAAAAAATTTGCACAATGGTTGAAAATGATGGACAATCCTATATTGGCACACGAAGGACTCATAATGGTGGTGAATTCACATAAAAGGTGTTTGAAGACCATCTCAAGAAAAATGGAATCAAGCAACGTCTCATAGTCCCTCAGACTCCTCAACAAAATGGAGTAGTTGAATGGATGAACAAAATTGTGATGAATATAGTTCAAGCAATATTGTATTTCAAAGGCGTAAAATTGCATTTTTGGGCAAAAGCAACTCAAACAACAATCTATCTCCGCAGCAGGGCACCTTCAGCAGTTTTTCAAATGAAGACCATATGAAATTTTGTGTGGTCATCTTTGATCAGTGCAGTATCTTCAAATTTTCAGTCCACCTATAATGCATTGATTCCCAAGGAGAAAAGGAACAAATTGGACCACAAGAGCAAAAAATGCATCATTTGAAATATTTAGAATCCTCAAAGGCCTACAGATTGCTCAATGAGAAAAACAAAAAAATCTCATTGCAAGAGATGTTTTCACAACCAGCTTTGATTAACAATTGAGTTGACTTGAAAAATTTGCAAAACTTGATTTTTCAAGAAAACAGATATGAATATTCCAAACATTAGGAGGGGAACATATTGGAATCTGTTGAGCCTGTTTTGCCTCCAATAATTGAAAAAGAAACTCCCTCCAAGAAGAAATTGAAACTTCATCAAAAGATGAAAACATGTTTCCAAAGCAACAGCCACAAGATAAGTTTCAAATCAAGAAAATGAGGCATCAATTCTTCCAGAAATTTGTAATGTCCCCAAATTGAAGTTAACCTGTTTTATAAAAAAATTCAACAATTCCAGCATTTCATTCTAGGAAATAACATACTAAAGCAAATTCACTTAATCGTTGATAAAAATGATGAACAAATACATGGAGAGATTAATCTTTTGTACTAGCTGTAATGTTCCCTTGATTGTCATACTATAGCAATTTGATTGTCATGGCATTCTATCACCATGAGACCACATTTCTTTGAGGCATTTTTTCAAACAGTTCACTGCCTTATCTATGGCTTGTCTATGGATTGTCATGGCATTCCATCACCATGAGACCACATTTCTTTGAGGCATTTTTTCAAACAGTTCACTGCCTTGTCTATGGCTTGTCATGGCATTCCATCACCATGAGACCACATTTCTTTGAGGCATTTTTTCAAACAGTTCATTGCCTTGTCTATGCTACCACATTTTTCATACATGTCTACCAAAGCATTTTATCAAACAGTTCACTGCCTTGCTGCTACAGCTAAAAGTTTTAAATCCAATTTTTTCCCAATTTTTCAAAAATCTTATACTTTGGTTTGCCGACTTTTTCCCCAAAAGATTTTTGCTGCTATGATCTATATAATCCTAGGGCATCTGTAATAATACTATTTTATGTTATTATTACAAATATTAGTAAATCTTATGTGTCATCTTGGAGATGAACTAAACAATCATTCTAAGGAAGAACTAAACAGTCATCCTAAAGATGAACCAAAGCATCTGGATTGTAGATAAATTCATGCATTGTTTTGTGATGTCCCCTTCTAATTAGGCACTCTTACGTCAGTAGATTAGCCTATCATGTCGACCCTCGTAAGCTAATGGTTCTGGATAGAGGGTCACTTGGACGAGCACTTGGTCGTCAAACTTCAATGTTGATCTCTGGAGTATGGTGGCAGAGTGAATTGTTGCGTTTGGCATGACACTTGTACTTAAATTATTGATACTCACCTTTTATTTCACCATCCTCGGCCTAGGGACCATGTGTCTTTTAAATGAAGGGGTCACTTTATATTTTTCAGTTACTATTCATTTATAAAGTGAAAAAAGTTATAACTTAAGTGAATAGTGCTCACTTTAATGAATAGTGTTTCAATGTAAATTTATAAATAGCTTGAGGAAAAGTTCGACCCTCTTCGTATGTTGATCATTTGTGCTTGAAGAAACTTGGAGTGTGGCTTTGCAGGAAGAAGGAGGCTAGTGTTTCCTGATTTCTTGTAGTGGGTGAGCCTGGTGGGGCTTGGTTCTTCGTTTGGAGCTGCTTGAAGGTGTGAAACACCACCTTAAGGTTGCTGATCAGTTTTTGGTTGCTTCATTTTGGAGACACAAGTTGCTGTTTGCAGGTTATTTGAGCTATTTTCTGAGTAAGCTTGGCAGCCATGCTATTTTCTGAGTAAGCTTGGCAGCCATGGTCTCCATTCATGTTAATATAGGAGCTGTTCGGTTTTGAGGCATTTTGGGACTGGTTTTTGAAAGCTACAGCCAGCCACTTTTTCTTGAGGGTTAGATCAGCGTAAAGAAAAAGAAACGTCTATCTTGAGTGGCTGCAACTTCACCAAAAGGGGGCGCCCTTACCCTAGGAAGCTTTCCAATTTGGTTTTTGGTGGGAGAAGTTCGTCTTTAAAGAGCAATCTACATTTCATTGGAGTTTACTACTGTAGCAAATCACTATTCACAGGGTTGAATGGCTGTAAGTTAAAGTATGGTTTATAATGTATTTAGTTTCGAATCTGATGTAAGTTATAAGTTGTAAGCATCTTATTATGTAATGAAGAAATAATAGTTGGTCACTGAAATGAGCAATGTACTCAAGTTGTTTCAGTAGCTTAGTTATTTGAATTTCCTTTATGTATATGCTTTTTAGTCCTTTTCTAGTTTTATTGGCAAAAACTCAAACACAAAAAAAAAAAAATACAAACCAAACAAAAAATCAGACCCACAAATTCAGAGAAACAAAATCATCAGAGTGGTGGTTCATCACAATGGTATCAGAGCCTTGATCCTGCCATCCTGGAGGATTAAAGTTTTTCATGCAGCCACAAGAAGTAGGCCCTCACAGATATTATACCCGTCAAAGAGCAGGCCAACAAAGAAATCAGATTGCTGATATACAACAGGTCACAATGGGAGACTGGGGAAATGGTAGTCCACCTAGAAATGAAGGAGGAAATAGGGGACATAATGAGGACCAAGATGACCGTGAACTTTTAGACGCTTGGCGACTGGACAAGAACAAGTTGCAACGGCTTTACAAGCACTTATGACACAGTTACAACAAATGAATACTCAAGGAAGACAAAACCAGATACTTGATGATAACAGGAGCATTGTGGGGACCCCCAGGGCACAACAAGCACCTACTCATACTGTTGATAGCCGATAGGCCTAAACATCCTACCTTTTTGACAAATGGACCAGAAGAGGAAAATGTTGAAGAAGAGGGTGAAGTAGTGTTTGCAGATAATATCATGGCAGCAAATGACGAATGGGAGTTATTGACACCACAGGTCAGGGAGCGCATCAGCTTTGACAGATTTGTAAGTCAACGAAGAGAGCATTACAGGACAAGACCAGATAGGAGGCCTCGAAATCAAAATAGAGACCTGAAACATGCCACTGGTAAACTCACTTTGCCTACATTCGATGGCAGTGGTAAGACCACAGCACAGGCTTGGGTCCACAAGCTGGATACGTTCTTGACTCTTCGACCAATGGCAGAGGAGGACACAATTAAGTATGCCACCTTACATTTGGAGGGAGTAGCCCATGATTGGTGGTATCATGGGATGGTCACATTGCAGCATAACCACATCACCTCTTACCAGGAGTTCGTCGACAGGTTGGTTGAACTTTTTGATAAGAAAGATCTGGAAACCTATTTCAGAGACCTAGCTCAACTCAAGCAAATTGGGAGTTTGGAGGGATATATAGGTGATTTTCAACAATTATCAGTTATGGTTCCCAACATATCAAAAAGAAGATTGGTTGTATTATTCGTCGAAGGTCTATCGGAACCATTGAGAGGTTGGATCAAAGCTTTTGATCCTCCAACTCTACAGGAGGCTATGAAAAAAGCTAGGAGCATGGAACTTGCAGCTCCGCAAAGTAAGTTCTCTTCTAAAGCATCATCTTCGTACAAGGATGGGAAATCATTTTCTAAGAAGAACGAAAACTTAGATTCCAAAGGGAAATCAGTAGCCCCGCTAGACAAAGAAACCATCAACGACTTGCGCAGGAAGAAGTTGTGCTTCTATTGCAAAGGACCCTATGATGCAAACCACGATTGTCCTTTGAGACCTAAGGGAAAGGCTAACCGAATAATGTGGGCATTCTATGAGGATTCTGAATCTGAGAAATCCGACCAACACACTGAGCATGAGGAATCCGAGGTAGAAAAGTCTGAGGAGGTTGAAAATGACACTGAAACGAAGGAGGAAGTTAAGCTTCAAGAAGCACGTCTCACTAGCATACAGCAGGAGGGCTCTTTTTGGATGCGAGGGGTCTTAGCTGGGAAAAAGATCATTACCTTGTCGGTTACAAGGGCCACGCATAATTTTATTGATGCTAGGTTGGTTGAGAAGCGTGGGATTCAGACTGAAGAATTTGAGGGCATAAGAGTGAAGGTCGTAGATGGCTACACTCTCAAGTGTGATAGGATGATTTCAGATCTCCCTATGCGGTTGAATAATTATGACATTAAGGCAGATTTCTATGTGGTGAATATGGGAGACGCCGATATGGTTCTAGGGATGAAATGGCTTCATGACATTGGAGAGTTTACCCTTAACCTTCATGATATGGAGATGAGATTTAAGGTGGACGGGAGGAATCATGTGTTGAAGGCCATCATAGATAGTAATTTCAGAATGATATCTTTCAGTAGAATGGAGAAACTCATGTGACACGACATGATTGAGTGGGCAGCAGAGTGCATGTTGATGCCATCACAAGAGGAGCAAAAAACCCCAGTTTATCATCTAGACATACAAGAGTTGAGGATTAAACATGCTAAGGTGTTCAGTGAGATCCCACCTAGTAGACCACCAGACCGTGGTATTGAACACATCATTGAGTTGGAGGAGAGGGCTAAGCCCGTGATTGTCACACCTTACAGGCATCCTAAGCGACTTAAGGATGAAATAGAAAAAACGATTAAGGAGCTGCTCGCTATGGGACATATCAGGCCTAGTAAGTCACCATTCGCTTCATCCATTGTGTTAGTGAAGAAAAAGGATGGTACCTTGCGTATGTGCATTGATTACAGATTGTTGAATAAAAGGACAATCAAAAACAGGTATCCTATTCCCCGGATTGATGAGCTGATAGATGAGCTACATGGTGCTCATTAGTTTTCAAAAATAGACTTGACATCGAGGTATCACCAGATTCGTGTGAGGGAGTAGGACATTGAGAAAACAGCCTTTCGTTGTCATTGTGGACACTTTGAGTTTGTGGTTATGCCATTTGGGCTAACCAATGCCCCTGCTACATTTCAATCCAACATGAACAGGGTCTTCTAGTCACAACTGAGGAGGTTCGTACTTGTTTTCTTTGATGACATATTGGTATACAACAAAGCTTGGGAGGAGAATATTGCCCATTTGCATACGGTACTGAGTATTCTTGGTACGGAGTCCTTGTATGCCAAGGAATCAAAATGAGATCTGGGTATGTTGGAGTTGCTATACTTGGGCCATATCATTAGTGCAGCGGGTGTGCGTATGGATCCTGACAAGGTTAGAGCCATTATAGAGTGGCTTACTCCCAAGAATCTTACTCAGCTTAGAGGATTTTTGGGCTTGTGTGGCTTTTACCGCAAATTTGTCAGTGGATATTCACGACATGCAGCGCCACTTACAGACTTGACAAGGAAAGGGGCATTCGTTTGGACTCCTAAGGCACAGGAGTGTTTTGAGAAGTTTAAGCAACTGATGACTTCTTGTCCTATCCTTGCATTACCAGATTTCACTAGACCCTTCGAGCTTCAGTGTGACGCTTCGGGTGAAGGGATTGGTGTCGTCCTTATGCAGGACAAGCATCCAATAGCATTCGAGAGCAGGAAGTTAAGAGGACCAGAGAGAAGTTATAGCATCTATGACAAGGAGATGTTGGTCATCATGCATGCATTGGCCAAATTCAAGCAATACCTTGTGGGCAGCAAATTTTGCATTAAGACCGATCATAACAGCTTGAGGCATTTCCTAGGACAACGGGATCTCAACGATCGTCAACAGTAGTGGGTGAGCAAATTGCAATCATATGACTTTGACATTACCTACGTCAAAGGGTCCCAGAATGTGGTTGTTGATGCCTTGTCTCGCCGTCCACATTTGAGCTCCATGGTTGAGATTTCAGAGAACTGGAGACATCTGATAACAGTAGAGTATGCCAAAGACTCTTGGGCTTCTGGCATCGTTAAGGGTTCAGTGCAAGATAGCAGATATTCAGTTGTAAATGATCTTATCATTTACAAAGGAAGGATTTTCTTGACCCCAGGATCAAAAATGAGGAACACAGTATTGAGGGCCTTTCATGATGCACCCATGGCCGGACATCCGGGATATTTTAAAACTTACAAGCAGATTTGGGAACGCTTCACTTGGAAGGGACTCAAGTCAGATGTCCTTCGATATGTCAGAGAGTGTCCTGTTTGTCAGCAAAATAAACAGGAGCACACCTATCCTGTTGGGTTACTGCAGCCACTTTCGATTCCTGACAGGAAGTGGGAATGCTTGTCGATGGACTTCATTACAGGCTTGTTGAAAGCCCAGGGTAGAGACTGTATCTATGTAGTTGTTGATCGCCTCACAAAGTACGCTCATTTCTTTCCGATAGCAGCTACATATTCAACTACACAGGTAGCAGAATTGTTTTTTCGTGAGGTGTTCAGGTTGCATGGGCTACCCCGAAACATCGTCAATGACAGGGATAGTCGGTTCTTGAGCCACTTCTGGCAGGAGCTATTCAGGCTTTGTGGGACCAAGCTTACTCCGAGCACTAGCTACCACCCACAGACTGATGGTTAGACGGAGATTGTAAATAAATGGGTGGAAGGATATCTCTGAAACTATATAGCAGGACAGCAAAAGGGTTGGGTGAAGTGGATTCATCTTTGTGAGTATTGTTATAATACCACGCACCACATGTCAATTCAGATGTCCCTGTTCATGGCATTATATGGGTATGAGGCGCCCAACTTTCTTGATTTGTTGTTGAGTGACAGTAGAGTGCCCAGTGCTGGGAATCTTTTACAGGAGAACCAGGATACTATGAAAGCTCTCCGTGAGAACATTCAGAAAGCACAGAATCAGCAAAAGCAGTATGCGGACCAGAGGAGAGTTTAGCATTCTTTTGAGGTTGGGAATATGGTGTATCTGATGTTGCAGCCCTATCGCCAATCTACTCTCAGGAAGAGTGGTGCGGAGAAACTCAAGTTGTGATACTACGGACCCTTCAGGATCATCAGACGAGTAGGCGAGGTGGCTTATGAGTTGGAATTACCGACAGATAGCAGGGTACACAATGTATTTCATGTGTCACGCCTCAAGAAGGCATTAGGACATCGTGTTGTTCCTTCCACAGCTTTACCACCCCTAGATGATGAGGGGAAATTGATTCTAGTACCTAAGGCCATCTTATAAGTCAGAGAGAGGCAGTTGCGGAGGCGGGTCATTAGGGAGTATCTCATCAAATGGAAGATTTTCCGGTAGAGGATGCTACATGGGAGAGCGAGGACATTCTACAACATCCGGAGTTGGGATTGCTTGGGGACAAGCAATTTCAAGGAGGGCGGACTGTGATGTCCCCTTCTAATTAGGCACTCATAGGTCAGTAGATTAGCCTATCATGTCAACCCTCGTAGGCTAATGGTTCTGGATAGAGGGTCACTTGGACGAGCACTTGGTTGTCAAACTTTAGTGTTGATCTCCGGAGTATGGTGGCAAGGTGAATTGTTGCGTTTGGCATGACACTTGTGCTTAAATTATTGATACTCACCTTTCATTTCACCATCCTCGGCCTAGGGACCATGTATCTTTTAAATGAAGGGGTCACTTTATATTTTTTAGTTACTATTCATTTATAAAGTGAAAAAAGTTATAACTTAAGTGAATAGTGCTCACTTTAATGAAGTGTTTCAATGTAAATTTATAAATAGCTTGAGGAAAAGTTCGACCCTCTTCATATGTTGATCATTTGTGCTTGAAGAAACTTGGAGTGTGGCTTTGGAGGAAGAAGGAGGCTAGGGTTTCCTGATTTCTTGTAGTGGGTGAGCCTGGTCGGGCTTAGTTCTTCGTTTGGAGCTCTTGAGGGTGTGAAACACCACCTTAAGGTTGCTGATCAGTTTTTGGTTGCTTCATTTTGGAGACACAAGTTGCTGTTTGCAGGTTATTTGAGCTATTTTTAGAGTAAGCTTGACAGCCATGGTCTCCATTCGTGTTATATAGGAGCTGTTCGGTTTTGAGGCATTTTGGGACTAGTTTTTGAAAGCTACAGCCAGCCGCTTTTTATTGAGGGTTAGATCAGCATAAAGGAAAAGAAACGCCTATCTTGAGTGGCTGCAACTTCACCAAAAGGGGGCGCCCTTACCCTACGAAGCTTTCCATTTTGGTTTTTGGTGGGAGAAGTTCGTCTTTAAAGAGCAATCTGCATTTCATTGGGGTTTACTACTGTAGAAAATCACTATTCACAGGGTTGAATGGCTGTAAGTTAAAGTATGGTTTATAATGTATTTAGTTTCGAATCTGATGTAAGTTATAAGTTGTAAGCATCTTATTATTTAATGAAGAAATCATAGTTGGTCACTGAAATGAGCAATGTACTCAAGTTGTTTCAATAGCTTAGTTATTTGAATTTCCTTTATGTATATGCTTTTTAGTCCTTTTCTAGTTTTATTGGCAAAAACTCAAACACAAAAAAAAAGAGAAATACAAACCAAACAAAAAATCAGACCCACAAATTCAGAGAAACCAAACAAAATGATCAAAGTGGTGGTTCATCACAGGAGATGGGGGCTCATCATCGTCCTGATGCATTGATTCAATATTCCCCTCATGGATTGGAGAAGGAATCCTTATTTCGGCCAATCACTCATCGTAAATAATTAACACACTGTTCACATTCCTAGATGTGGCAGAATGGGATGGCTCTGATCTCTGCTTCTTTTGAATAGGCTCCTTGTTTATAGTTGTCTTCCCCTTTGACCTGATAGAGTCATCAACTGCCTCCTTCCTTTTCTTGGAATTGGTGCTTTCAATTAATTCGACACTTTGAGATTCTCCTGCATTAGAGGAATATGATTCCATCTCGCCCATTAAGTCATAAGTGAGGGTCAATTTTCATCACCTTAACTCTTGGACTTGCTGATCAACCCACCACTATGAATACTTAACAACCGGCCTCATCAAGGTAGCTAGATCTGTGAGCTCTGGTTCTGACCATTTCACAGGAGGTAAGAGGCCAATTCTCATCATAGCGCGGTTGAACATATTCTCCATCATCCTCTAGCTGGTCAAGCACACAAAAAAGCTCGATTGTTCTGATCAAGCTCACTGGCAATCTAGACCATAATCTTTCCTGACATCATATTCATCTGTAGCATCTACCCAAAAATCCTCCAGGTCTACCTTATGTCTATACTTCTTTCCATTCACGGTCCCAATATGGTTGTGAGGATCAAAATCAGCCCTAGACCAGTAAGATGTGAATGGATACCACTGCATTTTCAACCTGGCACTTTCGGCTGCTTGTGCCGACGGCCAAGACTCTAGCATACTTCCAATGAAAAATGGGAAAGATAATGGTTGCCTTCTGCTTTGATCTCTGGAGGCCTTGGTATGTCTCTGATTGCCTAAGGACCTCAAGCAAGACCATTCTATTGGTAGGGTAAATTGGAAGTCGGTAAGGACATCCGGTGAATCCATACTTACTAATCAAGCCCTTGGCCTCATGAGTGAGCCTCTAATGAGTTCCTCCCTGCAATATTCTGGTGATATACATCAAGAAGGTATCGTTTACCCGTCTAAAGTGGGTCTTCTCACTGAGCTACAGCTGTGGATAACAATCATAGGACTTAAATTCACTTTCACCATTGCCTACCACGCCTCTGCAGATCAATCCTATGTATCTGTAAGTTCTAGCCAATAAGTAGATGATGTAGGAACTCATGTAAAAAGATCCAAATTGATTAACTATTCATTGAGATTGTCACTAATCATCTGGGACCAATTGAACATCATGATGCCTGAGGTGATCTCATCAATAAAGTAATACATCCATGTCTCAAATGGCACACCTTGAGGGTTGCCCATTACTCTGTTTAATAGCAAAATGATATCTCCATACTCCTCCTTGAAGTCAGTACGAAGCAATTTCTTTGGAATTTTCTTCATAGAAGGCCTCAGCTTCTCTAACCACAACTTATTGATATTTGTTGCGCAAAGCTCCAGCTGGTCATAAAGTCTTTTGGCATCCTCTTTGGCTTTGTAAGAAGTCCAGTTATAATTTGGTATGCCAAATGCTTCTTGAATGGCTAACTCTCCAAGGTGAGCCAATACTCTCCCATTTGGTGCAATAATTTGTCTCTCCTGTGCATTGTAGTGTATGGCACACTTGACCATCAATTCAGCACACTCCATAGCTGGTGGAAATCCAGCCACTTGGACAATGCCATTTTTCATCATCTGGCGAGCAACGGGTGTTGGTAGGAGTCCATCTTGTCGATACTTTCTCTTCTTGAAATCTTTAAAATCCACGTGTTTGAGGTTGGTATCTGTGACATTCTTCCATTTGGAGTTGATTTTTGACTACAGCTGCAATCCTTTACTGGCGAACTTCATTTGGCCTTTTCTTGAAGGTTCTCCTCTGGTGGTCATTAACCTGCGATAAACATGAAAAGGATTGACGTTACTTCGAAGATTTTAATTCTGATTTTTCTGGACCTTTATTCGAAAAAATTCACTTTCAGCCTGTCAAAAAGATAAATTTTATGAAAAATCAGACTGAAAATGAAAGACTTTGGCTGAGTACTCAGCAAAATTTTGCCAAAATAAGTGAATAAGACAGAAGAAAGAGGGAAGAATTCAGTCAAACTCAGATTTTGAACCTTCGAAAGTATATTTTGACTATGAATCAACCTTTAATTCTGAAAATGCACTCTAAAACTTAGAAAAAGCACGTTATTTTCTGGAAATTACGCCTTTTAACTCAGAAATTTCACTCTATTATCCGTTCTCCACTTCGAAAAACTACTTTATCTTCAAAAATCTTCCTTCAAAAAAAATTATCCTTCGCAACTTTGGGAGAGCTAAAACCTTCTTATGATCGAACTTTGGAGAGAATGATTTGAAAATGACAAGTTAAACTTCTTATAAATTTGAAGAGTTCGAATGATTTTAGCAACTTCATGCTTTCTTTAAGATTCGTCGAACCCGGACTTGTTTTATTTTCTCCAAAATGGCAATTTAATCTTTATTGAAGATTTTCAAGAGAAAGTATCCAATTTTCACTATGATGCCATCTTTAGCCAAAATATCTTTGAGTTGGCATAAAATCTTTTAGATTTACCTTGAGCTCGAAAATTTTTCTAAGTGTTGAATATTCTTCTAAGTGTTGGAAAAAATATAAAAATATATCCTAAGTGTTTGAATTTTCCAACCTCTTCCAACCTTTTAAATCCTTTAATTATGGCGAAATTTTATTTTACCCATGGCCAGTTTATTATTTTTCATGTCATTTTTCTCTCCTTTAGCTAGGCATACTTCATGAGTGTTTGGACAATTTTCCTAGTTTGGGCGGACTTCATGCTAGCTTGGACCTATTCCCTTGGGGCAGACTTGGCACTTGTCTTGCCATACATCATGTTAGAGGGCAGACTTCATGTTTCTTGTGCCATTTTCCTTTGGTGTGCGGACTTTGGAGCTAGCCTAACATTTTTCCTTCTTGGTCGGACTTGGCACTCTGTTGGACATGCTTCTTAGCTGAGCGGACTTCATGACTTCCTTGCCATCCTTCCTTTTGTCCAAGGCGGACTTTATTCTCTTCATGCCAAGGCTGGGCGGACTTTGCCAATGCTTTGGAAAAGTGCATGGCGGACTTTGGCCTTGGCTAGACATGTGCATTTTTCCCTTGGGCAGACTTGGCTTGATCTCTGCCATCTCCTTGGGTGGACTTGACCATGTGCTAGACCATGCTTTTTTCAAGCTAGGGCGGACTTTGGAGTTGTCTTGCCATTTCTTTCTTAGGGCAGACTTCATGCTTGCTTTCTCTTGGGCGGACTTGTCCAATGCATTGTCATTCTTCTAGGCCAGTCTCATGTTTATCTAGAACAAAACCTTGCCCATACATTTTCCCTTGCTTTTTATACTCGAAGACCTAAAAAATTTATTATGAAGATATGAACGTTATCGCCATGACATGAGGGACCCAATCCTAGATCAAGTTTCAAAAAAGCAAGAAAAATTAAAAAGCAAAAAGCAGGCCAAAAAAGCTGCTTCTTGGATTGGTCCCAAAATGCCAAAAAGCAAAAAAGCAAAATCCCTAAAAAATAGGAAGTTACAGAATTGACTCAAAGCAATGGCATTCCTCGTCCTCCGAACCTTCTGAGCACTTTGATGATGTCCAAACACTGATCTGAGCCTTAATTCCCTACTTGACCCGGTTGACCTCTCAAAACTCTAACTCCAAACTCTCAAATAAATGGTCTTATGAAATTGCAACGCTACAACAAAACCCTAAAAAGCAAACTACTGGAGGTCCCCATTTGCAATGGGGCGATGTGTGAAATAGGTCACAACAAGTCCTTGTGTGGATTGCCACTTCCAAAAAAATCATATTGTTAATTATTAAAGGTGGTAAGAAATGATGAGTAGATTCATGTCCCAAATTAGCAAGAAATAAAAAAGAAATGGCAAATAATATTTAGGGATCCATGTCTATAGATACTACTTATTGTGAGCACAAGTATCAAATAAGTAATGTGACTTCTAATGTTGGGTACAGATTTACAATTGTATGGAAGGTCTGTAAGATCAATGATGGCATAAAACATAATGGAAAGATGTGTGTGGATTTACATGTGCAAAGAAAAAATCAACGATGATGTAGAAGACAAAATGGTGGGATGTGTGCTTTTCAAGGATTAGCATACATCTCCAGGCGTTGCCATCCAGATATTTCCATTTCAACAAGATCATCAAAGTAAGATAACTCTTCTCTATCACAGGTCAAAGCGATGGCAGGGAATCCCATTAATGTTGTGTGCCCTAAATCTGCTTGTGCTACAGAACTTGTTGGTGTGTCTTTGTCTACTTCCAAGGATGTTGTAATCGTTGCTCTAGTCATTCAAAGTTTATCCAATGTCGATAGATACGGCAGGTATAGTGGAGTTTCCATGACAGCTAACTTCGAAATTGTTGCAGCAAGAGAGATTTTGTTATCTGCAGATGCAACATCTTCTCAATATAGAGTTCTTGCAGCAGCTTCAAGTTCTCTTGAGGATCCTTTGGCATCAAGCGGTTGCCCCTTTAAGGGGGATGATGTTATTGTTGTAAATGCTAATAGTAGGTCAGCTGGGGGGCGCCTAGCTTGGCTGCCACCACAGATTATGCGTAAATCCAAGAAGACCCCTTTGTTGGTTATGGATCTCAAAATGAAAAGGAGGTTTTGAGGTATTCAAGGTTAGATTTTCTCTTGTGTTTCAAAAACTCTAGCCTAACCTAGCTAAGTTGCATGCCTGGGTTTCCAAATCTTGGAATCTTTTGAAGTCTAAAGATCTAGTTCTTTACCCATCCACTCAAAGGTTTTCATCAACAAGTTCTCTTGGAGGTAGGGCCAAGGCATTGAGGTTGGGCCATGTTGTGTATAAGATTGGTTCTCATAACTTGTTCATTCTTCTGAGACATTTGTCTTGTCCTAATTTGAATTTGATTGTCAAATCTTTTGCTTCAATTTTGGCATCCTTCTAGCTTGATTGCTATTGGAGAATCTTTAGGGAGATTCATATCTCTAGCCCCAAAAGGGTGCTTGTTGAGTTGGAACTTTCCAATGGCCTTCCTGAAGAGATTAAGTTAGAGATTGGGAAGAGCATTTGGCAGCAACCTTTAGATTGTGAAAGGATTGCTTTCTGTTGTAGACCATGCTTCACCTATGGACATTTCAAAAGGAAGACTAGTCACACAAAAAGAGGAAGGGTTTCTTGTCTCCCTCTCGGTGAATTAGGGCGAGGCCACACCACCAATTAGTTTGGGTTGGCCCTCCTATGTCAAAGTCTCCTTGTCTAGATCCTTTTGCAGTTGCTCCTTCAAATGACAAGACAGTTTCCTCTATTGGAACTCCTCCCCTTTTCTCCAATATTGTTTGTTCTTCACCTCCCTCTACCTTGGGCTCTTCTCCTGCACAGGTTGTCCCTCTCTCTCAACCCCTTCCTCAGGTATTGATCACTTCAAATGTCGATTCCCACCTTTGGGGTGTGTAGGCACCCCATTTTGGGTCTCATTTTCCTCTGTTTTGCTCTATAGGTTTGCATTTTGCCTTCATTGCCCATCAATTATAACCGATCTAAAAAATTCTAAATGGGTCATCTTGCTTGAAATTGCACTTTTGGATGTTGTATTAATCCCCCTATCTTGTTTTACTCAAATACCCAAGTTGAAAAACCAAAATTTGGCTGTGTTAAGTTTTTCGAGATTTTGGAGTTTTGAGGTTGTTCATGCTTGCATACCTTCCCTACTGATCCTGACTCCCCACTCTAGTCCTTTTAAAATCGGCTAAGTGGTGTGTTTGTCACCCTGTCAAAGTTTTAGGGGTACCTATCCTTGCATGCTTTTCTTATTGATCCTAAAACCCCACCTAGAAACCTTGTGAAAGTGGCTAAGTGTCAAAATTGTCAACCTTTTAGACCGTTAGGGGTTCCCTCTCTTTCATGCCTCCTTTAAGCATCCCCGATCCCTGAAGTTTTAAGGGTAAAATGTTGCCTAAGTGTCGTTTTGTCGAAGTTAAGGAGTTTGGCCTTCCTCAATCCCTAAAGCCCGAAATTCTTCTAAAAATCTTAAGTCCTTTGCATTCATCGATCCTTCAAACTTCTTCCTCCATCCACCCCTTAGTACCTATTCCCTTGACTCCCCAATCCCTCGATGCCCTGATCCTTGGCATGCAATATGAGTTCATCTTGCCCCTTGACAAACTAATACTCCACCAATCACTCTATGTATCTTATCAAAGTCGGATTTTCAGCCATCCCCTATTCTGGTACCTCCTTCCATACACCCCCCGATGGCCCGAAACTTCGCCAAAGTCCTTCAAACTCACTTAAGTATTTATCAATCTTTCAGAGTTTCGGGTTTTCTCTTATTTTCCTACCATCCCTTCATCGTGTTGGTTTGCTTTTTTGTGATTTCCAACTGGTTCTTAAAGTAATCTAAAGAATAACCAATTCTTATGCTCAGATACTTTAAGGGGTTGGTCAACGAATAGGAGATAGATGACACTTTTCTCCTCTGCACTTCAAGCTCTGCAAAACCTAGGAGGGTAGTCCTTTACAATATCTAATAGAATTACACACAATTGGTATTAAGATATTGTTAAAACATATATGTTCTCTCAGGGCAGACCAAGAATTACAAATGAAAATCACTTAATGAGCTAGATTCTTGGAGGTTTTATGCATTGTTGGCTCAGAGAACATAAAATAATATTAAGAAATAAGTTACAACAGTAAGGGAAACATGATTTTGAAAATTGATGACCACGGATATACAACCAGAACTCATATTCAAACTGGTGTCTTAAACCTAGGCTATGGAGTCAAAGAGAAATGCAATTAGATCTTGAATGACAGATTTTAACCAAATTTTGTGAAAGCTTGTATATCAATGCCTTACAATGATATCTTTCAGAATTTACACTCAACTCTTCTTCGCAATCCCTAAATACATTCAAAACCCTCAAGATTTCTAATACAGCAATTTAATCTATTACTTGAATAGAAGCTATAGAAGAAACATTCATATGCAGAAAATTTGCAAAAATGAACAGAAATGATCCTTGATCAATTTGTATTTATTGATTTAAGATAGCATCGGTCAGATATAATCATATAAATGATGATTGCATTTATGCATCATCATCATTTATATTTAATCGAACTGCTCTTAAATATAAACATCTACAAATAAGTTCTTCGAATTTCAGATGATAGAAATTCAAGGATAAATAAATCGAACTTTATATCATTGATTGCTGCTTGTTAAACCATGATGATTGGTAAAATATTAACTAACGAATTTACCAAGGGAGCCTGCACGCTCAAGGGACACGTCCTCTCATGAGACGTGTCTCCTTAGAGCGTGTCTTCTCCCATGATATAAATGGCAAATCAATTCTATCTTGCAAACATCGAAATTAATAAATGTTCTGCAATCAGCACATTCGAAATACAAGAAGTAAAATCTGACTTAGAATTCTTACACAGAATTTCAAACTTAGAATTTCCATAGGTCTTTTAGGATCCAAATTTGATAAGATTTGATTACAATTATAGTATTCATAAATGAAATGAAGTATACAATTTAGGAGACAACTGGTTGTGAAATTATCACAATATGCTCATATATAGAATTAGTTCTGTTATACAAAATTAGCAATTACATCCACAATTCTTCCCTGGAAAACCTAGACCGAACTAATACAAACTTAGAACACTCTGTTTACAAAAATCCAAGATCTCTGCAAATGGCCCTGAATTCCCTTTTAAAGAGATAGGGGAGCAACAAGATTCTGGCCATGGACAAATGTCACATTTTCATTTGACAATCTTGCACTGGGATCAGACAAAAACAGGTACAATTGCTTTGTTAAAGACAAAAAGACTCATTAAATGACAAAACAGTTGTAGCGGTCGCTGAAGGAGATATTTCTGATTTAGCAATGATGAAGCAGCATGGAGAAAACAAATGATGATTCTATTAGGCTTCTCCATCCACGTTGAGCATATATTCCTTCTAGAAACTGTTGGGGTTGATGCTAACTAAGCCACAAAAGACAAAAAGAAGCCAAAACTACAGAGATACTTGTAGACAGCTGGAAGCTCCGAATGCCATATCATCATATGAGTTGGATATTAAAATCTAAGGTTTGATGACAAAAATAGAACTCAAGGTTCATGCAATTTATTGTACTTCTCATCCCACCCTACATATGCTCTTTCTAATGGCCATTCAAAAGCTAGCACTTGGTTCACATTATGCATATACCCTAGATATTTTGCATCGAAAAGTGCACTGGTTTCTCTACAAAAAGCATCTAACCAATCTCCATAGAGATCAACCTATTTGTGGTGGAATTGAGTAAATCAATGTCCACATTATAACCACACATATGAATGCCGAGAGAGCAGGAACTAATGTACCAAAATCTGCTTTCCATTGCTCAAAACATTTGAGTTCCCCGCTCTTATTCAAAATGCTTGGCATGACCTTCACCTCTACACTCAAAAGATTTGAATTTGGCTTTTATGTGTTGTGCCAATTTGACCATGTATGCCTTTTTTTCTCCCTCCAATTTTGCCATGTTCCATGTGGGCATAATGTTGCTAGGCATATCATTCTCAAATCTTGCTCCTTTGTATATGCCTTGTAAAATTGCAATTCTAGATATCCATTTATTCATGATGGAAAAGTTGTTCTTGATCTTTAGCTACTCTGGCATAAGCATCTTTGAGGTTTGAGTAGGCTTGGTGGGAATCTTCTAACTTCCCGAGAATTTTGGATACCTTATGCTTCAAAACTTCATCCACAAAATTGCTCATCCTTTCCAGTTGCTCACCCTGAGCATTCTTCACTTGCTTCTCTAGCTTCTCAATCTTCTCTTTGAGCTCTTCTTTCTCCTTTATTAGGTTGCTTGCATGCTCTAATGTTGAGGTACTTGTTGCTTGTGCTTCAATTGGTGGAGGTAGTGCCTATGTCTCCTACATTTTCAACCTGTTATATTCAACAATGAGTCTTACATGATATTTCAGCAATTTATCATAATCATCCTATAATTTCCTTGTTGTGGCTTCACTGAATTTTGTAGTATTGATGACCAACGATACAGCTTGGGGGGCAAAAGTATTTGATACTCTTTATTATTAGGCCTCCCCTCATTTCTTGTACAACTTCTACAACTTGAGGCTTATTTGTATTCAATGCAAGAGCCCATATTGCTAGGGTTTCCCATTTAGGGTTGAACCCAAATCGAGAATATGCTCGCTCTGCTTATTCTTCAGAAGAGAAAACCTCTTCATCTTGCCTTCTTGTTGTAGCAAGGGCTATTGCAAATATCCCACTCAGGGAGCAATAGTAACCCATTTACTCTGACTATCATCCTTCCTTCTTTAGGGGTTATATTTTTAACATCAAAGTTTATTTCTCCCAACACCCTGTTTTTGACCTCTTCATATTTGGAAGGGTGCACCTCTGCTTTTGCCTTATTGAGTCTCTCATGAAACTCTTCCCTTCTAATCCTGACGACAAAGTCTTTAAATCCTTTTGATTTAACAAATTCATCATCAAACATGAATTGAGTGCAAGCCAAGGCCCTTACATCGTTTGCTTCATCCCTTCCCATTGTTACATTTATGTCCAATCTGCTTTGAGGCACTCTTGTAACATTCACCCTGGATGGAGAGGGCATTGCTTGATTTACCTCCTTTACTATGACCTCAACCAACTCTTCATCGAGACCAAGGGGATAATCAACCAAAGGTGGTTGATCAAACCTTCTTTTCTTTTATGGCTGCCCTCTACGAGGAGAGTCAGCAATAGGCATTTGTGGAGGAGATGGTGGCGTTGCAGATGGTTCCTCTTGAGGGGCAAGCTCCCTTATTATTGGTCCCTTAGCCTTTCTAACAAAAGAATAGACAAAAGGATTTGTCTTAGGTTGGTAAGTAGGTCTCTCCTCCAAATTGGGGCCTTTCCAATCAACTTGTCAATATTATATAAAAACATTTGGATCCTGGCAATAGGATCCTTGATTTCTGCGTAGGCCCCTTGATAATTTGGAATCCTCTTGGCCTTTGCATCCTCTACCTTCCTAAAGGCAACCCATTTTACTCTTTTGTCATTGACCTCCTTATCATCAAGGCAATTCTTGAGAACATCTTCACCTAAGAGGGGCTGATGTGAAAATGCAGATCTCTTTATACTCAATCTTACCTGATTGATAAATCCTTCAAGGTCAAAGGCTCTTGTGCTTTCTTGAGCCATCCTATACTCCTACAACATTGGGTATGTTAAATTCCAAGCCCTCTCTTGTAATTGTAAAGTCCAAAAAGACTATGGATAATGGAAAGAAGGAACCCTTCTTTTGCCTCTTTAGGTGGGCTTTATCTGATTCACTTAATTGCCAAATCACCTCCAAATATGCCAACCTGAGGGGCACATGTTTTGGCAAGACATGGGGTACCACAGGGCATCCATACACCCTTATCACTATAGAATCCATATGGAGATACCAATCTCCCCAGTTGTGTTGCACACCCATTATGGCACTTTGTCTTTGGGTCTAAGGAAATCCATGATTTCCTTCTGCAATCTATGCATCTTTACCCCCATGAAACCCAGCACTCTTTTAACAAAGTGATTCTCAAAGATTACAAAATTTGTTGCATCACAATGCATGTCCCATACATGGGTCCAACATTGAACAAGGAGAGAGTTGCCCTTACCACTTTGTCCTGCCCTAATACAAGAACATGTGGCGAAGTAAGGAGTACCACCTAAAGTTTATCACCTTGCTGTTTTTCTTGATCTTCACCAGTTGCTTGTGAATTCCATTGGAAATATATGTGGCAAAATCAAATTTGTTATTGACCAGAGGATTTTGTATATCTGCCCCCATATGCATTAATGGCACTGGGAGCTTAGTTTTGGCATCTCCTCCCAAAACTTGGCAAAGTGCATAGTATGTTTTAATGAAGTAATCCTCAAATGTCTCCAAATTGAAAGGCTCTACTTCATTTACAAGAATTCTCACAAACTTCTTGTCAAATCTTTTCAATATGTGCTTTGGGAGCCAAAATACCCTATAGCTATTTTTATCTTGTTGGTATTTTTGCTTTAACAGATCAAAATCTATGACCTTGTTTGCTGCCAACTTTAGGCCAAAAACTTCAAAAATGGAGGCCTTATCAAGTTTTACTAACTCTCCCCCATTAGCTGCCCAGGTAACCCTTAAATTCTCATCATAATTTTTGGTTATGTGCCTAAAAAGCTCTACATCCATGAATACATTGGGGACAATTAGCTTACCTAAATCATGTCCAAACATCAAAGATGGGAACCCTAGATGCCCTTTTTCTATACCAGTGTGAACAAACTCCACCCAATCACAGGGAGTTATGCATCTTTACTTTCCCTTGCATTATCAAGCAAACCAACTGTTGCACCAAGGCCATGGACACAAACAGCTTTTTTTGAAGAACCCAAAAGTTGCACAATTAAATCTTCATCAAAGGGCCTATTAAATGAGGATGGTTGGTCCTTTGATTTGCTCATGGTCATTTTCTAAGGTTTGTTCTAAGGTTAATGGACAAATTTCTAGGGCACGAAAGCTTTTTAGGAAAACAAAAAAGATTTTATAATTTAAACACCAACCCTAAATGCAAGGAAACTTTTGAACTTTTCCAATAGATGAATTGAGGAAACTACTTGTTTTTCTCGCTCTGAAAACCCTAGTTTGTCATGAAAGCTTGAGGATGTTGGAAGTTCGCACTCCAAATTTGATGAATGCAAAATGATTTTGCTTGATAGTCGAATTGCAGCATTTATAGAATAAATTTTCATAGAGATTGGGCAGAATTCAATCACTTCCACCATTACTCCTTGTTTGCATGAGCCAGTCACATCCAGCTATCCATTCTCCAAGTTTAAACGTGAGTCGTTGATCTTTTGCTGATAGGACAAGATCTGACGATCAAGGTTGATTTGACCAGTTTGAAAATATTTGACACATTCTTTGAAAAATCTTCGACCAATAAAGTCATTACATGTCGGATCACTTTGCACGTCATCCAAGTGGGCCCACTGAAAAAAGTTCATTTGAAAAGCAGTTGATGTAATCAAACAATCCACGTGGCAGCTTTCCGTAGTTCCGCACTTGTAATAGGCACCCACTTTGAAGAGCTTGCAGACTCATGGAATGCATGCCATGTGTCACTATTTTGCTAACCCATCCTTTGAAAATCCTAGCAAAAACATTGATAGAAGGCCACACATCCCTTTTTTGCAATTTTGCATCATAGACTATGGCTTACTTTGAGGGGTCCACAGAATCACGGAATCACACCAAATATTGACAAGTGTCGGCCTTTCCGCAATTCTGCATTTTATAATCGTGTCTTCCTTGGTCAATCTGCAGACTTGCAGAATATGTTTGAGAACACGCCAGCTGTCCCTATTTTGCGGCTCCGCAATGCAGAATTTAGTCTTCATAAAGTAACCCGCTAACTCGCGGAATTATGCCAAAATGATGCCACGTGTTACCAATCCACAGCTCCGCACTCTCTTTTGTCTTTAGTGAATAAGCTTCCACAGAAATGCAGAAACCAATAGAAAAGAAGACACGTGGACTACATTTCATCATTCTGCAAATTGCTTTCTCCTTAGAACTTACAAGGAGAACTTACCCTTTGCAGACTAGCGAAAACCAATAAAATGGGGACAAGTGCTAACCCTTTCGCAATTCCGTGCTTGTCTTTTCCTTAAGAAAATATTTCTTGCGGATTAGCGGAAAAGGTCATATGCGAATAAGAACATGACAAATGGCAAACAACAAGATTATTAAAGGACTTAGGCGTGGGCTCACTTAAGGATTATAATAAGCACATGCGGTAATTCTATAAAGTGAGCACTAGGAAATAAAAGGGTCACGGAACTTCACAATGCAAAGGGACTTTAGTTAATAACCTAAGGCACTCGAAAAAGGTCAATGAAGAACTATAACACAAACACAACACGGGTAGGGCTTTTTAGGGTTTTTAGACCCAAACATAAATGAAAGGCAAGACTTTTGCAAACCCTAGCAAAAGTGACAACATTTTGCAACTTTTGAAAGCAAGCAAGGGCAAAGAGCCATAAAAATTTGCAAGTGCACCACCACATCGATTCCCCGAAAGTTGCTCTTTGTCTTTCAGACTTTCGAAGTTTCTCATATTGTCATGCCTATCGGACCTTTGGGGCATTTTTTTCCTTCTCCCTTTGGCATGCAAAGTCTCAAAACTCTCATGTTGTAACAAAAAGCCCTACCTACCTTGTGCATGACCCAAGATGCCATAAATGGCCAAAAGCGATGCCTACATATGGGAGATGGACTCTCATACTCCACCAATACAATAAGGGCGTGGTCAAGGTATGTTTGAAGCGCAGAAATGATTAAGACTCTAACAACCTATAGTTGTAGGAAATCGTAGATTTCAAGGCCCTAGTGCGATTCTGCACGTTTCCAATTCTAGGCAACCTATAGAAGGCTACATGTAGATTGAATTTCATTTTTCAAGAAAGATGACATTTGGACAAGAGAGGGAGAAAACAAAGAAAAAGGAGTAATTGCAGAGCCAACATAATAGAGATATTCATAGGAAGCCTTAGGGTTTCAATTTCCAATTCAAGGTAAAGATATTTTGTTATTGTAATGATCTAGGTTTGTCCCAAATTTGTAATAAACATTTGTAAACTTTGAGGATCGAATGATTAAAGGCAGAATCAACCTTAGTTGAGTGTCTCCTTGTGTATGATATATACTTTTGGATGTGTGTTGTTTAGTTGATCAACTAGATGACTATAAAATCCTTGAAAAAGCCTTTGTAAGGTATCTTTTCAGAATAATAAAAGAAATGTATGGGTATGATCATGGATTACTTAATAGACTCACTTAATATTCTGCAACCATTTACTGCTTTTTTAATGTATGTGTACATCCCAGCTTGCCTATGCATTTTGAAAGGCATAGTCTTTTGTGGTGTCTTGATTAAGATATTACCTTGGGTTCAATTATTGCATGTTATGTATGAATTCAAAGACTCTATTGCCCAATGAGATAAAGGCACCAGTTTGATACTGGCTCTTTCTCCCCATCATCCTCTACACACTCAAAACATATCAATACAAACATCTTTTCAGTTTCATCTTGTAAAGTCCCAAGCCAATTTTCTATGTAAAAATTTTTTACTTTCCCACTGTTTAATGGTTAGGCACTTTGTCGAACAATTTGTTCAATTCTTTAAAGTCCCAAGCCAATTTTCTATGTAAAAATTTTTTACTTTCCCACTGTTTAATGGTTAGGCACTTCGTCGAACAATTTGTTCAATTCTTTAATAACATATTTTCTTTAATTAAACTCGATCTTGGCATTCATATATTTAAAAATGCATAATGACAACCAGATTGCATCCATTCATTATACTGCTGTTTCAAAGGTATATTCTAAGGAAATTACTTACAGCTGATAGTCTTTATTGAAAATTCAATATTTAAACATTGAAATGCTGACCTGTATATCAGAAAACAATATTCAACACTTTCTCACACTTTTATCAAGTTGTACGGCTTCCTCAGAAAGGTTCAACACTTCTTTTATCTTGTTCGGCAGGGATTTTTGACTTTCTGGCACCTTTTGTAGTAGAAACTCTTCCTCACTAGTTGCACCCAGGTTTGACTGCAGGTATTGACTTTAAAGACCTCCACGTCACTTCTTATTTCTCCCCAAATGGTATGACACTCTCTATGATGGGATACAGCAGCAATTAATGAATGTAAACTCCCTCAATAAAGCTGTGATTATAACAATATAGTCTGCGACAAGAATTAGGGAGTCCCAATAAGGCAGCAATGCACTTTGACTACTCTTTGTCGCCATCTTAGCATGCCATGTCACTTTATTGTCTTCATAAAATGGTAAGGAACTCCTTTGAAGTGCTGTGACTATTATAGAATAATCTTAGGAAAGCTACGCTAGGCTTGAGCCTCCTCAATATGCTCCAATTTGCCCTTCACTGTCTTTTCAAATGGTACGGCTTCCTTAGGAGCTGGAAAATAGTACAGCTGGGGAAATAGTGCTCAGCTATAAATAAACATATAATATTTAATTCACTTCCTTCTATAAATTCCTCAAATATGCACCCATAATAAACATCTAATATCTCCCTATAAATTCTTCAATCCTATATGACTCAAATTTGTTTTGTTCACAAGACTTCACAAATTTAACCCATAATCATACCTGCAGAAATTTTCAGCTCAAACTGAGACTCTGAATGAATCTCACTCTATTAACCAGAGAGGATCTTTCACCACCAAGATTAATCTTCTCTAGGAGGGTTTTCGTCCTCAAGAAGGCTGAGATGAACCAAGTTCAATCCCACAGAACCACAAGGTTTTCACAAAAGTAAATCAAATAATCTGCATAATGCAAATGAGCTCACAAAACCTCCTTATATACTTTTCCCACCAAACTTTTTGGATGATATAATTTAAAATTCACTTTTAATTAAAAACACCTTTTTGCTCCAAAAGACCCTTTAATCAAAATAAAGATAAAATTTGATACACAAGGCCCCAATATAATACGTCCATGATTTAAAACTTTTCATCCTCTTCTCGACGAGCTATTATATTAAGGTGCCCATTAAATTATTTTAATAAAATTAAGCAACCTTAGTAAAATAATTAAATTAAAGTCAATAATACACCCAAGCTGCGGAAACTATCAAAAAGCATTGGAATCATCTAGCTGCATTGGAATGATACCAATGATGAATAATGAAAATTGGACCCGACCATGTGACTTACTATAAATAGACACTATATCCAAGAATCTTGGAGAACTTGCCAAAAGCCAGAATTCACTTCGCATAGTGGCATAAGCATCCTCTAGACCATCTGAGCTCATCACCAACATCAAGCATCCTCTCTCGCACAATTGACGGTCACCGAGAAAGCTGAAGCTAACTACAATGCTGAAGTAACCGAAAATGGAAACATTACACATCCATTTTAGTGTGTTGTCATTGCCATGTTTGAATCTATATAATAGCATAAAGGGTTATCATAAAACACATTTGCAGATACTTATATGGCAGATCATTTGTTTCAATAAGGTGTTTAACCTTGAGTTCCCCAAACCAGCATATAGGCATGAAGTGAAAACAAAATAGGGTGCACTATGTTATGGGTATGGTTTGTGTTAGGGTAAGTATTGTGCTTATGTGGCAATATCTATTGCAACACCTTAGGGATACCCCCTCTTGGCTTAGCAGAGCCAAAAGTGAAGGAGGTCTTACCCACCTCAATAATTGGTCTTCAGTTGCCCAACCTAAAAATAGGTTTTATGGATATTCTTCCCAAGTTTGACACACCTAGCACTTGGAAGACTATCCAGCCTTAGGGATTTGGGACCCACAACTTAGATCACCAACAAGGTGCGTGAAAGATTTTAGGAGGTGATTCATCTAGTTGTAAGTTCCCTTGTCCCTCCCTGCCTATTGGGTGATCTTTAGATTTATAGGGAGCAGCCTTGTCCCCTACAAAATATCTCAACATCATTGAATGATATGGATAGCATTGTTGAGGACGGCTTACATAGTTGGACAAGTGGGTTGGCTTAGTTGTTGGTTTTGCTCTTCCTCTTTAGTTGGTCTTTTGGTTGTAATTTAGTTGCTTCTTAGACAAGTGCCCTTTGTTTAGCTCTTATGTACTCTATTGGTGTTGCTTTGGGTGAGAGCCCCTATAGATACCCTTTATGTATTCTTCTATAGCATTATATCCTTTTCAATAAAAGAAATGTGACCAGTCATCACAAACTAGCCTTATAAGACCACTTATCTCAGAGTTGGTCATAATTCTTATGAATAAGAACTCATCTAGAAAGTACTAAGCACAGTCTACTGTGGGCAGAAGAGTCATTACACCTCAATTTTTAGTCAACAAACAGTCCATAAGCACAAGAAGTTAAAAATCCAGCTTTTTCACATTGATTTTATCATCAAAATAAATAGTGCAGGCACAAAATATTCAAATATTTAAAGCATATGTTGAATAGAAATTAAAGTAAAGAAAGTATTTTGGTGCAAGAAAATCCTACATATCTTTTGCTGACATCTTTGTGAATCCAATGGCAAGAGCATTCTCCTTTCCTTCAGCCATTATTGCCTGAAAGTAGCAGCACATGTAGCTTCAGAAAATCAGGGGATAAAACTGAAAAAATGGATAGTTTCAAAACAAACAAACATAAAAAGCATCAGTATTCTAGAAAAATGCATGGATAAGAAGTTTATGAAATTCAAACTACAAAGCACCTTACAATAATCCAGTAAGATCCTCAAGTTTCTGTATAAAATACTTTCATTGCTACCCAAGAGCATGCCAATTAGAAGAACAAAATGAAAATCTATTCATAAACCCACAACTTTATATGCCATGGCACTCAAAAACTCTTTACCAACCTCCAAAAGAAGCCTAAAGTTCTTCAACAACTATCTGAAAATTATGAGCTCGACATGAATATTGACAAAACCATGATAATGATAATTAAATCTTAAAACAGATCATACTGTAATACAATTCTTTAGAATATGTACAATCTTACAAATACTTTGGAATTCACTTCATTTGTCATTTAAACTAGAACCACAGTGTTGAAAAGAGATTCATTGGTGGTTGGAAAGCTTTCTATGGTATTGAAAATACAGGTAGAAATCCTGAGATTCGAGACTCACTAAGAAAATTCTCTTTGACACATTAGTCAGTCTTGTTCTATATGGTTGCTAGGTCTGGGCTTCCAGAATTTCCCATGAGATTTGCAACACAAATGAGAAATCCAAAAGCATTTTTTACCTACAATTTTAAAATAAAATGTGATACTTTGTACCACATACTTTTGATTGAAGCTGAATGTACTTTTGTGGAGTCTAAAGCTATGAGTAAAAACTTACATTATGATCAGAAGCTAATTGTTTTCAGTAACAACAGACTCCATATTGCTTCTGACATGAGTGACAACCATGATCAACTGAAGAAATGTAACTAGAGATATTAAAGCTTAGTCAAATATTGGAGTATGGAAAATGACAACCTAATCAATAACATACATATATATCAAATCTACAGTAATAAATCTATAGTAATAATGAACTCATCCACAAGAGGAAGAGGAAATGCTACAAAGATTGTATAAACCCTAATTTGATCAATTCAATTACTTTCAAACATTGTAAGTTCAAAATACAAAATGAATATTGCTAAAATAAGTACTGATGCTCACAACCTCCAAAGTGAAACTGATAGTTGGACTACCCAAAACCACCTTAGGGTGAATGCATTTGTAAATCATGCAACACCAATAAAATTGACAGTGAATAATCCTTCTAACGTATTATGCCCTTAATAATGTCAGATGTAACTTCACTAATCAACTACTCTCCATGAGCTCCTAGCTTCTAAGAATCAAAAGGAATTGGGCTCATTCATTTCTACCATTTTCAAATATAGGAATGATATTATAAAGAATATCTAATCTCACTCTTATATTTTTGTATGAGTACCATCTTAGTTCTCCACTTCCTTTTCCTATAGATATCTCAAGCCCTAGAGAAAAGGTAGATGATTAGCAAAGAAAGACAAGAATTGTTTCATCGGTGACAATTTTAAATATGGCACTTCATGAGCAGACACTCTTGATGAACTAAAGGTCATAGAAGACAAGAAGACAATATCAACAAATACAGCAACTTGAATGATGGAATGTGACCTCAAGTTAAAGACAAAGCATAACGTATATTTGGATGATACAATTTGATAGGTCCTTCAAAGCAATTCAATTTCAAGAATGTTAAATTTTTTATCTAAGTCATATATCAACAATAAAAAGTTCAACAGCCTATCATGGCAAATTTCCATATCAAGAAAAGCATATACCACAGGTGAATCTGCAGGAACTTCTTCATCCAAAGCACCGCCAGGGGATGTAAGTCCAGGACACATGACATTTGCTCCAGAGAGCACAAATTTGATCGCACCTCTATCTACCTGCAGCTTCTTCATTATGTTCGGATCTACAAATCAAACATAACTAAAATCAAGCCCATGTAATCACAATATTAGATGCAGACTGCTGGCATAAACCTTGTAACAACTAAAACAAAAGCCTCTTACACTGGTGTAATAAGCGAAGAGTTGGCATGTAAGGACCATCCCGCACATTGAAAAAGAGGGGCACATTATTCACCAAAACCAAATTCAGATGATTCTGACTGTAAAGAAGGTGAACCACAAGTGATAGATCAGAAAGATAAGCTCTCTAAACATTTCAAAAGATATTTATCTACTCCAATTTCAAAATGCATGCCCTATCAGCATCATAACCACAACAAAGGTAAAATGAAACTTGTATCTTTAAGCTTTTCAACCAGAGCAGGCAATTAAAAAGATGGTAAAACTGGTGCCAAATCGACATAAGGTGCACCTTCCTACAAAAGAAAGCATGTTTCTGTTGGTTATCCCATATGTCCATCTTGAGATTTGGTTCCAACTTGTGTAGGAAAGGGAAGATAATTCATGATTTAAACCAGTATTCAAAAAGAACAGAAGAAAACTCTTTACAATAATATACTGATGAATTGCAAGCATTCCTGCAAAGGTTTATGCTTAAATTTCAGAAGAAAAACGAGAATCAATTCCATATTAATTAGCATGTTTCATCAGGGAATTCTGCTTACCCCTAAACAAAAATTGAAAACAGAAGACATTATACTCAAAATATTATACAACAGTGTTAGGAGACCAAGTAGAACATATAACAAAAAAGACAAGTCAGGCTGCATGCCAGGAAAATAAGAAATTGTAAGGGTCCAGTAATTCAGTGGTAGAGCACCCCAATATGCAAATGGGAGGTCCTAATATCAAGTCCTAGATGGTCTGTTCTTTTCAGTATTGTATCAAAGCCAAGCTAGGGTTGCTCAAGCAAGTGTGTTGCTTAGGGAGCATAATGGAAGGTCAATCCACACTCATCAAAAAACATTACATGTAAAGAAGTCAGAAGCTCAATGGTAGATAATCCCAGAATGCTAACGGAAGGTCCTCAGTTCCAGTCCTAGCTAATTTATGCTTTTCAACACTATTAGATATATTATTACACTAGGCAAAATATTTTTTTGAGGATTTTTCTAAATAACAGGCAGATTGCTATGCCTATTAGAAACATGTTACAATCCTGTTACATGGGTATTGTTTGTCAGGTAGCTGCCAAGTTACATATAACAGCATCATACAATGTAATTTCAACTGATTGTGCTCCAATATCCTGTATGGTATCTGATTAGTAATGATCCAGGGAATATGATAACATCAACAGGAGAAATCAGTTCTGAAGTTTCAGGCTCAGAAATGCACCCCAGGAACCAGCAGTAAGAAACCACCAGTTCCTTGGGAGTTTTTGTGAATGGTAAAGCATTCTTCATATTGACAAAAAAGAGGTTACATTATAAAGAAACTACAGATTACTGTAGTCATTTAAGATATCTATCTACTATCTACCTACCGACTGCTGTAGAAACAGTAGAAACCTAAACTAAACTAATACAAAATTATATTGACCATTAACATAAGAATATAATATTCTAACAACCTCCCTTAATGGCCAATCTATCAAAAACACCAAGTTGCCCCCTAAATTTGACAAATTTATCCGGGCTCAGAGACTTGGTGAGAATATCTGTAGTCTGAACTGATCCGTCTTCTACCAGCGTACGGATGTAATGACAATGAAGCTCGACATGCTTGGTACGTTCATGGAAGACTGGATTTTTGGCCAGTTCGAGCACCCCTTGATTATCAGTGTACAAGGGAGAAGGTCCTGCTTGTGACATGTGCATGTCATAAAGCATCCTACAGAGCCAAACTGCCTCACATGTTGCCTTAACAGTTCCTCAATATTTTGCTTCAGTCGAGGAAAGAGCCACTCCCTGTTGCTTCTTGTTGGTCCATGTTACAGCACCTGTACCCAAACTGAATACATACCCAGAAGTGGATTTTCTGTCATCCACGAAACCTGCCCAATCTGAGTCTGTGTAACCAATCAGCTTTGGATCTTTGCATCTACCTTACAGAATGCCATAATCTGAAGTGCCCTTAACATATCTCAGCACTCGCTTCGCTACAATCCAATGATCAGCTTTTGGAGTTGTCATGAAGCGAGAAATGTAGCTCACTGCAAAATTGATGTCAAGTCTAGTGGCAATGAGGTAGATGAGATTGCCCACTAGTTGCTTGAAGGTCATTTCATCAACCGGAGGTGAATCAGAGTTGGCTGATAACTTCAGCCCCTTCTCCATAGGTGTGCAAGCTGGTTTGCAATCTTGCATCTGAAATTTGTCAAGCAAACTCCGAATGTATTTAGACTGAGAGATAAAGATGCCACCAACAGTCTGCCAAACCTCAATACCCAAACAATAATGGAGAAGCCCCAAATCTGTCATGTCAAAAGCCTGACACAAATCCTATTTGATTGCGGAAATCAAATGTGCAAAACTACCAGTAATGATCAAGTCATCAACATAGATAACAAGAAACAAAACATCATCACCAAAGTGCTTAACATACAGATTACTGTCAGAAGGGCTATGCTGAAAACCATGATCAACCAAGTACTGATCAATCTTGGTGTACCATGCACGGGGAGCTTGTTTCAGTCCATAGAGTGCTTTCACGAGCCTACATACCTGATGTTCTTTGTCGTCAACCTTGAAACCAGGAGGCTGTTGCATGTAGACTTCTTCCTGCAACTCACCGTTGAGAAAGGCACTCTTGACATCCATCCGATGAACTGTCCATCTAAATTGGGCTGCAATAGCGAGAAGAAGACGAATTGTGCTCATCTTAGTAGTAGGAGCAAAAGTCTCCTCGTAATCAATGCCCTCCCGCTGTGTGATACCCCGAGCAACTAATTTGGCCTTATATTTATCCAAAGTGCCATTTGCATGATGCTTGACCTTATAAACCCATTTGCAGCTGATAGGTTTCTTCCCAGGAGGAAGATCAGAAAGAACCCAAGTGTGATTCTTCAAAAGACTATGGTATTCGGTCTCCATAGCCTTTTCCCACTCTGGAATTCCTTTAGCCTCTAAATATGTCTGAGGCTCATAGATGATGTGGATGTTGGCCATAAGAGCAAAATTGACTGTGTTGTGTTGCTTGCTCTTTTTGCGAGCTGATCTACCCTCAATGAGTTCATCATTATGAAGATCTCCGATAGTCTTGAGCCACCACTTAGGCCAACGAGTAGAAGTACCAACATCTGAGATAGGAGAAACAGCATCTCCTGGGAGTTTTGGAACAAAGTCATCGGGATGCGAATCCTGAGGAAGATCAGGTGGTGCTATATCAGGACCGATAGACTCCTCATCTTCAGAGTCAAAATGCTCTAAAGCCCTCCCATCAGGGGAACCAAGAGGAAGACGAACACCCTTATCAGAAACCTTCATAGGTTGATCCTCAGGGCTGGTAGTAGGAACAAATGGACCAGTAGTCTCATCAATCACAACATCACGACTGAATATGAGACGATCCATCTCCACATCAATCAACCTGTATGCCTTGTGATTGTCGCTGTAACCAGTCAACATTAGTTTTTGGCTCTTGGAGTCCAACTTCGCACATTTGGCTTCTGGAATCCATACATGAGCTGTAGAACCAAAGACTTTCAGATGGCCCACTTTAGGCTTACGTCCTGACCAGGCTTCTTATGGAGTCATCTTCTTAACGGCCTGTGTGGGTGACCGATTTAGGAGGTAGACTACAGTATAAACTGCTTCAGCCCAGTATTTCTTAGGGACATTTTTGTACTCCATCATAGAACGAGCCATTTCAGTAATGGTGTGATTCCTACATTCAACAACATCATTCTGCTGAGGGGTGTATGGTGTGGTAAGTTGGCGTTTGATGTCGTGTTGAGCACAAAAAGTAGAGAAGTTAGTTGAACAAAACTCCCCCCCATTATCTGACCTTAGAGTGACAATCTGAGAACCTGATTCTTTCTCAACGAAGGCCTTATACTACTGAAATGTACTAAACACATCTGATTTATGCTTCAAGAAATACACCCACATTTTTTGACTGAAATCATCAACGAATAATAAAAAGTACCTAGACTCAGAAACGGATGGAGTGTTCATTGGTCCACATACATCAGCATGAACCAATTGAAGTACCTTAGAGGCTCGCCAAGAATCACCATCCGAGAATGGTGTCCAATGTTGCTTCCCAGCTTGACAGGCTTCACAAACTCCATGATTTTGAGTTTGGATCTTAGGTAGACCAGCAACCAAACCCTCCCGAGACAATTGAGAGAGATAGTGCACATTCAAGTGCCCATAATGTTGATGCCAAAGTTTGTTGATGGAAGTACTCCTGGTTGCCAGAGCGTGCTCCTAAGAATCACCGGAATCAGCAAGTCTATACAGACCATGATCCTCAAGTCCCATAGCAATCGTAGTACGTGTCTCCTTGTCAACAATGTTGCAGGTGGACGAACTGAAAATAACATCCAACTGGGGAGAATGCCTCATGATCTGGCTAACGGAGAGAAGATTATGTTCCATGCCTGGAACATAGTAGACATCGAGAAATAGTAAATTTCTCCCTCCAGATTGAATCTGAACATTGCCTTTACCGGTAACTGTGTACTCTTCGCCGCCTCCAAAGATCACTGAATCAGTGAATGGTTCATATTTGGTGAACCAATCTCGACGATGAGTAAAATGCCAACAACCCCCCTAATCAATATACCAGGTAGAAGATTGGACTGAATCTATAGTTCTCTTGGCCATAAAAGCATAGAATGTAAACTCTTTATGCTCAGTGTGCTCTGCGACATGTGCCTTTTGTTGAAACCTTCCCTGCTTCTTTTGTTCAGAAGCTAACCGAATTCAATAATTAGCCTTCATGTGACCATATTTATGGCAATAATTGCACTAAACGTTCTTCTTCTTCTTCTTGTCCAGAGAAGAACCAAAGCCTTTCGGCTAAGAAGATTGAGCCTTCCCTTTGTTCTTAGCAGAAGATTTGGTAGAGGATGCTTGCTCTGTAGAGGTGGAACTGGTACTGCTTCCAAACTGTTGTCGCCATCGATCCTGTTGCAAAGATCTTCAAATTTGAGATCAACATTGGTGGAGGTGATATTCAGCGTCTCGATGAAATGCTCATAGGAACGCAGGAGACTCTTCAAAGTAATGACCACCATATCTTCTTCCTTCATTGTTCGACCAATCGCCTCCAGCTGATCACGAATGTCCTTAATCTTTGTCAGATGTTCCTATAAAGACATTTTCTCATCCATCATGATGGAAAAGAGAATGTTCTTGAGAAAGAACACTCTACTCTTGTCGAAGGTTTCATGAAGGGCCTTCAAATGATCCCAGATTTTCGGAGCAATTTTGCCAGATGGTACCTGAGGTAGCTGCTCATTTGTGACTGAGAGTTTGATGAGCATAACGGCTTCCCAGTTGCGTTCATCCCATTTGTCTTGGTCCTTTCCGACTCCAGTGGGACGAGGCGAGTTCCCCAAAATGACTTGATCGAGGCACAGATATTCGAAGATCGTAAGCATGTGTTGCTTCCAAGTGTTGTAATTCTTCCCATTGAACTTTTGGTTGCTTTCAAGCATGATATTTGTTAGAGATGCCATCACATACACTAAGGTCAAACTGGTGAAGGCAAAACGAAAACAGAGATAGCACAAATTCAAAGATGAAACCCTGGCACGGATTTCGAGGCACTTTGAAGACAGAACCCAAAAGATTTGAAGAGTACCAAAAAAAATTGTCAACACTCACTTGCACAAATTTCGAGGCACGAACTTCGAGACACCCAAAAAAATCTAACGACAACCCAATTGAGATCTCAGAAAACCCACAAGGAATCTGAAATTGAAAAAACATTATGACCTCAAATGAAGGAGATAATCACAAAACCCTAGTCGGTTTTGAGAGAATGCAGAAAATGGCCACGTTTTTGAAAATATCTGAAAAATAAGGTGTTGAAAAACACGTCCATGAGAGAGAAGATCCATGACTGAGCTAGGGCAGACAAAGCGACTTCAATAAAAGCCAAAAATCGGCACCCGAATGCTGAAGAAAATCTTGGCCCAAAGATTCTGAAAAAAAACATCTTTAGAGGTTGCAAAAAACACGTGCCATATTTAGACAAAAATCACAGCCAGAAACCCTCAAGAAACGCAGAAGATAAAATCGCGACCTGGCACAAGAAAAACCACGCACAGCAGAGAAGAAAACGCATCCAACAGGGAAAAAAAAATGCGTCTAGAAATCGCGTCCAAAGAAAAAATCATGTGCAGAGAAAAAATCGCGCCCAGCAGAGAAAAAACGCGACCAGAAATTGTGTTAAAATTTTGCACGACTTTTGACTGGAAACCCCCACATTTTCAAAGAAGGGTTTCAATTTTTGATGAGAGAAACTCAAGAAAATCAGAAACCCTCGATTTTTCCTTAAAATAAACGCGATTTTTAGAGCATAAAATCTAGAAAAAAATGATCTTCAAAAGCTTAAAAAATTTCTTTGGAAATTTTAGAAGACCAAATTTTTTCTCTACCTGTGCTCTAATACCAAGTGAATGGTAAAGCATTCTTCATATTGACAAAAAAGAGGTTACATTATAAAGAAACTACAGATTACTGTAGTCATTTAAGATATCTATCTACTATCTACCTACCGACTACTGTAGAAACAGTAGAAACCTAAACTAAACTAATACAAAATTATATTGACCATTAACATAAGAATATAATATTCAACAGTTTTGTACCTACAGCAGAAATGAGAATGTGAAGTGAACAGCTAGACATTTTCTCTTCCAACTCCACTTCTAGAATCTTCCTATGCACAGGGAGAACCCTCCCACATCTATTTAAGGGCATGAGGAGGTTGAATTGTGATATTCAGAGGCATTCAATAGTGAATGCATCTTCAATAGTAGCATGAGAGAATAAGAATGCAGCACAAGAAAGAAGTTCCAGGTAAATTACACAACTCATGTGGTTGGAGGTATTTGACACCAAAGGACAGTAGGAAGATAGGAAACACATGGAGTGAATCTTGTGCTTTTAATTGCTACAATACTCAAAGGAAGCTCAAGAGATATGCATTTGTCACTTCGAACTGGTTTTCTTTGCTTTGAGGTTTCCTGGATAAATGTCTCTCTAGAGTATGTTTTATTTATGTTCATGCTACAGATTAAAATCTATTTTGAACACTGATTTACACAAATATAATCTTGTAGTCAATTGCAAATCAGTTGGATCAAAGCAGCAAATTCGTTGAGGCTTGCAGGTCATTTTGGTGACACAGGAGATTTGTGTGTATAATAGTTAACCATATTTCCAATTCCAAATCTTTGACAAGGTACTGCTGGAATTGTTGGTTGTGCAGTTCAGCCATGACAAATCCACTAAAGAAGACACTTGAAGATCTTCAAGCATCACATAAACAGGTGCTCTCAGAGAATAGAGCTCTTTGTGAGGAGGTGTATCACTAGGAAGAAAGAATCAAGGAGGTGCAAGCTAGCAGGGAAAACCAAGAAAAATCTTTCATTGCAAGCCTTGAGCAATAGCAGCAACAGTTATTGGTAAAAGATGATTTTTTATCAGAGCTCCAACATGATGGAGACAAGAGGAGAGAGGAGCATACATGGGAAATTGGATCAGCCTCCACTCTACAAGAACCAAGAGTGAATGAGGTACGCAAAAAGAGCACCCATGAGCATGTTTTATTTCAAGATGTTAAATATATTAAATCCATTGGCAAGTTTGCAAAGCATTTGTCTCTTGAGGGGAGAGGAAGAAGCGTAGCTCTAGAGATGATGAGGAAGACAAAAATTCATCTTCCATGAGAGTTCTTGAAGCTTTATCTCTTCCTGCAATCAAATCTGATTGGTATCCTTCACCATCTTGGTTCCTAGATTATTTCTAGCTCTCATTCGTCGTTCCTTTGTCTGTTGATGCTTCTGTTTGCTGTTTAAATTTTGATTTTGGCATTGTTTTGTAGTGTATTCTTTTTTTGCTGATAGTAGCCTGTCATGGGGTTTTGGAATTTGTGTTTGTTTTTTAATTCTATTTTTCCCCCTTTGTAATATCGTCCCACAATTTCATTATCTGTGACTTAATTCACTTCTTAGGGTAAGAATATGCATTAAGTCCATCAATAATGGAACACACAATAGAGCCCAAATCTTCAGTTGACCTTGAAAGGAAAAGACATGATAATTTATAAAGTGTTGGTGTTGAAGATGGTAAGAAAAACAGTGGTTTTCATCCTCAAGGGCAGCGCAAGACATCAAAATATTCTGTGGGCAGAGGAGAATAAACTGGTACCAAAAACAACCTTATTTGCAGCTAGTATTTGCTATGGAAGCAGTGTCGATAATCTCTTCAAGGGTAAGGAGCCCAGCCATGGATGAAATGAGCAAGGTAAGATAGCTCTTAATCCTAAACTGCTTGTTGTCACTCCTAATGAATGGAAGAAGAGGTTAAGAGGAAGGAAGAAAGATTAAAGAGTGTTACTATTCCTTTTGTCTATCTTAATAAGAAAGCTTTGTCGACAAGACAGATCTTTGATGACTGCATAGCCTCAATTTGGGGGAAGAAATTGAGTATTTATTAGTGTTCCACGAGGTCTCGAGACAAGGGGAGATGGAGGGGGTGCATTTCGGGGATAAGGAGACCAAGGGCCTAGATTTGGGGATGGTGGGGGGACGACGGTGCAAATATATATAGTACTTAAAAAAAATTATAAAAAAATATACAAGGAATAACATATGAAAATTTGAAATGCTTAAAAAATATTTGATATTGCATTAAATGAACAATGAAAATGTCAAACATCCATATGTTTATACTATATTCAAAATTTCAAAATTATGATTACATTCAAAAATACAATTGGCCAATGGCCCAAAGCCTTAAATCATCACTCATCCCCAAAGTCCACACCGAACTCCTCATCACTCAAACTGCTAGACTCCTCGGGCTCAAGATCCTCCAAAGCAATACTAACCAACCCTATATGTGCTACATCTTCATCAACCTATGTTGGCTCCTCTAGCTCTACATCCCATCGGGCTGCTAGACTCTCCTTGTACATAAGCATGTGTTGCAGTCAATGAGACACAAGGCACTAAGTACAGGTACAACCTTCTTCATTTTCCTAGAGATAAGTCAGTTCCTCTCATAGCAACAAAAATCCTTTGGGGAAAAAATTGGCAAACCAAAAGTTCAAGATTTTCTGAAAAAATCGGGGAAAAATCAGATTTTTAAAAGAATGTAAAAATTGGTAGAATAAGAGACAAAAACTGTGTTTTTTTTTATTGAAAGGCATTTCCATAGCAATAGAATTATAGAGAGCAAATAAAATAGAGAGTTTAACTAATGAATCATAGAAAATAGATTTTGTTGTTTATATTCATATCGCTGATTACATGCATTCCACATCTTTCAAAGCATTAGTTCACAATGTATAACTGATAGATGACAAAATTTCAATTACAATATAATTTGTACAAAGTCAACCTATAAACTAAGTACAAAGTTTGAAAAAATCAAAAGTAGCCAATGACTCTTGCTAGTTGCTACTATAAATAGAGCTATGCTAGAGGGATGCATGTCCTGATGATGAAGCTCCAAGGGACTTTGCCTCTCCTAAGTCGTTCAATCAAATGAGTATCAAAGTTGGACTCCGCTAGGATCTCAAAATCCTCAGCCTCAAGAAATTCATCACCAGCAATCCACTCATTGTCTGGATCAAAAATTGCCTCAAAGAAATGTGGTCTCATGGTGATGGAATGCCATGACAAACAATAGCAACCACATTTCTTTGAGGCAATTTTTCAACCAGTTCATTGCCTTGTCTATGCTACCACATTTTTCATACATGTCTACCAAAGCATTTTATCAAACAGTTCACTGCCTTGCTGCTATGGCTAAAAGCCTAACACAAGTGCTTTCGAACAAGCCTTGGGTGCTTGGAAAAAATCTATCAAAGCATAATAGTAAACAACAAGCTATGGTTTCATGGTTTTTTTCGCGCGAAATGATTTTATTTGCATTTTTTTGCAGGTTTTAAATGCATTTTTTTGGCAATTTTGCAATTTGAAATGGGAAAAAATCGTTGACCAAAAGGTCAAATATTTTTTCAAAAAATCGAGGAAAAAATCATCCAGCCTACAGATTTTTAAAAAATTGGGATTAATCGGGTTTTTTTTCCAGATTTCTGTTTAACAAAGCAGATGAAACTATAAGTAGACTGATTTCTCTCAGCAGTAGAAGAACTAGAAACCTAGGATAGCAAAGAATTAGGCCCATGCATAGTCCACTATAGAATTGGTTCCTCATGTGCCATGGTCTCCCTATAGCAAATGAATGGCTAGTGTGGTAGTTAAAGAATTAGGCACATGCATAGTCCACTATAGAATTGGTTCTTCATGTGCCATGGTCTCCCTATCTATCTTGGTCTCTTTTGAATATCCCCTAAGAGTGGCAAATTTTGTCCACTTAATACGAATGATGTTGGTCTATGTAGAATCATAAATCTTATAAATGGCCTCATGAACCTTGCCTTCACCTCAACATCCTATATAGGAGTAATTATGTCTGGCCTTTGCACATACCACCTCAAGTTCAATGCATAGGTAGCCTTGTGTAAGGGAGTATTGAGCTTCTCCCAACGACAACAAATGATTGGTTGAATGTGCTCATTGTAGAATGCTAATGTGGGGTCTTTCTCTTTTACAATAGCCTTCTTTTGGCCAAGCATATTGTCAATGCACCCATACAACTCCCCAAGGTAAGGTGCATTTGCATCCCTCTAACTAATAATTGTGAAAATTGGAGTAATGATGCCAACAATGTATTTCGCATTAGCCCAAAGAGTATCACTCTTCACCACCTCCTTGACCCTCCTCCCCTACTCTAACTTCAAATTGGGCCACCAATTCCACTCTGCTATCATGACCATTAGTTACAATGCCTCTTGCAACTCAAGCATCCTCTCCAAGAGAATGAAGTATGATGCATATCTAGTCTCTATAGGTTTCAAAAACTCCTTCTTACAGAAGGTCCTAAACAATGCATGTGAAGTATGGTGGTTGCAGATAAACATTTGCACATCTCTAGCATCATTAACCACATCTTTGATCCATGTAATTTCGCCCGTGTCCTTGAGTGCATTATTCATGGCATGCACACAACATGAAGTCCAACAAACATGCCTGTATGCTGCCTCAATTAATTTTCTTGCAGCTTTGCACACATATGCACCATCAATCACTACTTGCATCACATGCTTTGGCCCAATCTCCTCAATAGAATCTCTAAGTATTTGGAACTAAAATTGGCATCCTTGCAGCCTGAACAATCAATAGCCCTAAGGAAGTAAGTGCCCTCTATACATGTGAACATGATGTTGATGAGTGGGCGATCCTTGATATTCGTCCACCCATCCATGATTATGTTGCATCCACTAGCGACCCAAGTAGCTTTCATTTTCTCCACTAGAATAATAATCTTGGAATAGTTCTTATCCAAGATTGTTGTTCTTAATTTTGTCTCCCCTAGAGGCACATATGATAGTCCTACTTTGACTATTTTTGCCACAGCATCCTTATAATAAGGAGAGCAAGCCACATGGAATGGAATGCCATTAGAAAAGAAGAATTTGCAAATGGCATCATCTTCCTCAGCTCTGTTTTGCAAATTGAATAACTCCTGCCCCCGTGTTTGCAACATCACTAGTGGTCATTCTACATTTCCCCTTAAGCTTTGATATGGCTACCCCTAAACTAGATGGAATAGCATTAGTAGAACGAGTTGAAACTCGTGGATTTGGGTATTCCTAGTACTACTAGGAGTAGAAGTAGGAGCCCTCAATGGAAAAGGGGCTAGTAAAAGACCTTGGTGACCACCATAAACCCACAATTTGTTTATTTCAATTGACAATCCCCAAAAACTCCTACACCTTTGCCAATGACATAAAAGAGATGTGAATTAAATCTTGTGATGTTGCCTTGGAATTCAAGCTAACAAAAATGATATTTCCATAGCCTAGTACACCCTATTGATTTTGCTTGCAAATTAGTGACAAATTGTTTTAAAGGTGACTTCTTATCAAAGGGAACCTTAGCGAAATCCTCTAATAATTTGGAAGAGCAACTAAAATGTGCACTGCCAATAGAACTAGTTGCCTTTGCCTCTTCGCCCCCCCCCCCTCTATACTCAAAGTTTTTGAGTGAACCGTCATAGGCTCAATTTGTTCCTTTTCATCACTCATACTATGAGAAGAACTCACTCATAGTGACACTACAAAAAACAAATTTATGTTTACCATACATGTCATAATGTCATTGGATTAATAAATAACTATGTTATTGGGTTCTATTGGAGGCCCCGTGCCCGCTCCAAAATGGCTCAAGAGTGGGAGTGCCTTGGGAGCATCCCAACAACCGTGGGTTCTTTGTGGGTATGTTGTAGGCATACCCACAGAGAAGCCAAGGTGGTTGGGATGCTCCCAAGGTGTCGTACCCACAAAGATCCCAAGGTGGCTAGGATGCTCCCAAGGCTCTCCCAGGCACTCTGAAGCACTCCCAAAAGATCCCAAGTGCTCCCACATGTAGGAAAAGACAACACACACCCAAAAATGCTTTAAACAATGATTTTTGAAAACCTAAAACATTAAAGTTGATGATTGTCTCAGAGAAGTACTAGCTTCTGTGAAATATTTTATGCTATTGTGATTGTGACAACCTGGGCTTCTATATTAAAGTTGATGAGACAATGCAAAGTTATTAAGACTATCAAGATTATCTTGTCAGTGTTGAGTTTAGTGTTTGTGGTATTAACAATGCTTTACTCTTTCTGCAAGAACAAGCCTACACAACCCATTCTCTTCTTTTGTAATAGTTCTTGTAATCTTAGTGTTGGGATCATGGGTTGTAAAGGTGATTTGAGATGTTAATCTAGTTAAGTATTGTCTACTAATGATTATTTTGTTTTATTTGAAAATGAAAACTCAGTGGGCTTGTTATTTGTAAATTAACCTTGTGATTGTATTTGGTTTGGGAATTGTTGGAAAGTGTTCAATGTTTCCTTCAAAGTTAAACATTTCTCTCTGGCTAGGGCTTGTTTGATTAAAACCTTGTAACCTTACCTTAGATTTATACAAGGAATTTGATCACAAACTAGATTTGAATGACCCTTTTCACTCTCAATGAGTCATTGATCATGCCCTAACTAATAAGGAAAAAGGGAAACAATGATATAAATTACTATTTCCACCTTGGGTTTCATCTGCATTTACAATGATTACTAGGTATAAAGTTAACAAGTGCATCCAGCCCTTCACTCAGAACCAAGATCTTTGACATAGATAGATGGGCACAAAAATTTCTCAAATTCAAACATGCAACAATCCAAAACCTAAATAACATTCCAACATGATCAACTTCTTCAAGCTCCACTAGACCTCAAGCTCTTATCAAATTTTCAAGAGTGGTGGTGCAATATGGGCCCAACCATAGGACCACCATGGTTCAAGTACACAATTGCAACAAAGCTCTAATCATTACAAAACAACACACACACACACACACACAATATATATATATATATATATATATATATATATATATATAATACAGTTGTACCCAAACGTACCGTACCCAAGAGAAGAAAATTTGTCATACCAGTGTACCAAAACCTCATACCCATACCCGACACTGTACCACAACCAGCAACTTAGATAAATTATTTAAAGCCTTTGAGAAGAGAACCGTTGTGAGAGTTTTTTGTGATTCTAGAGACAAATCGGATTGTCTTTTGCTTCATGAAGTGAAAATTGTTGGTTTTTCTTTGCGATGAGCTCTGAAATTTATTTGGAAAAGTGTTGCTTTTCTTCACTAACTATGATAAAGATAAGGGGGGTCTGTTATCTTGTTGTCAGCCAAATGATCTTTCATTGTTGCATATAGATGTTCCCCATGTAACATAACAATAAGGGTGGTTGTTGATTTCCATGGTCATAAGTTTGAGATTTGTTTTTTATATGCCTCAAATGACTATAGAGAAAGAAGTGAGTAGTGGGATTGGCTAGTCCTTAAACTCTAAAAAGTTCCTTAGAATCTGAGTGGGGACTTTAATATGATTGAAAATAAAGAAGATAAGCTTGGTCGGAATAAGTTTTGTTTGGAAGGAAATGAACTATTTTTCTAGTCTAAAAAGAAAAGAATCCAACTTGTATGATCTTCTTGAACATAATAAGGACAATAAAGGTATCTAGTTTACATGATATAATAATCAAAAAACTCATAAAAGACTTTGCTCCAGATTGTTGATGTAATAGCAGCTTAGGGCTGCACTTCCTTCGCACAAATCACAAGAAGAAGCACATGAATTAAATGAGTAGCCTTCGGCTATTTAATTCATGATTACAATATTTACTAATGCAAAGGGCCGACCCTTTATGGTTCGCATGCCTTAGTCATTACTTGGGCCGACCTTATTATAATTGATATTTATTATGGTTCTTTTATGTGGGCCGACCTATCTTGAAGAGGTGCCACACTTGTATAAATACAAGGTCTTATTTGTCATTGTATCATCGAATCCACCAAGCAAGTTCGCATTTCCTTAAGAGCAGAATTCGCACTTCATAGCAGCAGATCCGATTTCAAGGAAGAACATATTCATTTGTATCTTGTGCATCTAGGAGAGGTGCGAGCTCATTGTATTCATTGTTGGCCATTGTTGGGCCTGAGTTGTAAGCAGATTTCTGCCATTGTTCTACTTTATATAAGAGATTCAATTGCTGGGTTTTTCTCCCTCAAGAGGAGGGTTTTCCCAGGGTATCTTGTTGTGTTCATTGTCTTATGTGTTGCAATTATATTAAGTGCTTTCATTGTTTAATCTGATCTAAGAAACACTAATATGGTATCAAAGCGGGTGTGAAAAAAATCGTGATCAGATTTAGTTTGCAACACTCACCTTATTTTTTTTCAGTCTATCTTCTAAATTTCTCAAAATGGTGAACGGTCTGAAAATCAAAGATAGACTTGAAGGGATTTCGAATTACACATCATGGAGGTTCAGGATCATGCTCACTTTGGAAGAGAATGATTTGGCTGAGTTCGTGAAAACAAAAGTTCCTGAACCTGAGGAGGAAAAAGAGAAGCTACAGTGGAGGAAGAAAGACACTAGAGCAAAGAAAGTGTTGGTTGATTCTGTCAAAGATCTTGTTGTACCGATCGTCTTCAAATTGGATACGGCAAGAGAAATGTTTACAACCTTGGAAGAGATGTATGAAATCAACATCACTAGTCGAGCTCTCGCACTGAAGCAACAACTTCATCATGTGAAAATGGCAAAAGGAGAATCTGTCATTACATACTTCATGAGGATTTCAGAGATAAGAGATCAACTCTCCACAATTGGTCACATGATTGACGACAAAGACCTAACTATGCTTGCTCTCAATGGTCTTCCGCTTTCATGGGAGGCGTTCATTCAAGGAATCAGTGCAAGATCTAAACTTCCCAAGTTTGATCGATTAAGAATTGACTGTATCCAAGAGGAGTCAAGACTAACGGCTAGGGGCATTGGTCAAAGTTCAAAGAATGAAGAATTACAAGTTATTTCCTCTCATTCGTCAAAGAAAGGAAAAGGCTTCAAGAAAGGGTTCTTCAAGAGGAATCGAGAAAACGGAAATGATGGTGCCCCTGCTTTCAAAAGAAAACGAGACATGTCCAAGATTCAATGTTTTCGTTGTGATAAGTATGGTCACTTTGCGAAGGATTGTCCTCAAAGACCTAAGCAACAAGTTGCCACTGCAAATGTTGAAGAAATCACTCCACAGAAGGACTCCAGTGATTATCTATTCTATTCAGCCTTGTCAAGCAATGTTTCTACCGACGCCAACACTTGGTTGATTGATAGTGGTGCTTCTAGGCACATCACCGGTTTCAGGGGTCACCTTTCAAACTTAGTGGAGAGCAACTCTAGTGATCAAGTCGTTATTGGAGACGATGCTAGATATTCTGTGAAAGGAATTGGAAACTCCACTCTTCACTTGGATTCCGAGATTTCATTAGAGTTGAATGATGTACTGTTCATTCCAGGGATAAAAAGGAACCTTGTTTCAATTTCGGCATTAGAAGACAAGGGTTATCAAGTTGCCTTCTCTAAAGGCAAAGTTCTTATATGGGCAAAGAACTCCAACTTCAAAACTGTTCAAGTAATTGGAGTTAGACATGAATGTCTTTACAGGCTATGCACTTGTCCTCTTCAAGCGCTTGTGCATAACAGTTCCAGCATGTGCGATCTATGGCATTGAAGATTGGCTCACACACACTTTCGTGCTCTACCTATCATGGAGAAGATGGTCACTGGTCTTCCAAAATTCAATCAAGAACACAAAGGTACATGCAAGGGATGCGCCCTAGGCAAGAACACAAAAGGTACGTTTCATTCTAGTGAAAGTAGATCTAAATGTATTCTTGATCTCATTCATTCTAATTTGTGTGGTCCAATGTCTATTGCATCATCTAGTGGTTTCTTGTATTATATTATTTTTATTGATGATTACTCTAGAAAGACTTGGATTTATTTCTTGAGATCTAAAGAATCTGAAGAAGTATTAGAAAGATTCAGAGAATTCAAGGCATAGGTTGAAAACCTGTCTGGGAAAAGGATCAAGGTACTAAGATCCGATAATGGTGGAGAATACACTTCTGGCACCTTTCGAGATTTTTGTATTGAAGCAGGGATTAAGAGGGAGTTCAGTGTTCCCTATAATCCACAACAAAATGGTATTGCTGAAATAAAGAATAGGTCTATTGTGGAAGCAGTGAAAGCTATGATCCATGATCAAGACCTGCAAATCTCTCTTTGGGCTGAAGCATCGAGGACAGCCGTCTATGTTCAAAACAAGAGTCCCCACAGGATCTTAGAGAATAAAACTCCTGAAGAAGCATTCTCAGGCGTGAAACCTGAAGTTAGTCATTTGAGGATATTTGGTTGTCCAATCTATGTTCATATTCCAAAGGAGAAGAGAACAAAGCTAGAACCTTCTGGGAAGAAAGGAATTCTTGTAGGATACAGTGAGACATCAAAAGCTTACAGGATATTCATACCAGGACAGAAGTTTATTGAGATTAGTAGAGATGTCACATTTGAGGAAGATATTGCTTTCAGAAGGTCCAAAGGCACTCCTATGGAGATTGATGAAGAAGAACCTCCTCAAGATATGGAAGTTGACCATATTCCAGAGAACCTGAAGGAGGCTCCAGAACCTAAAGAAGATGTTGATCCAGTTGAACCCTTGGATCCTACTAATGGACCTCTAGATATTATGATTGGAAAGAAAAGACCTCTTTGGGCTCGTAGGACAATGCAGGAAACAGAATGTTTTGCAGCTCCAAGAGGAGCTTTCAGAGAAAGCAAGAGACCTCACAAGTTCTCTAGTTATGTCGCCTTAATGAGTTAGATTATTGAGTCAGAGCCTTCAAGTGTTGAAGAAGCTTCTAGTCAACAAGTATGGAAAGATGCCATGTCTGAGGAATATTAGTCCATACTTAAGAACGATGTTTGGGATATTGTTCCTAGACCCAAAGGCAAATATGTGGTGTCTTCTAAGTGGCTCTTCAAGATCAAGCATACAGCTGATGGGAGTATTGTGAAGCACAAGGCAAGATTTGTGGCTAGAGGGTTCTCACAAAAAGAGGGAGTTGACTATGAAGAAACCTTTGCTCCTGTGGCTCGATATACATCTGTCAGAACCATCATTGCTATTGCCACATCTAGAGGATGGAAGATTCACCAAATGGATGTAAAGACAGCTTTTCTAAATGGTGTAATAGAAGAAGAGGTTTATATTGAGCAACCCGAAGGATTTGAGGTATATGGGAAGGAGTCTCATGTTTGCAAGCTGAAGAAGGCCTTGTACGGTCTTAAGCAAGCTCCTCGTGCTTGGTACAAAAGGATTGATCAGTATCTTTCAAGCTTGGGTTTCTCAAAGAATGATGCAGATTCTAACCTCTACTTGATTATCACTGGTGAGGAACATCTAATTCTAAAATGCAAGAAGGAGTTAGCTTCAGAGTTTGAGATGAAGAATCTAGGTCTCATGCATTACTTTCTTGGCTTAGAAGTTTGGCAAAAGTCAGATGAGATGATTCTAAGTCAAGGCAAGTATACTGTCGACATTCTCAAAAGGTTTGGTATGATTGACTGTAAACCTATGTCTACACCCATGGAGACTAATCTAGATAAGTTGAAAGAGGCTACAGCTAGTTCATAACCAATGGATTCTACAATGTATAGACAGTTGATTGGTTCATTGATGTATCTAGTTAACACTAGACCTGACATCTGCTATGCAGTGAGTACACTTAGCCAGTTTATGTGTGAACCAAGGCAAATACATCTTGTAGCAGCTAAACATATCCTGAGATATTTATGTGGCACAATTGGATATGGGTTGAGATATTCTTTAGGTATGGATTTAGAGCTGCATGGTTTTACTGATTTTGATTGGGTAGGATGTGTCTCAGATCGGAAGAGTACCTCTAGTTGTTGTTTCAGTTTAGGTACTGCTATGATTTCTTGGCGTAGCAGGAAACAATCTTCAGTGGCTTTGAGTACAACCGAGGCAAAATATATAGCAGCTTGTGTGGCAGCTCGTGAGGCAGTGTGGCTTCGTAAGCTCCTTGCAGGATTGTTTGAACAATCAATGGAGCCTACTATTATACACTGTGATAATCAGAGTTGTGTAAAGCTTTTTGTCAATCCCGTGTTTCATGATAGAACAAAGCATGTTGAGATCAAGTACCACTATATTAGAGATATGGTACAAAGGAAAGCTATACAGTTGAGGTATATCAGCACTAAAGAGCAAACTGCAGACATTCTCACCAAGCCTCTCTCCAGGATTAAGTTTGTGTACTTTCAAGAAAAGCTTGGTATGGTGGAGAATGCAGCCTTAACTGAGAAAGAGTCTCAGTATCAGTGATCCTTAATTAATAATGCAATTCTCTATTGAGAGAGAGTTGAGGTGCAAGCCCTTGATAATGCAATTCTCTATTGAGAGAGATTTTAGGTGAAAGCCCTTGTTTCCACCCTCTGGGAGAGCCATGGTGGATGTCATGTGTGTGACTCCATGACAATATCACGTGAGGGAATCCGTGATGATTTTTGTTAATGCATTTCTCTTTGAGATTTGAGGTGAAAGCCCTTGTTTCCACCCTCTGGGAGAGCCATGGTGGATGTCATGTGTGTGACTCCATGACAGCATCACGTGAGGGAATCCGTGATGATTTATTTGTGCTTGTGTATCACCCTCTGGGAGAGCCATGGTGAAAGTCACATTGAGGTGACAACATCACATTAAGTGATGAGCACTTGTTCATACCATCTATGGAGGTAGCCATAATGGTTGATATCACGATGAGGTGATATTCTATTTTTTTTCATTCTGATATGATGTGTCTTGTGCAGGTGGAAGTTCATCCCTAGCTGAGAGGGAGTGTTGATGTTATAGCAGCTTAGGGCTGCACTTCCTTCGCACAAATCACAAGAAGAAGCACATGAATTAAATGAGTAGCCTTCGGCTATTTAATTCATGATTACAATATTTACTAATGCAAAGGGTCGACCCTTTATGGTTCGCATGCCTTAGTCATTACTTGGGCCGACCTTATTATAATTGATATTTATTATGGTTCTTTTATGTGGGCCGACCTATCTTGAAGAGGCGCCACACTTGTATAAATACAAGGTCTTATTTGTCATTGTATCATCGAATCCACCAAGCAAGTTCGCATTTCCTTAAGAGCAGAATTCGCACTTCATAGCAACAAATCCGATTTCAAGGAAGAACATATTCATTTGTATCTTGTGCATCTAGGAGAGGTGCGACCTCATTGTATTCATTGTTGGCCATTGTTGGGCCTGAGTTGTAAGCAGATTTCTGCCATTGTTCTACTTTATATAAGAGATTCAATTGCTGGGTTTTTCTCCCTCAAGAGGAAGGTTTTCCCAGGGTATCTTGTTGTGTTCATTGTCTTATGTGTTGCAATTATATTAAGTGCTTTCATTGTTTAATCTGATCTAAGAAACACTAACACAGATTAGATAGGTTCTATTTTGAGAAGCATTTCTTTCATGCATGTACATCTCTATTGGGAATAATATGGTTAGGGTATCACCCTATACTCTTTCTAATCACCATCTAATTGAAATTTTAGTGGATAATAGGGGAGGTAATAAAGATCAACCTAAAAAAGGCAGGGTTATTCAAATTGAAGCTCAATCTTTTGATTGATTAGGACAGCACTAATGGGATTAAGACTAAAAGGAACATTAACAAATCCCTATATCCTTCATGCTTTGTTATTATATATTGGAATAACTTGGTGCATAGAAAAAACAATTGAGCGCAATGGATAAAACTAAAGCCTTAAATAGAAGAAGCAACGGTAGATTGTTTGAAGAAAAAATGATAAGGCTTGAAGGGTAATTACAAAACAATCACAAAAGTGTTGAATCGTAGGAAATGATAGTGTTGAATTGTAGGAAATGATAGTCTCTATCAAACATAAATGGAGGTGCCATCAAAATTATTTAGCCAAGGTGGCTAACGTCATATCAAAAATGAATTGGATAAAATGTTTTGATAAGGGGACTAAATACTTCTTTAGTTTGTTCAAGTCTACATTTCTGCTCCATGATGTCTCTAATTTGACTAACATTCAATTTGTCGATGGCACCTCGTTGTTTCCTTATATGAAGGAAGATAATTTATCTAATATGGTGTACAAACTTGATTTATATTGCTCTACCTCTGGTTCAAAAATTTCTTCACATAAATTAGTGGTGTTGAGTTGGTCTAAATACCCTCCCATACAGTTTCCTAATATTTGTTGGATTAGCAAGGTCTCAAAGGTCCCAATAAGCTAATCAAATACTTGGGTGAAATATACCCCTTAATTTTTCTCATTAATTTTCAGTCACACAATGCAAATCATGCACCTGTTAAGAATTAGCTCTAAACCAAAACACAGCTGAAACAACTCTAACCAAGAATGCGCCCTAAAACCATTTAAGAAGGAGGGGCGGGCATATGATCAGAGGATCTCTAGGATCTAATAACTTGATAACAACTGAAAATAGAGAGCTAAACTCGACACCAAGAATGTGCATGCAAGATCCTTTTGCAAGGCGAGGTGCTAACATATGGTAGAGTGCTAGATATTAAACTGAAATACAACTTCTTTTGCTGATGCAGGCATCCACAAGCGGTGGGAATACTCCACTTATTTTGTGGGTGTGATTATTACAAACATTTAAAGGCAGCAAGCCAACCAATTAACCTCACTTCCACTTAAACTGTGGGGGGTATACAATCCACACAACCACTTTATTTTCGTGGGGGGAATACAATAAAGTAAATTGCAGCAAGTAAACAAATTGTTGTTAGTACTACTAAACAGCTTACAAACAATTAATAAACAGCTGCAATGGATCAACCATGAATTCCCAAAATGAGCAATGGTTAGAGTATCACATCCTCTAACATTTACAGCTCGAATAGACACATAAATGAAGCTCAAAACAGCAATAATAATAAAACTTAACTAATCTGATCAAAAACAAAAGGTATAGAAAATCAGACCAGCAAGCTATGGATTCACCAATTTGGACGAAACTCCTCCGAAACAACTCCAAATGCTTCCCTACCACAGTCGATCAACAATTGGAAGCTAGGCATCCAAACTCCAATGGAAATTCGAGCCAAAAACAAGTGAGAACAGCAGGCACGAATTTCTATGCAAGTACCAAATGGTACGACCCCTCAAGGAGGTCGACTTGCTCTCAAAAATTAGGAACTTGATAATAAAATCTGCAAATTTGCAGGAAGGGGTGCCCTCCATAGTAGAACAGCTTGGGCCAACACCCAGAACGAAACCAAAATCTGAATTGAAGCTATGAACAGAAAATAGCTTCAGCTAGGCCAAATCAGCAACTTGCAAAAACAGGTTTTACATCAACAACCTGTTCGATCCTATCAATTGAAGCTCCATCTGTATTTCAAGGCTGTATTTTGAAATACAGCCATAATGATCCACCTAGGGAGCCATAGTTTCAAGCCTGAAGAATGGAATGAATTCGCTAAGCTTCCCCTTAGCCAAGTTCTGGATTCAAACCAGCAACATAACTCTACTTGCCAATTTCCAAAATGAGATACAAAGAGCAAGGCACCAATATATATTCAATAAACAATAAACTCTTCATTTAAAATATAACAATAAACTCTTCATTCAACCCCTTCAAGTCGTCCCACTTTAGATGAGGAATAAACATTTAATAAAATATAAAATGTATCACTTTATGGCCCCAACTTAAAAACAACTTAAAGTCATTAAGCTAGGCGTGGGGTACAACTTCAAAACACAATTTTAACTAAGTATAAAACTTAGTCCAAGGAGACAATTATCACCAAACTGGAAACTGAGACATTACCAAAATCTGGATAATGAACTGCACCACACTGTTGATGAAGACACTGCCACAAAAAGACTTACTAAAAATAGCCAATGTCAAAAATACTAAGTTAACTTCAAAAACCTTCAAAAAACCAACTGAACAGCCACATTGCCCAAAATGTGAACTGCAAATGATTGAGCTGCTGCTAGAAGGATACTGCTATAAATAGACTTACCAAAAATAGCAACTGCTATAAATAGTAAATTTGCAAAACATTATCTGAACCAAAGAAGCAAAAATCCTGAAAAAATCGCGATTTTTGCGATTTTTAAAAAATCTTCAGGCTTGCCGATGTTTTCCCCGATTTTTTCAGGATTTTTTGCAAACCATTGACTAGCAAAAAATCATTGAAAATTGTGATTTTTTTCATGTTAAAATCTTGAAAAATCGCCATAAATTGCGCTAAATACTGCGTTAAAAACTCTAAATTTGGTGTGTTTTCTACTATAAATCAGGGTTGTGATAAGTTAAGGGTGACCATCGTTGACTCTACAGTCTGCCCTACATACACATGTGAACAAGCTCTTTTCTGCTTTGAACTTTAAGCTTGCAGTGTTGTGAATACGCCCTAAAATAAAGTAAACCACAGTAAAATAAAGCAAGGGATTCTTCATTAATCAAAATAAGCAATTCCAACCATTTTCACTAGTCGTGCCTGTGTAAGGCGACCTTATAAATGGTTATAGCATTTACCACCTGCATGTCAAGAAAACTTTAGAAGCTAACTTTGATGACCAAGTTAGTCAAAATTTTACATATGAAACTTGCAAAAAGAATGAGCAGTCTACACCAAATCAGTCCAAATTGTAAATGACTTTATTGTATCATTTTAATTTCATTGTATGTTTAGATGTTAGGTGATAGGTTTGACTCTATTGCCCTTAGATAAAACATTGATAGAATTTTTCCCAGAGATTTTGAAGTCCTCATATGGCCCAAGTTTGTCCCAAGGTCCCCAAAAAAAAAAATTGTGGTACCTATACAAAAATCAATGATCATACTAATTTGTCTCTCTTTTTGTTATAGATTAATCATCATTTAAATGTCAAGTCAAATCAGTTATAGTCTTCCCCCTATCTGGTTGCAGGGATGTCATGTTTTGGTCTAGTTTTTTAGCTAACTCTTGCAAAATGTCCAAGGTTGTACTATTACAAAATGAAAAATGATGAGGTTTCTCATTGATGATAACTACAACAATGAAATGAAAGTATGTAAATGTCTAATACTACATCTATAACCTGCATGGCCTATAGGCACTTTACTTTACATAGAGAATATTAAAAATAATTTCACTTCATGTTCAAAACTTATAAAATAGCTCTTGAAAGATTTCAATCCCGCACCCATTTTTATGCCAAGCATGTAGATAATGTCTGTAATTCAAAGACATCATTTTGCAAGCTTGAAATCAGAGACAGTGCATTACCCTAAATTCAGACTCCATTCTTTGATTGCAAGCTTGCACAACTTTAAAGACTATCTGCCTAAAATTTGAACCATTCTCTTGGACTGGTAATGCACTGTCTCTAATTTCAAGCTTGCACAACTTTAAAGAGTATCTACCTAAGATTTTAACCATTCTCTTGGACTGGTAATGCATTGTCTTTAATTTCAAACTTGCACAACTTTAAAGAGAGTATTTGCCTAAGATTTTAACCCTTAGCCAATCCTTTATTTTATCACACTTTTTCATCCTCCACTTTATTTCATTCATGTCATTGCCTTCTCAAAGCTTTCGGTCACTTGTATCATTTATGACTCCTTTGTACACTAGCCTTTTCCACTTTTTTCAGTTGTTATTTCTACAAAGATTTTACATTACAAAACTCATTCCATATCTCACATATACACTATTTTGTTGTATGAGGTGCTCCAAACGATCTTTAGTTCACAACCTAAGCAAGAAATAGATGCCTTTAAGCTCAACAAACTTAAACTTGATAAACAACATGCAAGCTTTCTACAATTCATAGGTTAAAATCTCTATTTTACATTTTTTTTCAAATCCGATTTTTTCCCCATTTTTTCACAATTTTTTCCCCATTTTTTCAAAAAATCTTGAACTTTTGGTTTGCCGATTTTTTCCCCAAATGATTTTTGCTGCTATGATCTAAACATCGACTGAGCAGTAATCATGACTTACTATAGATAGTAAGTGTTTCCAAACGCCTTCTAAGCACAAACCGAGAAGCCAACATGACTTACTATAAATAGTAAGTGCTTGGAAAAGTTATCAGATGGAGATGCATGATACACTATTCTGAAGCTTTCTGAAAACCCAGAAAACTCCACCAAACATGCATCAAAAACCCATGCATGCAAGCCCTCAAAACTGCATCTGAAACCTCCTAAAAAATAGGAAACCCTAATTTTCAGTTCTGCTTAGCCTATGAGTTTCCGGAAATAGGCTAAAACCTCAAGAAGAGTGTAGGGCTAAAATGGGGACATTACATTGGGTATCCCCTTCGGTCTGAAGCATTCTTTCAATGAAATATGGAATAGGTTTTTTCATAAAATTGAACAAAAATTTCCATCACAGTAGAGCTCAAGTGTCAAAAAGTACTCTCCTTCAGCATTTACCATGCTTATTTTTGGTTGTTTAGTAGTACATATCTTAAATAATTTACAAATATATTAGAAACTTCCTTTAAAGGTAACAAGAAAAGACATCTTGTGCCTTGGAATTGGCATTGTCACCCAAAACAACTTGAACAAATGGGGTTAAAGGATCTTAAACTTTAGGGCTTAACTTTGGCTATGAAGAGGCTAATGAAAGCCTATGGGGGCTCTAAACTCTAGAAAGCTCTTGTTAGGAATAACATAAGCCTTGTTGTGCCTTAAATGAATAAGGAGTGGAAGGGGCTTCACACTCATGACACACTATTTGGTAAATTTTCTATTAAGCTAACAAAATCAATTGTTTTCTATAGTATTTGGAGGGCTTGGGAATCTATAAAACTAAAACATTTTCTTTTTGGGAAATGATGCATACTCTAGAAGGGTTTGCACTTTTTTTAGTTTTAGGTCCATTTAGTTGAATCTCTCATGTAATAATAAGCCACTGTCTTTGACTAAAGGCTGCTATGCTATGTAACACCCCTCTATTTTGCTATTATGTTAAATTATGATGCTTTATTATTTTATCGTTTCTTATAGAGCAACAAAGACTATGTGTGTGATGAGATGTACTTTCCTTGATGTTATACTTGACATGCTTTGATTAGAATAATGTTGGTTTATTATAACATGATTACTGCACATGAGAATTTTATTTATGATGAGACCTGGCAGTTCATGATAAGTGTATTGGTGAAGGGGATGGGATTGCATCACTCGCTTGCGAGCGCCCTGCGATTCCCTAATTTCCTCTTCGCGGTGTGTTTTATGATGATTTTATATACATGTGCTATTGATGCCTTGGATACAGGTTTGCAAGTACAGGACATCGACTCCACCTGGCTTCACAGGTTTGAGCGTGTCGACCCAACGGTATGTTGATTGGAAGATAGAAGCTAGGTTACCTGTGTCAGGTCTACACCCTAGCCACAGTGTGTCGTCAATCCATGTTCGATATGTTTGGTTGTCATGTTTACGTTTGCCTTGTCTAATGTTATTTATTTATGCAAGGTTTATTCTATGGAATTAAATGTAAAATTAATACTTTAAATGATTTTAGTATTTATTTAACTAATTTTAGATAATTTTGATGGAAGCTTTCTATTTAATTTAATAAATTAAATTTTATTTATTTAGTAAAGCAATTTAATCTTTGTGGTTAAATTTATTTATTAAGTAATTAAATTAATTGATTTAAATTATTTATTAAGCAAATAGTTTACTATAATTAAATTTATTTTGAAATTTAATTGGGATATGAAATTATTTAAAATTTCTTTGAGAAAATATTTGTGGGTTGTTAAAAGATATTTTTTATTTGCCAGCAAGTTTGAGTTAATTAATTAGGTTGTTGGGAAAATTAATTCCCGGGGAGTGAATCTTGGCTTTGGGTGAGGAAGCGGAAAGCTTCTTAACGGCAAAGCACAAGATATTTTGGGATGTTTAAAATTTGCAAAGGAAGAGGATTTGCTTGCTGTGGGAAATTTGAAAGAGATTTTGGATTGTAGGATATTGTTGGAAATTTTGCATTCTTGGATTTGTTTGGGATAGATTGTTGTTGTGTTGTAGTCAATCTTGTGCTCGAGAAATTTAGTTGCTTGGAAGAAGCCGTGGAAGCTTTGCTCGAAGCTTTGGAGGAGGCTCGGCACCAGAAATTCCATTTACTCCAGAAGCTTTGTTGGAAACAAGTTCTCTTCTTAAATTTTGTCTTTGTTTAAGTTTTAAATGGAAATAAATTGCTGTAGAAAAAATTGTTGTGTAAGAAGGATCTAGATTTGTAGTAGAAGCTTTTATTTGTTTGAAAAAAAATTTAAGGCTTCTGTGTTGGTAGTTTTTCCATGAGTAAATTTAGTGCCTCTGTAGAAAATTTTTACAATAAAATCAGAGAGCCTCAGTGGATTTGATAGTTAAAACATTGGATAAACCAGAGGAAAACAAAACAAGATTTAGAAAATGATTGAGAGCTTTTGTTGAAAACCTCTATAGGGAAAATGTTTTTAAACAATAGGAAATTTTAGAAGAAACAATTGAGATATTAGGTATCTTATGAGGAATTTGGGTTTTTAGAAATCTTCTATGGAAATTGGGTTTTCTAGAAAATTTGCACAATTTTACGTGTAGATGTTGTTTTCGGATAATTTCTCCAATTAAATTATTATGTTAAAATTCTTGTTTATATATATATATTTTATATATAAATATATATGTATATATATATTTGCATATATAGATACATATATATATATAAAATATATATATATATATATATATATATTATGAATCTTTGAATATTGAAAATTCTATGGGAATAGCCATCCATGCGGCATTCAAATGAATGGATTTTACCTGAAGTTTACATATTTATTATGGCATGAAGCCATTTGAATTCATAGCCGAGGGTTTAAATTTGTTTAAAGTTTGTTTGTTTATGCATAGGGGGGAAGGCATGGGAGGCGCTGCCTCCATCGCCGCCCCCATAAGGGGACAGTTGTGGAGGAAGGCCTTTGCAGCCTCCCATTCCCTACAGCCACGCCCTTGGGGTATGGAGAGGGGTTGGTTGTGTTTACACAGCACCCCTCCCCATATTCCTCTATGTTGTTTGTTTTTTTTTTTAAATCAGCAAATTTCTTGGTGTTACCTCCACCAATTTACATGAATTGCGATTTTTAATTGTGGCATGCGATTTTAATTGTAATTTGAGTTTGGTTTAAATAAATACAATATATAATATTTATATATATGATATATATATAAATAAATATAATTATATGTATATATATATAATATACATATATATTTTTATATTTTATATTGTTTATTTTTAATTTTATATAAAAAAAGAAAATGTTTGGTAAATTGATTTGGTAGTATAATCACATATATTTTATAATTTGTTATTTAGAATAATCAAAGTATGAATTCTAATGATTAAATATTTAATTTGATTATATTTACATATTGGTATAAATATATATATAGAATTTATGTTTAATTGTTTTATTATGTTAATGCATGCAAAGAATATTGTCGATAGTTTGCAAGTGAAAGAGTCGAATAAGGAAATTATTATTTTATTAAAAATAATGGAGGAAATAGAATATTCAAATATAATTAGATCTTTCTTCTTTGTGAGTAAAAGGGCTTTTATTTTAATTAGTGAATTTGGACAATTTATTTAATGTTATTCACTGTATGAGAATGGATTTAGTAAATCCAAATGTTAGATTTATTTATCGTGTTGATTGCCCTTGTATTTCTTCTAGTTACGTTTTGGGGTAAAAAGAATAGAGGTATTAGATGAAGTTTTGTAAGTCTTCCTAGTGGGGTATGTTAACTTTGGCAGTTGTATTTCATGGTCTTGTCTTTTGTATTTCCCTATGGTAGTGAGGATTGCCGTTTTCAGTGGGTCACCCGGTTTCCACGAACGGGGGTGTTTTGTTTCTTCTTTGGATGGAGTTGTTTGATTATTTGTTTCCTCCTTAGTTTGGAGTGGTGATGTTTCACATGTTGACCGTAGGAGAGTGAAGCTCGATGGGGGTCGGGATCTGGAAAGATCTGACGGGTAACTCATGTACCTTGTGTGGCACTTCTCCTAGGTTAGCAATATGTATGGGTTACTGGTGTGTCAAACTGTTTAACCCTAGAAGCATTGTACTTTTGAGTTGGTTGTGTACTAGTTATGATAAGCTCAGTTTTGAGTCAGCCTATGTCTAGAGGTAGTAGGTTGACCATGTATCCTTGTTACTATCTCCTAGCACGGGGGTGGGCCTTCGGGTACCACTTGGTTGGGAGGAACGTGCGCCCTACACCGTTGGGTTCCCCTTGATCTTCAGTTCGTGAAGGCGAGGTCTTCCAGTTGGAGAGCCTGTGGATGCCAGTGGTTACATTCCATTATCTTGATGTATTTTATTTCAGTTGGTATTTGTAATTAATTCACACCTCAATTGTATTCAAGGAGGTATCTTGTAATTGTAATAGTTAGGTTTGATCTACCTCATTCTGGGAATGAGCATTGTAATTTTACTTGTTAAGTAATGTAATCTAAAGCTTGTTATTTCATATTATATGCGTTGGTATCTTTTATGCTTTGTATGTATGTGCATTTAAATGTATAATTAGTAATTTAATTAAAATGCGTTCTAAGAGTAATGTATGTGTTATGGTTTTAGATGTAATCTTGTCGCATTTACTTAGAGGATGTTGCGAAGTGTTGTGCATCTTCCTTGTTAATAATGCACTTTTAAGAAAAAAAATTGTACGCTTCTGCAGTGTTTGCAACTTCCTCTAGGGTCACGTGGCGGGGCATTACACTAAGTTTTGGTTTTCTAAAGGACTAAGAAATTTCAGCGACATATTTGCTAATGAAAACTTATTAACTTGGTAAGAGGTCAAAATGTAAAGTGCCAAGCTAATTTTCCTTGTATTTTGGCAAATGTTTGATGAAACTGCTAATTGATAAATGCAGTGGTATTTCAACTAAATATACTTCTCCCCCTTTCTTTTTCTATGTGTGAATGTTAACGAACGTTTGACAAAATGCCCATTATATAAAAATATAAAAATAGAGATTATTACTCAACAAAATCACAAGTAAATCACAATTGATAGGTCTTCAATAATAATCAACATGCTATGATTAAATATCACTGTTATGACTGCATATACATAGCTGAAAAGATAAATGTCTGGCCTTTCATTTGCTGCAACTGTAGATTTCTATTGAATGTATATTTACAATCCATCTTAGATGTATGTTATAGAATCTCCATACCAAGCTGTATGGTGTTATAAACCTTCTCCATATTGCAACAACCTGCAGTTTGTAGCTGTGTATGACCCGAATAAGTGTGACTGGATGTTGGAGGATCCCACAACCCCTTCTTATATCAGCAATAACCCTTAACCATTTACCACACCTCCTCTCTTGGTAATCAGCTGTACAAACAGGCTCCCTGCTTCCAAATGAAGCGCTGCCTCCAAATAAATCACTACTTTCCTGTGTCTTAGTCATGGCCTGCCTTAGAATTTAGTGGGTACTTCTAAACTAGTGGCTGGTTATGTATGCTGTTCAGAATTACTCAGCAGCCAATGCAAGGGTTCTTCTTCATATAATTGAATAATATTTACTGGCAAATAATATCAAAAATTAACTTCAAAGTTCACTCACCAGAAATGGCCACAAATGGAAGAAAAATGATATCTCATTACTCCAACACAAATCTCCACAACTTTAAATATTAAGCACACTTGTGACTCCTGTGTGAATCCAACTGCAAATTGGCTAGGAGGGTTTCCATCCCCAAAACCAATCTTTTCCGTAGGGTTTTCATCCTAGGAAGAAAAGATAACAATTGCTCAATCTCCAAGCTAGGGTTTTTGAAAATAACTTGTCAAGAATGAACTTTCTCCTCTCAATTCTCCATTTTTATACACTTTTTTTCAAAAATAATAAAATATTATTTTCCATCAACTTTTTTATTTTTCCGCCTCAAGTGACTTTATATTTTGGGCCCTAAAAAAGTCACTTTTTAATTTAAACTATACATCTTTATAGAAAAAATTGACTAAATGTAAGTCATACAAACAGTGATTTATTTGAACAACTTAATTTAATTAATTAATAATTCATTTTTTACCTCCCAAATAGCCTACAGGAATTAAAATGGGCCAAGGGTCTCTGCCAGTTTGCTTATGCTTGCAAAGGGACATTATAGTCCTCCCTCCTTGAAATTGTTTTCCCTCAAGCAATTGTAGATTTGGATGTTGCATATTTGTTCTCCTTCCCAAGTAGCATCTTATAAAGGCAAATCTTTCCAATGAACCAAATACTCTCTGATACTTTTGACCACCTATTTTAGATTACAGATGGCACTCATCTTTCTCCATAGAAGTTTGACAATCATGTTTTTAATTTGCACAGGTACTTCATAATATCTGCCCCATTTATTTGTCACACTAATCTCCTTGAAGTTTAATTTTTCTTTCTCATATGCCTATGATTGTCTACTTTGTTGGTCTCTTCAAGAGATTTACTCCCACTTTATATTGAAGAAAGTTGTGCTTGCAGTGAATCAAATGGCAATGTTCTTCTAGGATCAACTGCATGGCAGAATTAGTTTCTCATGTTTTGGGCCATGGTACTGGACCCATCATCAAGGAAAGGATACAATCATGTTTTTAATTTGACAATCATGTTTTAAATTTAAATGTCACTATAATAGTTTTGACCACTTATTTTAGATTACAGATGGCACTCATATTTCTCGGTAGAAGTTTGACAATTGTGTTTTTAATTTGCACAGGTACTATATAATATTTGCCCCAATTATTTGTCACACTAATCTAATTTAAGTTTGATTTTTCTTTCTCATATGCGTGAGTGTCGACTTTGTTGGCCTCTTCAAGATATTCTCATTTTATGTTCAAGAAAACTTTGTTCACAGTGAATCAAATGGCAATGTTCTTCTGGGATTAACTGCATGGTAGAATTAGTTTCTCATGTTTTGGGCCACGGTACTGGACCCATCATCAAGGAAAGGATACAATCATGTTTTTAATTTAATTGTCATTTTAATAGTTTTGATCACTAGTTTAGATTACAGATGGCACTCATCTTTCTTGGTAGAATTTTGACAATCATGCTTTTAATTTGCTCAGGTACTCTATAATATCTGCCTCAATTAATTGTCACACTAATCTCCTTGAAGTTTGATTTTTCTCTCATATGCCTATGACTGTCTACTTTGTCGATCTCTTCAAGAAATTTGCTCTCAATTTTATGTTCAAGAAAGCTTTGTTCACAGTGAGTCGAATGGCAATGTTCTTCTGGGATCAACTACGTGGTAGAATTAGCATCTGATGTTTTGGGCCACAGTACTGGACCCATCATCACGGAGAGGATACAAAGCAATAGAAATCATATATATATAAAGTCATGAAAGTATTCAAAAAAAAAATTATAATAAAGTTATTCACATCTATGAGTAAGAAAAAAAGTTATTTAAATGAAGTGGGTGGGAATTATAGCTAATTTAGTTAAAATATTTTGAATTTTATCACTTAAAAACAAAAAATTATAGGTTAAATCAATGTTATGACCTATGTTTCATGGAGTCTAAGAACAAGGGGATTGGGGAGCCGAGGACCTTGATTTGGGGACAACTGGGGGACAGTGGCTCATGGGAGTCTAGGGGCAGAGCCCCCAGCGAGGTTGAGGGGCAGCACCCTTGCAGGGGTCAAGAGGCAGTTTTTGATGCAAATCAGGACTAGTGTTAGGTGTCTCTATTGGTAGTGCTACCTAGTTTCTATTTCTAGCTCTCTTAAGACAAGTAATTGCATGGAATGTGGAGTTTATGGTGTGTAAGTGTTGGCTTTGACCACCAAGGTGATGGGGCACTTTGTCATGTCCCCGAAATTAGACCACCCGGAGATACAGATAAATGAAAACAAATAACACAATACATAATAAGATCATAAAAGAAAAATATTATCGTTTTAATATTTTTATAATTACAATTATCATGAGATAATATTGTAATTATAAATATATAAATATTAACATTTTAAATAATAAAATAAATATTAAAGGTACATAAGATAAAACACAAATATAATATTATAAATATATTAATCGTTATAATAAATATTCACAATAAAATAAATATTTAAGATACGAGAATATAAAAGTAAAATATAAAATAAATAAATAACAAATATATATATTAACAATATAAAATAAAATGAATATTAAATATAAAAAGAAGAGATATAAAAATATTATCATTATATATACCGATGTCACAAAATACAAATGGACGATTTACTTAAAATAAATAAGATTAAAAATGGCAGTGATCAGATGTAGAAAACAAAGGCAACAAGGCGATGATCTCTAGGAAAGAAATTAATAAACAATTGATAAAATAGCAATTAGAATGGATTAATAATTATAAAGGGCATGACCATTCGAATGGCCACCTCAAACAAAGGGACGTGTCTCTTGTGGTCGAGACAAAGTATTTAAATGGCAACATGAGAGAAGGGAAGGGCATCGAATGGAAAGATAAAGAAAAGAATATGTATAAACATATTCTGACCAACCAAGGAATAGAAGATGAAACTGAAATATATACTTTCTGAGTATAAAAGCAGATCAAGAGATATATGCAGATTTTAGAAAGGTAAAAATAGGAAGGAGAGCATCGTGGCTGGGGGAAAAAGGAAAGGTCTGCAGACCAATCAGAAATCAGAGATAAGTATCTCATGAATTTATTCAACTAGTTTGATAAACACATTTAGGATTTAGATAAGGATACTTAACAAATATTTTATGAATTAAATAACAATAAGTTGGATGCATTAGTAAAGTAGATATTGAATGAATAAATGGGGATTTGAATAATGAGGCAATAATAATATTATTACTAATATGTTATTGGATATCCATATATATATATATATGTGTGTGTGTGTGGGGCGGGGGGGGGGGGTATATACGCCAAAGTAATCATTGTAAATGGGAACCAACAAGAAATAGTAATATGTATATGTTTATATACGATATATAAATATATATAATCATGCAATAATGATGCTTGCAGCAATTATTGAGCCTTAGAAGTAATTGTGATTATTTGATAGAAAAATGAATAAATTTATGAATGTCTTTATCCTATGATTGATTAGGAAAAAGGAGAAAAGGAATATACTATGAACACTAGATCATCATAAAGGATATCTTCAGAAAATCAGGGCAAGAATTATGATTAACCCAAAAGGGGACATTACACACTTGTATGGTGTTAGTATTATTAGTTTTTTGTAACTATTCTACTCTGTCAACTTGTTAGCCATTTGTTATTGTTACCTTATATAATGGATGTAATGTTGTTTATTTTCTCAAGTGGGGACCCCTATAGACTTCCCCCATTGATATTAATCATTATTTATGAAAAACAATGGGAAGGGTGCATATAATGTTCACTTATGTTCCTTTGGTGAGTATGACCATAATGATTAACTCGTGATCATGATGATAACTTTTGCTCTAGGCAAAACCATTTTCCTGTTTTTGCTCTAGGCAACGTCACATTTCTTTGTTTGCTCCAAGCTTAGTCCTATTTCTGTTGCAAGCAAAATGTACTTCAACATTTTTCTTTTTCTTTTTGTTCGCAAACAGTTTTAAGTTGTGTAGTTTGTGCCTATTTTAAATGAATGTCAAATACTACTCACTGAAAAAAAATTGTTTTGCAGATTTCAAGATAGAGCACTCAAAGAGAGGAGAGCACACCAAATTGGCACGTTAGCTGTTTGTTTTACTTTGACATGCATATTCACAGTAGTTCACATGCAAGTCAAAGTGGGTGCAAAATGTAATGGTGAAAATTGCATACATTGCACATTTTCCATTCATTTTGGGTTCAGTTTAACTTAGTTATCCTTAGTGCAATGACTAGTATACAAGTGGTGTATTCTAGAATAAAAGTTGGCAAATAACTTGAACCTAATCTACTTCCATCTACACACGCCCTCTCAGACTAGTCCAATTCCTCAATTTATCCATTTACTATCCTGGGTCAAATTAGTAGTTGCAAACCTAATACGGGTCATTTCTATGAGGGTAGAAATGACTCAACTTTCAAAATTCAACTTTAAACATAGTTCCACGAAGTTTCCTGACAAGGGGACTCGGGGATGTGGGGACGAGTTTCGGGGGCAGGGAAGCCAAGGGCCTAAGTTTGGGGACGGTGAGGGGGTGGCGAGGGGACGGTGGAGGGGTGGCGGCGGGGGATCAGCACTGAAATACATATAGTAGTTGAAAAAATAGTTATAAAAAGATCTATAAGTATAAGAATTACAAATTAAACTTTGGCAAACTAGTTTTAAACATTTGAATTTTGAAGTGAACATTAACTTAGTGTCACTCCTCTTCTTTATCTTCTTCTTGCTCCTCCTCAACCCTTTGCTCTTCATTCTCACTCTTTCACCTTACACTTGCAGCTCACTCTCACACTCACACTATTATCTTCTTGATGATTTGTTTTTGTGAATTAAAATGAGCATAGGAGGCAAATTTATAGAGTTTGTGGGGTTTGGGTGGAGCCCATAGGCCATTAAGGTTCGGCCTTGGGCATGTAGTTCAAAGAAAATTTTGATTTTTTTTAAAACAAGTTGCTTTTTGGTCGTCTAGCCGGATGAGATTCTTGGGCGTCCCCGAGACGGCCAGGAGACTCCTAGGAGTCCCTCGAATGTCTCAAGGACGTCCCGGAGTCCTCAATAGAAATGTGCCTTGCTCAATTACACATCCTCACTGGTCATTATATGTTGCTTCAGCTATGATCTCCACTATTGGATGTGATGCTTTGCCTTGAGTGTCCAAAATATATTTATATAGGTGTTTGACAAATGGAAGGATGTGGAGAACACATGGATTCACTTGGCCATCCCAATTTGCATAGTCATCGTGGTCGAATTGGTGAACATGTGACCTTTGTAGTATGCTGGTTGCTTAACCCATAGTTTTTAGTTGGGCAAATATGTTGTGTATATCTTCCCCATCTCCCTCAATTCAAATTGTGAGATGTATATCTTCCCCATCTCAGAACAAATCCAAATGACCTTGCAAGAAAGAAACAAATATGTGAAAATTTGGGATTTGAGGGTTTTATGAAGAAACCAATCCACTTTGTTCCTTTTCAACTGTTAAAACATTCAACATTGTTTGAAAAGTTCCAATACGCCTTCCAAATTCTTACACATAGTTAGAGTCCGAACTTCACTGGTAAAGCTAGAATTCTTAATTTTGCAGGTTGAATGAAGAGTTCAAAGACAATCACTATCATTTTCCTGGATATCTATTAGTTGTTGAAGTATGCTTTTCTTCCTAGTTGAATGGTGAAAGACAATAAGGCTTGAATGATGTATTGCATTATGTAAAGTTCTTGTAGATGTATTGTTATCAATTTCAATCAATTATTTTGAAGTATCTAAACACTTCAACTGGTTTAGCCTCTATTTGTTTTTAGACACCTTTTTCTTGAGGAGGTGGAGGCTTTGTAGACGGATGAAAGTTATAATTATTAGCATTTGAAAAGCATGGCATTCACTTTTGTTCCTCAAGTATTTATAATTGTTACCCCTGGTTTCTAGTTACTATGATACGGCTATAATCCTTATTTTTGGACTAGGGCATTGTCTCTAAAATTCTAATACACAGAACTTTTATTTTGTAAATAAAAGAAGAGAAACTGATATGGTTGCATGTAAATTTCAATAGACCGATTCCCCTGATGGGAATTGAAATAAAAACCCATTCATTCTAGTTACTCCACTGACTTGCACCGATGGTGCTTCAGAATTCTTGTGTCCTAGATTTTTAGATATAATCTATTACTGAGACTCTATCAAACAAAAATTGGAACTGCAATATCCCCAATTGATTGAAAGTCTAGATTAATGAGGGATGATTCTGCTTATGGCAGACGTAGCCAATTTCTGAGTTTCCTGGCAAACATAAGCCATTCTTTGCTTTCTCTGTGAACACACAATCACATTTTTTTAATCTCACTGTAGACCTACAGTAAACTTGGATTTGGCACTCCAATTTTTCATGTTACCACATCATAATTTTTATGTTTGCCTTACTCTCTATGTCTTTTGAAGGATTACTAGCAAATAAAAGAATAGAATGGATAAAAGCATACCATTTTGCAACTATAAGAGGGGATTTTTTCGGAAGCAGGTCATCAATCACAGGATCCAGATCTGGATACTGTTGAGTGAATGAAAACATAAGTCTCCCTCCATAATAATCAATTATAAAAAATAAATTATCTGCATTATTTTACAGCAAGCTTTCTTTCATACTTTACAAATATACAATTATAGGACATCAAACCTCATCTAGAATGCTTTGGCGGATCTTTCGTTGCACTGATGCCTTTACTTGATTGTGAGATGAGATTTCTTCACTAGTAAACCTGCAAAAAGAAAAAAACATCTTTCCTAATGCTCATTGTCAAAGAATGCTCAAAGAATCCAATTTTTCTTACCATAGAAGCAGACATAGCAATATCTTGGAGAATATCATATCTCAAACTCAAACTGATATTTTCATGAAAAAATCATGACATTTTCAAAAAAAATTGTTGACTGCTATCTTGACCAAAATTTTCCAATATTATATAATATTTTTCTTTTAAAGGCTGTAACCTGCTTTTTTTGTTTTGCTCATTTTGAGTTTCTTCTGCTCTGGGTTTTTCTACAACAAAACAGAATGGTTTTTAGGGTTTTCCAAGCACTAAATTGTTTGATATCTTTAGGATGACCGAGGTATTTGATGAAGAGCAGCTGAAACAAATTAGGTGTGAGCAGAATGTTGAAGCTTCAAAAGCAGAAACTAAATTATATTCCTTTATGAGACTTTCATGCTCTGTAAACTCTGCATCTTGTGTTATGGTGATATTAAGGGAACCTCTGTTTACTCATTGGCTTGTTAGGATTCATGATTGGGATTAGGAAGAAATCTCTGTTTGAAGGATATATGGCCGTAGTTCTTTTGACTTCCATAAACATTGGAGTGCAGATTTTGATGTTCTCACTACAAGTAACAATGTGAGCTATGTCAGTACTCCTGCACATCTCTAGGGGAAAGGTGTTAAAATGGTGGTAATATAGAATGTTCTGAACACTGTATCTCCTATCTCTGTTGTAAGCAATGGTTTAACTTTAGGATATGGAGTTGGTGGTATGTTTGGTCTTCATGAGAAATATGGTGCCTTGCAGTTTCTCCTATCTAGCAATTTACAACATTGAACCATAGCATGAGGATTGAATGAAAATCAATCGATCCCTTTGTACTGGCTTTACATTAGATTGGGAGGATGAAGGCCCTTCTATTGTATTTTTTAGTAGTGAATAGTGATATAACTGAGTGCATGACTGAGCTAAGTGATTGTAAGAAATCTAGTTCATATTGCATACAATCACATCCAACTAGTATAAGACAATTTAATTTATTTACCTTGTTCATATATTAAAGCTTGATGATCTAGCATCATTTCAACATATATAATGTTGATTAATTAAGATAAATCACTTGATAATTAATTAATCATTAATTAATTATTAAGTCATTTATTACTTAATTCACTTAAGCTAAACTTAGGAGTGTTTTTTTTATTAGATTGGGCTAATTTTAGGACAAGTTGTCTCATTGCATGAGATTAGAACACTTGTCATAATCTAATGTAATCCTCATCTAGGATTTGCTTTATTTTGCTTTTATAAGCATGCACATTCATTGTAATCATCAATCCATGTAATGCACATTTATTCATTCAATACAAAAAGCATATCAGATGCTTTTGTGGATTCAATCTTTTCTCTCTTGGTTGCATAGCAAATCGGTTGCTTTGATCTCTTAGATGTGATAAGCGTTTGGTTGTAGGGATTTCTGGGAGCTGTGGGGTTCACTATCAATTCCAACATGGTATCAGAGCACCAGATCTGTAACTTTTTGTCCGATTTTTGATAAATCCAGCCTTGAAGGAAAAATCAGATCATCCTAGGTTGAAACGAGTATCACTATTGCATCCAAAACGGCCAAAAACCCTAAGAATGTATGTCGTTTCATTGAATTTGGAGCAATTGCAAAAAAAGGTAATTTTCTTTCGCAGCAAGGACTTTCATAGGGCATCTGTACGACCCTATTGCATTAATTTTCGTGTAGGGCTCTCTGCAAGTACAACAAGCAAGAATACCTTCTGGGTTTTTTTTTTGCAAAAAAATCAAAACAAAAAAATTGCAAAATAAATTCTAAAAAAGCAAAAAAACAGTGTTGAAAACCCTGCTGCTTGGTACAGGGTACCATACCCTGTTGACGGCCTACAAGGCTCACCGTACAGGGCGGGCCCCACACCGCAAGCCCTTTGTTAAAGCCAACCAGCGACTTTCTTACCGCCGCCCAAAAAAATCTTGGCACACAAAAATTTCTAACATAATAAAAAAATCAACAACCAAAATCTAAGTGGAATATTTCGCTAAGAAAAACTATATTTCACGCCTAAGAAAAGAGCATATTTCGGCATCCTCTGGCTATTCCAATGACTTGACAATTTTTTCCGATAGGGATATTTTTTCTAGCGACTAGGAATATTCCCAAAATATTCACTAACATCATAAGAATAGAATAGAAGACTTTTAACATCCACGAGACCAAAAAAAAAGCCTATGGGACAGTAACCCCTGCTATTTTAGAATTGTGAAGTGTTGTTCTCTTGCAATTTAGTTTGATAATGAGCTCTCCCATTCTGCCCACCCATTCCATGTTGAATAAATCTTGAAAATTTACAATTGTTAACCCACTTATGTAGCTTCCTCTGATGTCATTGTAAGCTTTACAATCTAGGATAAAATGATTTTTTGTTTCCACCTGCCCTATTGCACATAAGATACAAACCCTCTCTTCCCAAACTTCTTTTGGCATTTTCCACCTCCCTGTTTCACACCAAAGACGATGTGAGTTAGTCCTCAATTGCACTATGAGAATCTTTGACCTCCACAAAATATTGTCCTCTATATATGCCTTTTGTTGATGGTCCATGTTGGGATTAAATTCTTCTACATAATACATTTTCTTTCTCCCAACCGCCCTTGTCCACATAATCTTGCGAAATTTTTCAACCACATACAACTTTAATTCTTTACTATTATTAGAACACTTATTCAAGTGACTGTTCCACTTGTTCATCCACTTACAATTTTGTTTCATCCATGCCTTCTTTCTTTCACCTAAGACACCTCTAAAAACAACATTTGGCCACCGATGAGCTTCCATCTGCTCAACCTTTTTCAAATATCTCAAAAGGCTCACCATAGTGATGGCCTCAATAGGAATTGCCCATGTTTCAACAAGAAGTATTTCATACAGAACCAAAGCTTTTAGTTTGAGTTTGCTTGTGATCAAACACTTTTGAATTCTCTCTATCTATAGATTCTATACCCACTTGATGTCAAAAGTACTACTAGCCCAAATTTTACACCCATAAAAGACCATTGGTATAACTAACAGCCCAAACAATATTTGAATAGTTTTCCAATCCCATAATTCTGCCTCTCTGCATCTGTTTTGAAGAGAAAAAGTGCTCTCCAACCTCCCAAAGTTCTTTTCCTTCTGCAAGTTTCCCAACATAGCTTGTTGTTGAAGTCAATTCCTAGGTATTTATACTTTGTTACTTCCTCTAGGATACTATCTTCAAAATTGGGTATTTATAATGATGTCAGCACTGTACGGACAAGTTATTTGCCCCCTCTTAGCCCTCATTTGCCCTAAAGGTGCAATTTTTTTTTCTTTTTGGCATAACTTGGGCATACGGTGTCGAAATTGGGCAAAAGAGATATTGTCAGAAAGCTAGTTCCAAGTACTTTCTAGTGGTGTCGGTTTCATTCTCAGGTTTTGTTATTGGTTCCTATTATGCTCAATCAAAATCAAATCATCATTTTGCACTTCTAAGCTCATAAATTTTTGTCTATATCTTCGATTTTCGTGATTCAAGCAACGTTGGAAAGGTATTTCAATGCTCTTCAGATGCACTCCTGTATTTTTTCTAAAATTTGTGCTAGGTACATTTTATTCAGTATTTTGTGATTCCACATTATGCTTAATTACTTGGACATCTTGGCACTTGGAAAGGATCTGTTTGTGTTGGATGACATCATTTGATCTACTTTATCAGCATTGAGGATTTTAGTCTCTGATTAATTAATTTGAGAGAGTATCATGGGTTTTTTTGTTCATCCTTTTGTGATCAACTTGGAAAAGGACAATTATGAGTCTTGGTGAAATAGCATCTTGACACATATCAGGTGGCTTGATATTTTGCCTTATTTGTATGGACTCGTACCTACACCAAACACACCAAGGAGTTTATCAGCATGGGGTATCATCTGAGATCATATTGTAGGAGTTATATGTTCTAGTGTTGATCTTGACACTATGTATGTTGTATCAGACATTGAATGTCCCCACACACTTTCGACTCGACTTTGGGAGATTCGTGGAGACCCTCACATCTCTCCATACCCAGAGGAACCTATTGTAGATTGTCTCATCCCTCTTACAAATGCAAATTCCATACCCTTTGATGACAATACTTTAGAGGAGCTTGAGTATACCACAGGCCTTGCATGTTCCAATGGTTCAAAGACTTGTCTTCATGTTCCCACTCTTCAAATCGAGACTACATCGTCATCTTTTGTTGTTCCTAATCAGTTTGACATCAACACATCTTTAGCCCTTATTGGTTTAATTTAGCAGGACATCCATCATCTTCCAGACATAGCTACTTGGGATTCATATCTTGCAGACATATCATCCTTGTTTGTGGAGTCCTATATTACAGATCTGGAGGACTACTTTGAGGACATTCATCTCCTCTTTGTTGACCGTCACATCACCGTTGTTAGCCCATCACCATCTTCATCATCTTTGGAGTTTGTTCTACATCAATCTTCATAGGATCTTGGATCGACATCATCGCTTTCCGACATGTGGACACTTGAGCACTTTTCAGAGGCACACATCACTTGGATTTGGATTCCTGATTCACCCATCTCTTTGGATTGGCTTCTCCAATCACCAGTGGATTTGTTTCTTCCTAAGGGGAGAAATGTTGTTTGCAGGAACTGGATCATATTTTGTCTTCAAGTGTTCATCATTGGCACAGGAGCTACTTTTTTATGAAGGGGATTCATATCCTCATTTTCTCTCTCCTATCGGGGGGACATCTATTGTACTTGTGTGACAGAAGCAATTCTTGGGGGGTCACATTGAGTCCCCCTTCTATCCTTCTTTCACTAGTGCAGTTTTTTTCTTTTTCTCTCTTTTGGAGAGGAGTTTTTCCCATGTGGTTTTCTCCTTTTCTTTAGTTATGAGAGATTCATTTTTTGTGCATGGGTAACTTATCAGGACTTCTATACAAGACCCATCCATGCATCCATCATTGCATTCTAAATTAGGGTTTTATAGCTTCTCCCTAAGTTGATCTTAAGGGAGGGTGTTGAAGTAATTAGGATAAATCACTTGATAATTAATTACTCATTAATTAATTATTAAGTCTCTTATTACTTTATTCACTTAAGCTAAACTTAGTAGTGTTTTTATATTATTAGATTGGGCTACTTTTAGGACAAGTCTCATTGCATGAGATTAGAACACTCATCAAAATCTAATGTAATCCTCATCTAAGGTTTTCTTTATTTTGCTTTTATAAGCATGCACATTCATTGTAATCATCAATCCATGTAATTCACATTTATTCATTCAATACAAAAGGCATATCAGAAACTTTTGTGGATTCAATCTTTTCTCTCTTGGTTGCATAGCAAATCAATTGCTTTGATCTCTTAGATGTGATAGGCATTTTGGTTGCATGGATTTTTGGGAGTTGTGGGGTTCACTATCAACTCCAACATATAACGCATTACATAAACATCATGAACTATTAGAAAATTTCATATAAAACAAGGGCTGCTCTGAAAGCACACTGAAAAATGTTTTTTATTTATTTTGAATCAATTTCCTTGAACCTTGGATTACAATACTGAATTTTCCCTTACAAAATCACCACTTCCAAGCTGAAATAGGGTGTTTACTGTAGATTTTATGGCCCCAAAAAAATTTAACAAAAATAAAAGTAAACTAATCTTCTAAACTAAATCCCACACATGCATTAACATGCTGCAGTTTAAAACTGAGTGAACCTTGGAGTACAATACTGAATTTACCCTTACAAAATTACCACTTCCAAGCTGAAATAGGGTGTTTACTGTAGAGTGTATGGCCCCAAAAAAATGTACCAAAAAAAAGCAAACTAATCTTCTAAACTAAATCCCACACATGCATTAACATGCTGCAGTTTAAAACTGAGTGATAAATCAACAAAAGCGGGCACTATAAATACTACAAACTGGGTATTTAAAATACAGTTTGAGCCCTCTATAAATTATTAAATAGTTACTAAAACTCCAAAATATCCTATGCCAAAAACAGCAATTAACAGTTCTAAATTAGTTTATAAGTATAAATTAGTTTGAATCTTTTCAGAAATTTAAGAGATCTCAAGGACTATGATTGTTGGTGGATATGCATAAAGTAATATGTGAATTTCCAGAGACCTTAGATTTTTCAAGCAACCCTTGGCAGTTTTCTACATGTTAAGATGAGGATTAGAAGCATGATACACATCTATGATCTTAATGGTGATGTTTAATGTTAGTCTTTTTTCCCCTTCACCCAAGGTGCAAAGCAAAGAACATTATGGTGATGCACTGTAAGTGATATTTTTTGCCTTAGTCAAATAATTCTCTTTTCCCTAGTTGCAATACAAAACATACCTAGAATAGCTATGTTATGTATAACAGGTATGAGTATACCGTATGGTAAAAATGGATACCTTATGATGTTTAGGAATACGTTTATTGAATCCAAATTGTTTGGTGCAAATTGTACCTTGACACATTTTATGATTTTGGCTGTTTAATATTCATTAAAAGTTTGTCATCATGTACAATCACGTTTTGTACTTAGGTGGGTTTGAATACTTGTTTCAATCTTGATTCTTGGGTTTTTTCTTCTTGGGCGTATGTTGGTGGTGGGGTGAATCTTGGATAGATATATTCTTTTATATCCATTTCTTGTAGGAGTCACCACCCTTCACAAATGAGTCACCACCCTTTGTTATAAAGGAGTCATAGTCTTTCGCATTTTAAGGGTCACAACTTTTCGTATTAAGAGTCATGTCCTTTCTCGCATCATCACTATTCCTAAGAACCTAAATTAATTTATTTGCAACATTGCTTAAGATTCTATTCTTAATTGAATTTTTCAATGATTTTATGGATGTCTTTCTCAAATGGGATGCTCTCCCTTTTATATCACAAGTTTGAGGGGGTCACACCTTTTCACTTCAATAGCTACAACTCTTCATAATTGCATTTCGATACGAATAATAATTCAATTTTAGATAAGTTAATGTGTTAGTGCTTCTCAACCCAAAAATCATTTTGACATACAACATTTTTAACATTTTCATAATTTTCAAGCATAAAGTTATCATAAACACACATGGAGTAATCTTGTTGAAGACACATCCAACATGAAGCAAACACATAGATATACACAATACACTAAGTATACATATAAATACACATAAGACACAAAGCATGAAGCATACATGTGAATACACGTAATACATGAGATATACACATGAAGCATGAAGCATACATGTAATACACGAAATATACACGTAAGACACAAGGCAGGAAGCATACATGTGAATATACATAATACATGAAGTAGACATAGGAAGTATGAAGCATACATGTGAATACATGTAATATATGAAGTATACACAAGAAGCAAGAAGCATATACGTGAATACATGTAATACATAAAGTATACACAAGGAGCATGAAGCATATACGTGAATACACATAATACATGAAGTATACGAATGAATACACGAGATCACAAAGCATACACATGAATACACTTGAATGCACGTAAGACGCATGAATACACGTAAGTCACAAAGTATACAATTGAATACACGTAAGTCACAAGGTATACACCTGAATATATGTGAGTACACTCATGGATACACGTAAGTCGCAAAGTATACACGTAAGTCATAAAGTATACACTTGAATACATGTGAGTCACAAGGTATACACTTGAATATATGTAAGTACACTCATGGATACACGTAAGTTGCAAAGTATGCACTTGAATAGCACACGCATATAGAAATGCATTATTGGCCTATTTAAGAATAAGGTTGAATAGTTAAGTCTAACTGAATGGTGGTTAATTATAGGTATGTCCCGCAGGTTGGCAGGAACATGCTCTGATACGACTTGTAATGTCCCCTTTTGGGATCACCTTATACTTTGCCCTGAAATCACAATTCCAAATGAAACCAATAGCAAATTATAGTTAAAGATATAATTCCCTACTCAAAATTGAGATGATGTAAATCTAGTTATGAAAACCTGCAACCACATTAAATAAATATGCCAAACATAATCCATGAAATACATTTAATTCTAGGTCTAAGAGAGATTATATACATCATCATAATGAGTCCCAATGATTATGTGGGCTCAACCATAATGAGGATTGTAATAGAGGACATGATGAGGTGCCCTAAGTATCCTCTATCCTAGGCCCAATAGCAGGACCTTATCCTCTATGGCCTCATGTGGTCCTTAACCGATGGTCCTTAACCATCATCATGAGGTGGTGTACCTAGGGAGGGTTTACAACGTTCCCCTCCATCAAGCCACCCTCTTATGATTGAAGATCCCTCTTTATATACTTCAACAATTGATTCAAGTGGGGATAGTAGGGGGGCTACAATAGGGTGTCCTTGATCCTCAACCTTAGGCCCAAGGATAGGACCTTATCCTTCTTGGCCTCATGTTGTTCTTAACCGATGGCCCTTAACCATCATCATGAGGTGCCATACCTAGTGAGGAATCATTCACAGTCCCCCCTCCTTGCATTCCCTCCTCATCTCTTCATGACCAATTATTGCCAAATCAGAATCATATCATTGTTCATAATATCAATAAATATATGCACAGGAATTGATTATGTTATTATTCTAGTTGAATCTGTTGCATATATATGAGAGGCTATTATGTTGATCGATTACTTTTGTTGTATGCCTTAACTACTATCAATATCCAGATCTGATCTTTTCTAATATTTTGCAATATTTGTTGCCAAAATAATGAATGTATTCCTGAAGATGACTGCTGATTTAATATTCAGAGGATATTAATGTTTTTTGCTGATCATTCTCCTTTGAAAATGCCCCTCCCTATATACCCCCATGGTGGAGGATGGGACATAACTATTCAGCCTATTTTTCCCTTGGTAAGGGACATGGCCCTCAAACTCAAGTGTTGCATTTGTACATTACTAATCGCTGCCCTTAATCAACTAAGCGCTGGCTTTTATTACTTAAGTCGGGCCATCTTTATATAAACCATTTGCCATTATTTTTCCCTGGATCGGCCACCTATTTTCCCCTTGTTGGGTCAGCTTCCACAAATAAAAGATATTATTATTGGTTAGTTTAGGAATTGTTGCTTTACATAATTAGTCGCTCCCTTATCTTAGCCCTAATCTCAACATCTCCCCCTTTAAATAATTTGTTGTCTTCTTTATTTGGACGATTGAATACCTACATGGTCAGCTCAGAGCTGCTAATGTAGTCAGTCAGCATGTATAGAGAGGAGGTCGGCTACCTATAGGTAAAAATGATTTTATTCTATCATTAATTTATTTTACTCTTTATACCAGTCAGCCCAGATTTAGTGATGCACTTTGCAGGGACATGACAGAGTGATTATCCAAATATGGTGAAGTCTTGTTAGAATTCTCAATCTTGGAAGACTTGCAAATTGTAATAAAGAAATTTAAGTGGGTTATCGTTAGCAAAAACTCTTAGTCTAGCAGAGCACTTGTTGCTAATGAATATGTACAAAGCCCAAGAAAAGATATAGAAAATTAGTTGCAGATACTTCAAAAGTTTTTAGAAGCAATAGCATATATTTTTCTTTCAAGTAATCAATGAAGACTCTATTTTGAAAAGCTGATAGCACTATTTCGATAATTGATCTCACTCCAGAAGTGGAGCAAGGGCTCATTCAACCAAAGGAAGGAGATGTGTGGTATTTTTTGATTAGTCATATTATTTATCCATTCATTCAGCTCTATTTCATTTGATCTTTTAATTGAAGTTATTTTCGTAATTTAGAATTATTTTCTGCAATGTGCGTATTTAAGAATTGCTTTCATGCTTTTGAAGTCATTTAAAAGAAATTTTATTTAAATATTTAAAGAGTAAGTTTCCTTTAAAAACAATTAGTTAGGCAATTTTTTTGAAAACTATTACCTAGATCTATAAGCATTAACTATTAGGACTATTAATCTAATTCTACAGAAAATAGCCACATACACTACCTTGGGTTGACTTAGACAAATTAATCTAAATTAAATGAGAAGATTACAACAACTCTCATCACTCTGAATCTTCGACTAAATAATAATGGATTCGATAATCGTTTCTTCCTTTCACATACCTTAGCATCATTTTTAATATGATACTTGTAGATGTCTTTCTATTGCTCACTCATATACCTAGAAACCAATGATACTGGAAACATAATACTCAACCTTATAGCTGTCAAATACATTAAACTTCCAACAATACTCTTATACTTCCTTTCATCAATTTTTAGTGGTCCATCTTCTTTCATCATTTTTTCTCCATGTACAATCGGTGCATCAACTCCTTTACAATCTAGCATATTAAACTTCTTCAACATATCTTTAACATACAAAGCTCTTACCATGAGATTGGCATGCCTCCATGAGAAGACAATATTGCATTAGACAAAAATCAATCATTCCAAATCCTTTCATAATTGCCTCTTTCAATTCTTTCTTCATCATGGTTGAGCTTCCTGTATAGATTAAATCATCAACATATAGACACTAAATATTTCATTATCTTCATTCGTAAAATACAGCGTAGGCTCATTCTTGATTCTTGATTCTGTCATATCCTTTTGCTAAGAACCGTGAATCAATTCTTGAGTACTATGCTCTTGGTGTTTGTTTCAAACCATACAGTGATTTCTTCAACCTATAAACATACTCTTCTTTGACTTCTTCAAATTCTTGTGGTTGATCCACATATATTTCCACTTCAATGTATCCATTCAAAAATGCACTTTTTACATCTAGCTGGTATACTTTCCATCATTTTTGTGTTGTAGTGTTGTGCCTTGCAACAAATGCATAAGTCTCTTCATAGATAGTGCAAAGCTTATCATCAAATACAAGTTTGAGTCATTTCTCAACTAGCTGACCAACAACCATCAAATTATGCCTTATTTGTGGTGAGTGGCATATATCAGCAATTCTTGCTTCTCCTTGTCTAGTGTCTATTTCCAATTTTCCTTCTTCACAAATTTCAAGTACTTCATTGTCACCCAGTCTTACTTCACTTTTTAGATTTTCATCAATCTTTGAAGATACTTCTCTACAACCTATCATATGATTAAAACAACCTGAATCTAGAAACCACACCTTATTACTTATGTTTCCTTGCTTTGGACCTTCATTTATATTTTGTGTATTCTTGTGCATGATTTATTTTTTCTTCATTTGAATTGTTGAATCTATTGTCTCTCTATATGACCAACTCTCTTGCAATAGTAAAATTGCATTGGCTGCCTTCCTACATTTAATCTGCTGCTACCTCTTGAAAAACCACAGCCTCTACTTTGTCCTCTTCCTTTGGAGTTAGAGTCAGACCTTTGACATGAGTTATCCCCCTTATTGTCTTGAGAAAAACTAGTACTTGCTCCTTGATTATTACTAATCTTGCCTTTGACATAAGTGCTTGATCTAGACCTGATCTGAAATTAGGATCTAGGACTGTTGCATGTCTATAATAACTCTTACAATGATTAAACTGAAGGTCTTGAAACATAATTAAAAATGCTTAGATAACATAACCAAATTAAAGTGAAGAGATCAACAGAGGAGAGTAAAGAGAGAGAAGACAAAACAAGTTGATAATGGAGTTCGCCAAGATGGCTACCTCTTTGGATCCTCTCCAACAGAGCGACCGATCCTTGATTATGCTCCGAAACAGTTACAAGGCTTCAATTGATACAAGTCTCCTCACAGCTCTCGGACGATAATGAATTACAAGAGTCCTCTTACACAAGTACAACAAGCTTGACTGCAAGCTCCAAATGCACAAAGACGACAATTCACTATCAAAGTCCTAACTTCAATTCCCTCGTCCCTTAGGAATTCTCTTTCACCATTCTTCACAAAGCATAAACTGAGTTCTGAAACCTCCATGCCTTACACTTGCACTCTCACCCCCTTTTTATACAAAAATCTGCCCATTATGGTTAAAACCATAAAATTTGGACATTTCCCCTTTAAGGTTAGGATTTAATCAATCCCCCTTATTTTACAAATAAGACGATAACAATCCCCATTAAAAACCATTTTAACTTGTTTTTTAAGCCCTTAGCATTTTTCATTCACGGGCTATTTTGGTTTGGGTGGTTTTTTTTATTCATTAGATTATTTTGTCTTTTATTTAATAACCATTAAAGGTTATTTTAGTTATAAATTCGGGCTTATTCATTATTGTTTTAAAGGGGTTAATTTTTTTATTTTTATGAGATTTTGTTTTAATCCATTGCCTTTAAATCCCACCAAATCCACTTGGGATCCCACAAAATCCGATCCCACCAAATGCATTTTGTGAAATAAAGTAAACCTCCACCACTTTATTTCTAAAAAATAAAGCATGGTGGAGTAGTCGTACATGAATTTAGTGAGGGGGATCCACATTTTTGCCACATCACCTGCACTTGCCATGTCAACATCCAGGCAACTGCCACGTCAGCATCCAATCAACCTTCAACTTTGACTTGCGATATCTTCTGCATACGGGCTCGGATTTCGACGAAACAAACATCGTTGGGTTCGTGTCGTCGAGCCCTTCGATTTGACGCCGATTTCGATTGATTTTGAGATGATCATTTTTTTGCCTTTCTAACGGCCTCAAATACCAGCTTGACCAAACTTTGACTGGCCATAACTTGAGCATACAGACTCCTTTCGACTCCGTTCAAGTTGCGTTGGATTCAAGGTTCTCAGCTCTTTCTGATGGTGTGGAATTGTGGAGCATTAGGGACTTCAATTTTTAGTGAAAAATATCCCTCGGATCAAGACCACCCATGCACTTTACCTTTTCTTCATGGGTAAGTGAAGATCCAATCAGTTTTTCAACCTTTAAAGTATCTAAATCTTTGCACTCTTCTAAAGTAATAAGAATATGTGTCCACTTGAGCATAAGAGATGTCAAGATCTTCTTCACATCCACATCACTTTTCACTACCACCCCAAAAATTCTCATCTTGGTCACTATGTTTGTCACTCTAACAAAATAATCTTCAACATTTTAGTTATCTTTCATTCTTTAATTCTCAAAATTCAAACTTATCTTTCATTCTTTAATTCTCAAAATTCATTCTTAGGATTTGAAGCTTTGCAACCCATATCTGATATGTACTTCAATATGTTAAATACAAAGCTTTGCAATGCTTCCTCAAGATGGACACCCTACCAAAGATATCATTCTCAATGGATGCAATGGATTAGTGAATTTCAATGTTCGAAGAATGAGCTTTCATTTGCTCATTCATGGGAGCTTCATCATTCCAAGACATTAAGGATATGGGGTAAAAGAGAACTGGAATCCCAGAGGCCCTAAAACAAGTTGTCCCTACCTTCTACATTTTAGCATGAAATCCCTAACAAAAGAAAAATGCACTATGTGAGCTTTTTCGTGATTTTATTGCAATTTAAATGCAATTGAATGGCAAACAAAAAAATCAAAGTCATTGACCACAATTTCAAAAAAAAAGATTTTCCAAGTATGATTGGCCGCAATTCGAAATTTCTACAATTAACTGTGATTTTTGCTTTTATGGGATTAATTGACTCATACAAAAAAAATCTTGAAATGCTTCAATTATCTGACAGATTGAAGATCCCATGTTTGAAAATCTTGTAGAATTACTAATACGATACTCATCTACACAACTCAGCTAAGGATGCTTTTGTGGCAAGTAGCAATCAAACATTCGTTTTCCTAGACCAAGGTAGACAAAATCGCATGCAAGGATGCTACCCTAATGTTTTAGGAGGTCAAGGAGACTGTCATCATCAAAGGGGCAATTTTGGTCAAGGTCAAGGCAATTTTGTATTAAAATAATATTGTAATATTTTGCTATAATGGTCAATTAAGTCGTTGGTATAGTCTTTAGAATCTTTCCTTATTCTCTTCAGTTGTCTTCTACTTTTCTTAGTTATCAATCTTATCCTTATCGAATAAATCGTTTGTAACTGTATTTAAGGAGACTTTGACTCCTTTGTTAATATCGAATATCTTGGTAATCATTCTCTGTGTTTTTAATTATTTTATGGTGTCTGAGCTTAGGTTTGTGTTCTTAAAGTTTTGACGATTTTTTTATAAATTCATGGGCGATTTTCTTTTATGGTTTATTTCTATAAAAAAACCGTGGGATTATTACCTAAAATTTGCAAGGGTTTTTCAGAAGATCTTTTGGCGAACTTTTTAACAAAAAGTTATAGGTTTTTTTACCTAAAAATTTCACGATGATTTTTTTCAAAAGTTTTTGAACAGTTTTAAAGAAGTGAAAGATCACTCCTTATTTCTTGCACAAATTTGACGAATTTTCTACAAAAATTTGTGGGTTTTTTTAGCAAAAAAAAAAAGCATGCCTATTTCCTAGAAAAATCACGCGAGGGTTTTTTCTGAGAAATATTGTGCCATTTCTTTTCTTTTGTGGTTGCGCGATTGCCTTTTGCGACACGTTTTTTTGCAGCAGAAAACGCAACAAATTTTCTATGTTCTTCCAATTTTTCCAACAAAATCAAGGGTTTTTTTTGGTTTTTTACTTTGTTACCGAGTTCATGCATCAGAGGGGCAAGCTGGGGTTTGGTTCAAACTCGGTTCTAGTTCTGGGCCGGTTCAACTGTGGGTGCTTCTTTTTGAGGCCTGGTTTGTCTAGGTCAAGCCCGAGCGAACGCAATTCGAACCCAGGTTGAAACCAACCAAACCCAAGCAGAACCCATGGCCCAGGGGACATGACAACTCTGTTTTTTGCAATTTTTTAATTGTTTTCTCCCTTTGACTTTGACCAACGCCCAATGGAACCCTAAAAGTGAGTTCTAAATCACATTAAACACCAAAAGAACTTCATTTTTATTCATTTGTTTTGCAAACAAGCACTTTCATTCCAAGAGGCTGAGCATTTATTTTCGCTTATTGGATCGACAAAGGGAGTTGAAGATTGACCATTGAAGCTTCTACAAACGATTGCATTGCCATTCCTACACATTTGCAAGTGTTCATTGGCTGCCACAAAGATTGTAGAACGATATTTTTGCAAAGAGGTAAGTTTTTTTCATTTTTTTGTTTTTTCTTCCATTTTTGTGTTTTACAAACATGAAATGTTGTTTTGTTTAATTTTATCTATTTTTTTTTCCATTCTTCTATGAATGTATGAAAGATTCAAAAGAGCTAAGTTTTATAAATCAATTTTTTGTTTTCAATTTTTTTGTTTTTGTTTTGAATGTGTTGTTTGTAATAAAATTTGCCATAGGAATCACAATGTCAATTGGTTTTACCTTCGCAACTCAACCTAGGTTCAAAACATATCCAAATTCATCTCTATGGAAGTATGCTGAAATGATACAACAGGTTCCAGATGGTGGTGGTTACATTTGGAAATGCAATGGATGTGATGTTCAATATTCTAGTTCATATTTTCAAGTGAAAGCGCATTTGTGTGGAATACCTAGAAAAGGGATCAAAGCTTGCCCTAGAAAGAACAATGTACCTATTCCATATGAGACAATCATAGAATACATTATGGAGCAAGAAGCAGCAGATGAACGGGAATCCTGTAAGTCAAGTCACCCCTTATTAAAAAAAAATCAAAGGGAATGCTGCCCCCATCTAATTCCACTATCATGGTAGAAAACCACCCACTTTGACCACTCCTCATCCTCAAAATCAAAGTGTACAACCCACTGTAAACAAAAGATCAAAGGGGCTTTTGGAACTTGCATTACAAAATGAGAGTCGGAACATAACCGACCAAAATGTAGCAAGATGTATATATGCAAATGGAGTAGCTTTTAATGTTGTTCGCTCTCCATATTGGAAAGAGACGTTGAGAACAGTTAATGAAGCTCCAAAAGGGTACAAGGGCCCGGGTTATGAAAAGGTGTGTGGCACCTTATTGGAAAAACAGATCAAGATGGTTGAAGATTCATTGAAGCCCATAAGGGATTCATGGATTGAGACAGGTGTGTCCATTGTTTTAGATGGTTGGAAAGATTCAAACAATCGACCCTTGATCAATGTCATAGCGATGTCCCCTAAAAGAGCAATGCTTTTGAAAGTCGTGGATTGTGAGGGGCAAATAAAAGATGGACAATTTATTGTTGATATTCTCATTGCAGCCATTGAGGAAGTGGGACCCCACAACGTTGTTCAAGTTGTAACGGACAATGCCAAGAATTGTAGAGCTGCAGGGTTGTTGGTTGAGGAACGATATTCACATATCTTTTGGACACCTTGTGCAGTCCACTAACTCAATATTATGCTACAAAAGATTGGAAATAAAATTGAGTGGATCAAAGAATTGTATGCAAAGGTTGAGGACATCCAAATGCTCATCACCAACCACCACATGTCTCAAGGAATCTTTAGATCGTTTTTAAAATGGGAGCTATTGAAGGTAAGTGAAGTAATATTTACATTTTCATAATTTGATTGTGTATTCTAATTCTTCTTTAAAGTTTGTTTTTAAATTTTAATTATTTTTTTTTTTAATTTGTAATAGGTTGTAGAGACCTGTTTTGCCTCTAGCACAATTGTCTTGAGACGACTTGTGAAAGTTAGAGAGGCACTTTCTAGCATGGTGATTAGCCAAAATTGGTCTATATGGAGGAAAAGCAGGACCAATAGGGCAACGAGAATTAGATGACTCATGGTGGGATCGTGTAGAGTATCTCCTTAGTTTCACCGAGCCCATTTTGAGTATGATTCGCTATTAGATGATATTGGATGATATTAGATAATATTAGATGAATTGGATGATATTAGATGACTCATGGTGGGATCGTGTAGAGTATCTCCTTAGTTTCACCGAGCCAATTTTGAGTATGATTCGCTATACTGACATTGAGAAGCCATGCATTGGAGAGATATAGATGGCATCAACTCAATGATTGAGAAGATGAAATGCACCATAAATGCAAAAGAGCAAGACCTTAAGAGGCTTTTTTCAAACAAGTGCATGCAATTGTTAAAGAAAGATGGAACAAAATGACAACTCCATTACATCTTGACTTTGCATTGTCTCCAAAATACTACAATAGTCAAATTCATTTTGTGCCAGGAAGGCTTCCTCCATATAGAGATTTTGAAGTGGCTGAAGGGTACAATCACAAGTGAGTTCGTTGATTTTGTGCACTCAAATGGTCAAGGTATTGAGGCTCTTTATGATAGGTTCTTAAAGGATGCTATAAGAGACCTGTCTGTCTCTAACCTCTGATTCTGATGCTGAATGATGAGGGTTTGTATTTTTTGTGTTTTCACAAATAAGATGCCAGACATGAAATAAAATTCTGAAAAATGTAAAATATAAAACCCTACTGCAGCAAAGAGATAATTTTATTGATTCACTTTGAAAGCTTTTACAATAGAGCACACTTGTATTACAATCTTCTGATATTGAAAGATGATGAAACCCTTATGCTGAAATTCTTCTTTAAATCTGATGAAGCACAAACCTGACCTCTAGATGAAGCCAACAGTTAAACACCTTCAGCTGATAGTTTCACAGCCTCAGAATATTGTTGCAATGAAGCAGCTACGCTCTCCAATGCCGATACGCTGGTAGAAACCCTAGGGCTCCCTTCCCCAAACGCCAAAGAGAAATCATAAGACAAATATCAAATCCTGGATGATTGAGAATGAGCTCTTAAGTCCCTTTTTATTCTTTCTTGTGAGAGCTCCAACACTTTCCTAGCCAATGTGGGATAAAAGATATACTCCCACTTTAAATTATTCACTTAATGCACTTTATAATATTAAAGTGACTTTATTATTATAAAGTTACTTTATAACTTTATAATAACATTAAAATATTTAAATAAATCACTTAAGTCACTTAAGCTTTAATATCTCTTGAAATACTTGTCCGATTGCTATGTCGTTTGAGCCAAAAGTCGACTCTCCCTGTTCTCTGTGTGATCGGATGCCCGTCTAAAAATAGAAACCTTGAACAGTGACTTACCATAAATAGTAAGTATGTGAAGTTGAGTCAAATGAAGGCTGAGCTTGACCCAACACTGAACTCTGAAGGAAAGAGACCACTGTTCACTGCCAAAAGGGACCCTCTAACCAGACATATTAGCCTATGAGGGCCAGGAATAGGCTAAGTCCATCGAACTCTGATGCTCGCGAAAATGGGGACATTACAGATGCTCATAGTTGGTGGTACTTCCATGGCCAATACTTCCAACATTTGCAACCCCTCGCAATCAAAATTTTATCACAAATTTAATAAATTTTCATATTTTAGTTTTTAAAATTTCATTTATAATTTTTTATTTTTTATAATGTATAACTTTAATTGTTTACTTTGTCTTCATAGGTTGCTAGTTCATTTGCATCTGGGAGGAATTGGAGCACATATTCTTTCATCCACTCAGTAAAGTGCAATAAATTGCTCTCAAAAAGAGCGGAGAACTTAGTATATATGTGCATTCCAACTTGCGTCTCCTTTCACACAAACAACGTGACTACAAGGAAGGGGACACAAAGTTGTGGGATATAGAGCCAGAGCATACTGACTTGGATGCTTCCACTTCCCACCATATTTCATATGAGAAGTCTAATAGCCAGCATGAGCACAATACTAGTGCTAATGATAGTACCATTGGCTCTGCTTGTGATTCATCTAGTCTTCCTACATCATCTAATGTCAATGTTGACAATGATATTGATGATTTAGATAATCCATTCAATGATTAAAAGTGTTGTAATATTAAACTTGAAGTTTGAACGATGAATATTTATCATGCATGTTTTAAATGACTTTCAATTCTATGGTAGTCTTTGTAATGTCCCATTCTCAGCAATAGTTCCATCTGATGATTGTTAGCCTATCTCGGAGGCTCGAAGGCTAGTCAAAGGTAGAATTAGGGTTTCCAATTTTCTAGGAGGTTCCTTCTAAGTTTTCAGAGGGTTGTTTGCGAGAGTTTGGCAATTTGTATTCTAGGTCTTTCTGGGTTTTCAGAGGGCTTCAAAAGGGTGTGACATGCATTTTCATTAGAGGATATTTTTAGTAAGTTACTACGACTACTCGATTTGTGCTCAAACGGAGATTGGAGTCACTATTTTTAGCAGTATGTTATTTTTCGTAAGTGTTATTTTTGGTAGTGCAACACTCATTTTCTATTTCTAGTAGTGAGGCAATTTTGTTATGGCAATGGCTCTTCCAACGTTCTTGGAGTCCAAAAATGGAAGGTTTGCAACTTAAGTTAATGTTGTATTGTTCAGTTGCTTTTTGGCCTCCACACCTAGGTTATGCAACTTAAGTTGTGTTTAAAAGGGACTCATGTGTTGGACGCCCTTTTTTGAGACGTGTTTTTTAAAAGGTAAATTATTGCAAATTGAGTTGGACGCCTAAAGTTGAAGACTTAAGTGATTTTATGAATATTTTGTTGCTCCTTGAGGTTGGCATCTCATTTTGGAGGGAATTGTAATTCAAACTTCTTTTGGGTTTGGAAAAGCTATATATACAAGGCCTTGCCTCTTCATTTGGATCCATTATTCATCTCATAACGAAGTGGTGCCGGATTTTATCCAGACTCTTGCTTCAAGTTTGGAATACCCTTATTCGGTTTCGGGCTTGCAAGATAGCTCCTACCTGGATTATTGGTGCTCCTTCATTCAGAGGGTGCAACTGAGCTTCAATGGTGATGTCTTCATTTGATGTTTTCTAATTTTTGGTGTGGTAGTGAGTTAGTTTCCAATTTGTGCCCTTTTCGGTGTGTTTCCTTCAATTTTCATGTTGCTGGTTTGAGAGTGGATGAAGCACGTTTTTGTTTGCATCTTCCTGAGGAGTTGGGAAAATTTTGTGGGTACTGATTCATTGGAAGCCTAGCATTTGGGTGCCCCTTTGCTCCAACTTGTTTACTCACAAAATGAATTCCAACATACACAAGGAGTAAATGAGAATAGCTTACAGAACATAGCACCGTACTAAAATATAATGCATAAAATCATCACACTTGTCTTTATTGATCAAACATATGCTAGTACAATTATAATATGAACAACCATAGCAACAATACCGATTGACTACATGACTCAAATACATATAATGTGTTGACGGTGGTTGAAGGACCAACCGTTGCGTCCCTTCATAACATTAATTATTTGATCAAGAACTAATTTTCAAACCACTAACTATTATGACAACATGACAAGTACGTACACAACAATTACATGAAATATTAAACTGTCTTATTTATTACTCACGATCGACTAAGTACACTTTCGGCCGGCTACATCATCCCCCCCATAAAGTAGTCATCTTCCAAACGATTGAAAATGAGAAATTGGGGTACAAAAAGGGAATTAAGAGGAGGGAAGGTGAGAGTGCGCCCCTGGATGTACGAACGAAGATGGAGTTGTAGTCGAATGTTGTTGAAGGTGTTGGAGCTTTTGAGTGACCGCCTTTTGTTGCTCTCATTCTAACTTCACCATCTTTACTGCCTTGACGAGTTTGGCTTGTGAAGCTGCCAGTTCCTCTTTCACACACGCCAAGTCCTTGTCCTTTTCCATCAACTGAATCTCCCTCTCCCCTGCTAGCCACTGTGCCTCCTCTAGTTGTGTATCACTCTCAGCCAACTATTTGTCCTTCTCACTCAATACTTCATGCTTTGCTACCAACACCTATGCCTGCTCTGCTATCACCTGAGCCAGCTGCTCCTATGGATTACGAATCTGCTCCACAAGCTTCGTACGACTCTGGGCTGCCTACGCCAGAGCCTTGTCTCATTCACCTTCAGTCACGTCTATGAGAAGTGTCTATTGGCGCTAATCATAGTTTGAGAACTCTCTGAATCTTGGAAAAGACTCTTGGGACTCCCAATTCCTAGGGCTCGCCGAGTCAACTCGCCAAGGACTCCTGAGCCGAGTTCTGGAGAGTCTAGGCTAGGACTGCCGAGTCTTGGCGAGTGACTCGCGTGAGTCCTAGAATCGAACTCCCGAGTCCCAACTTAGGACTCTTGGCATCGCCTAGAAATAATGAGTATGAATGTTTAAAACTTATTTTTTGTTTGTTTTTTTCATTTGAAATTTTGAAACTGTGAGTATGAATGATGAAATTTCAAATATTTAGTGTTTGAAGATCATATAACATGTGTAATATTTAAATTATGAGAAATTGATAATCAAATTAGGCTCTTATGTTCTCTAACTGCATTAGTTTATTTTTGGTTTTTTGTAAAACTATGATTTTCTTCTTTGTCAAGTCCTAGCCGAGTTTTTTGCCAAGTCTATGTCGAGTCCCAAGTCTGAGTCCTATTTTGGGTTGTCGAGTCCAAGTTTTCCAACTATGGGCGCAACAATAAATAGGTGTCTCAGTAGCATCACTCCATACCATGGAGCGCTATTAGAACCATGCCATGCCTTCCCACTGCTATCAGTCGGCTTGGTTGCCTAGCAACCGTCATCTTATCCAGCATCTCAATTGTCAGCACATTCAGCCAACCCTTTGATGTGAAGCATCGGAAAAATTCTCTTTCACACCCCTGCTGCATAAATGCCAAAATGTGTTCAGCCTCCTACGCTATAAGGGGATCTAGTCCAATGATGAGTTGTTGGCTCACTTCCCCAATCTCCTACATGTGTCTACCCATGGCACTCAACTCTGTAATGTACCTATGGAGGGTGCCGAGAGGGTCATGAGGGTCCAACGGTGTCATCTGTATCGGTCTTGCTGACTCATCCTCACTAGATGTTGCCTGTCTAGGCTAACCCCGTCTTCGCCACCTCGGTCGTGAGGGTGAAGCAACTACACGGCCTGATAGAGGAGTAGCAACTACACGGCCTGACAAAGGAGTAGTTTGTGCGACTGGTCGTGTCACCACATGGTAGTGTTGCGACGGTGATTGTGAGGCAAGTACAACTCGGCCAAATGAAGTGCCCTCTCGATGCCCACCTGGCTATGTGCTCGACGGAGTGCTCAAGAGCGGTTGTGTGCTTGGCGGCAACTGTGTACTCTCATGTGCGCTTGTCAATTGGGTGGTTGGCTATAGCTACACACTCTGCTCTGGCTGGACACTCTCCTAAGTGCTCAGCTGTGTGGTGTCTTGGATGGAAATATGTGTCTCCTTGGCCATCCATGGCGATGGCGGAGGGGTCTGTACTTGTGCACCCATCCCACCAAGCCAAGCATCCAAGGCCTCGTCATCCTCCTCTTCTCCTTCGCTCGTGGCCACTACTGTCAATTTGGATGTTGTCGGGGTCTTTTGTGCTGCCGACGGAGAAGCTATAGGGATCGCCTACTGGGCCACATTTGGTGGATCGGCAATAAGTGCCTCTTCCACCTGCAACCCATCCTCTCCAACTTTTGAAACTTTGTCTATGCTCCTCTCCTCATCTTCATCTGACGACACGTCAATAGTCACATCCTCTGTGCTCAGTGCGTCGCCCTCTCCACTCTACTCCTCATCCTGCTCATCATCCGGCTCCTCTCTGCTCGACCTCGGACATGAGTTGTCTATCTATCGTCTCTTTATCGGTGATGTCGACTGCTACATCTCATCTCTTGTGTTCTGCACGCCAAGGTTGGCCCAATAGAAGACAGTGGGCCATCCGTCTTCAATCTCCGCCAGCGACTATAGTCCGCCCCAGTGACTAGTGGGCACTTGCCCATGAATTGTGTCCAACAGCAACCCTATGGCATGTTGAGTCATGTAGAAGGCTTTGTGTCGTAGACACATGAATTCCCTCATACGTTCTAAAAGCTCGGTCGCCTAGTTATACACAACGCCAGTAGTCAATCCAATCATCAACCCTATCATCCAAACTGCAATGTCGAATGCCCTCCTAGCACCCGTGAGTCTTCTCTTAATCAACTCAAGCACACATTTCCACTATGGGTTGCAAACTCTTGCCACAAGAGCCTCCTTCTATTGCTGTGTCAGGTTAGACCTGCAAACTCTTGCCACAAGAGCCTCCTTCTACTTCATCAACTTTCCAGACGGCTTTGTGGGCGCCAACCCTTAAGAGGGAATTCCAAAAACCCTTGTGAATTCCGGGGCGCCATACCACACTGTGACTTCATAACCCCTATACTTGATTATTGATCGATGGTCATGCCAATCATAGCCAGTTATCATCTAGCACAAATAAGGCTCGAAATCTCTGGCATTAAAAAATGGTAGTTGTGTTGCCTTGTCTACCTGTGCTTTTTCTAGTGCCTTCTTGAGTATATGTGGGTCTGGTGTTGAAAGCCACCACGAGCGACACTCTGTGCCATTGAGACTCTCCCATGTGATTGTCTCAGGTGTGACAGCATCGTTGCTTCCTCTTGCCATCGCTATGCTCCCTGCAATTTTTGGTCGAATGATATTCAACTTCTAGCCTTTGCTGGTAGTGGTTGCCATCTTCCTTTTTTGGTGATATTTATTTTCGTGATAGCACCAGTGTGCTTCAATTTCACAACACTTACCCTCCAAATTTGAAATGCTTGTTTTAAATGCGAATTATTGGTAGTTAGAATAATTGTCTCTCACGGCTTGTGCCTTGCTCTCAACAATACTTCCTTTGATGAATTGTACGGACTTTTTAACTACTACCTTCTGCAATTTAAAATTTCGTACAACCTTCTCTTTGCTACGTACGGCCCTCTCCAAAGTTGGTGCAAATTTTTTCTCCTTAACTTGTACAGCCGATGTGACTTTTAAAATTCGTACGGCTTTTTTTGCTTTCCACCCTCGTAAAAACTTCTTACAAATCCATACAGCCTTCAATTTAAAACTGCATACGGCCTCCTCTCTTTGAATATTTCGTAAGGCTTCCTCTCTTTGAGATCGTACGGTCGGCTTTACATGAAAATCCTGTACGGCCTCTTCTTTCACTCGTATGGCCTTTTGGATTCCTTTGACTCATATGGCCCTTTGCACTCGTACGAACCTTTTGGCACTGTGATCTTGAGATCGTACAATCTACTTTTTATTTCGTATGCATATCTCCTCTTCCTCTCGTACGGCTCCAACAAATTGCACAATATTCTTTTCCTTTGGATTTTCCACAATTTCGACCCCTTCCTGCTTCACCTTTATGTTCTCTCCTGTCGACTTAATGCACCTCTCAACCCGTACGGCATATGGATATAACTTTGATTCTTTCCACCTGACTTCTTTTTCCCTGCAAAGTCGTACGATTTTTACTTGTCTATTGTGGCATACGATTTTTACTTGTCTATTGTGGCATACGATTTTCCCCTGATGCATATAAGGACCCTGGCAATTCTAATATTCTTCATATTTATGAATTTTTTAATCTCTGTTCTATTTTATTTTTTATTTTTTTCTCTTTTGTTATCTCTTTTTTCTTTCTCTTTCCTCCTCTTTTTTTTCTCTCCTCTATCTCCTTTTTCTCTCTCCTCTCTGTCTCCTTTCTTCTCTCTTCTTCGTCTCTTTTTTCTCTCTTCATCTCTTTTTTCACTCTCTTCATCTCCTTTTCCTCTTTTTTCGTCTCTTTTTCTCTCATCTATTTTTTCTCTTCCATTTTTTAATTGTTCCTCTATTTTTTTTTCATTTTCTCCATTTTTTTATTTTCTAACTCTTTTACTTCCATTTTTTCAATTTTCAACACTTCCTTTTTCATTTTTTGCCTTTTATAATTTTCATCTTCATTTTCTCTCACCTCTCCTCTTTTTTCTGACCTCTCATTACCTCGTACTTTGTCACTTTCCAACTTGTCGGCTAGTGTATCATCTAGTTTTGATACTCTCTCTTTGTGCTCTTCGTACTCGACCAGAAATGTCTAGCTGGAAGTGCCCTCGTCTTCTTCCTCTCCCCCTTCTCTGATTTGTAACATGTTGCATTCTAGGTGAAACACTTCGTAATCCTCCATTTTCCAGTGAAACAACCCGTTCAGTGAACTGGTCTCATCCTCCGAGCAACTTTCAAGTTCGAGTACACCCTCAGTGTTCAGTTCCATCGTCTTCCTTCGTCAACCTTTGACTCTCCTCCGTCTGATTTTGATCCGGAGGAAGCCAACTCTTTGCTCACTACTTGGTTCTTCAAATCAATGATGTACTTCTTCCCATGGCTCTCGATCGAGAGTGTGTTCCTCTTCCAATTATGATCCGCCTTGGCAGCAATCAACCATCCTCGTCCCAACAATGCGTCATACACCTTCTTCTGCAGCAGGATGACAACGAAGTTCAATAGGAACAATTGTGTGCCGATCAGGAATTTTTGCGCCATTAAGGTACAAAGAGGTTTGATGCCATGCTAGTCCGCACCTACCAAGTGGAATGTCGGGGACTAGAGAGTTGGCTTTACCAAGCACTTCCATGTCTCCTCTGGCAGTACGCTCACCCCAGAGCCTCCGTCGACAATGGTGTTGGAGAGTTTCCTCCCCATGATTTCCATCTATACGACGGCCGACTTCCTCCCGACATTTACTATTAGTAGCATCGGGTCTATGGCCTCTCCTACCAATTCTGTCATACTCTCAGTCGAACCCTTTTGAAGGTTGTCTTTGATGACGTTCATCAGTGCTACTCTCAATTGAGGCATTGCTTGCAAAAGGTTTGTTACCTTAATTGGTACGATTGTGTGAAGCACCTACTGTATCATGTTTTTCTCAGACTCCAATTGCAACATCGTACTAACCGCCTTGGAGGTTCTTCGTTCTTTTGCCATTGCTTCTTCCACTTTTGCCCTGGCCTCTCGAAGTCTCTCTTTCTTCGTACAAGGGTCTGGATAATTGGCCTTCTTTGATTGTGCCCTTGTGATCGCCTAGACCTCCTCATCAGCTACCTCCACCATGTTGATGCTTTTCTGCTTTGGGCAATTGGTGTCTTCATGATCGCCAGGACCACACCACTTGCATAGCCTTCCACCCACACCTTGACCGCTCTAGCAGTCCCTGGCAAAGTGACCCCATTCATTGCACTTCCGACATTGGATCATGGGTCTACCTTTGTTGTCGTACTGGATTTTGCTTCTTGGTGTATTGTTATTACTTCTCCGATTATTACGGTAGCCACCAGGGGATGCATTGTTGTTTTGAGGTTTCGGTGGTGTGGTCAGAGGGGTTGATTGTTCCCCTTGTGCAAAAAACACTTGCAAACTCCTTGTTTTTAGGTTGTACGAGCACTCCTTGACGAAGTGTCCCATAACTTGGAAGATGTCACAAAACATTTTCTTCGGATAGTTCGCCTTTGTGTGACCTTTTGTTTTGCATTCGGTACACCACAGTTCATTGCCTCCTTCAACCCTTCTTTGTTAGCCTTCAGTTCCTTCATCATTCTCGACATATCTCGACGGAGAGCTTGTACAGTTTTTGACTCGTCTTCGCTCTCCCCCATACTTTCATCATCATCTTTCTTTTTCCCTCACGAGGATGTCTTGTTTTCACTCTCGATGTCCATCGCACGGTTATATGCTTCAATGTACAAGGATAGAGGTACCACCTTTATTTTCTTCCGAAGGGAGGGAAGTATTCCTTCAATGAACCACCTCTTCTTCAGACTATCCACTAGTTGTGTCTCCAGTTTCCCCAGCAACTCCTTGAATCTATGATTGTAGGCTCGTACATTTTCATTTTTCCCCTACTTTGTGTTGTAGATTCCCGCTACAATTTCATTGTCATCTCTTAGTATTTTAAACTCCTACTCGAATGCCCTCTTCAGTGTTCACCATGATACTTTATGAGTTGCATCTAGTTCGCTAAACCAATCAATTGCTACGCCCCTCAGTGTCTCTAGGAACACCCTCAGCCAGTAGTCCACATCGTCTTGACCGTTGGCTATCCAAATGGTCTCACACGTCTTGCAATGTCGTACTAAATCTCTTGACCCGTCCCCTGTGAACTTTGGCAGCGTGTGCCTCTCGGCTAGGGGAGTTACCATCCTTCCCCAATGCCCTCCTTATGTATTAGACCTGACTAGACTAGTTCTCTCGCAACATTCCAGTGTGTCACTTGCACTCTTGGCCACGTACGAGTCTCTCCCACGTCTTTTGTCAGCGTCCTCAACACCTCAAGTCTCCTGGGTTTCGTTCTGGTACTCCCTCTGCCCTGGGGTCTTGGGTTCAGATCTTCTAGTCCTCAGCCCTCCGTCGTCATCCAATATGGACAACTCCCGAATGCATCGGATACTACTGTCGAGCTCTTCACTTAATTCATTTTCATTGTCATAAATTTTGTATCTTTCTCCATACGGTGTACTGAAGGGTCCTTCATCCCTTTCCTCGACCAAACTTTGATGTGCCCAGGTTTTGGTGTGCTCTTGTAATGGATTTATTTATTTCAATTATATCTTCATGGATTTCTTTGTCAAGTTCCTTTAGCCTTCGTCGTCGATTTTCTTGCTCCTGTAGCCTAAGTGATCACCAAACCTTCTCTTCCTACGTTTCTTGCCTGATCGGTACACGGTTCTTATATTTATTAGGTTGTACGAGCATTAAAGGTTGGTCACGCGATCATTGGTTGTCGGAAGTGCGTCTTCGGCTGGTATCCCGTTCTTCCTCTTCCTGCTTGGTTATCTCCTTGTATCACTCCAGTATTTGTTGCCTCTGGCATTCCTAGTCGCTCTTCGCCCGAAGATCCTGCAAGATGATGAAGTGGCAGGCCAGCAGCCTTGACAGACAGTTGAGGAGATGGTCAACCTCGCCGTTCACTTACAATCTGTCCCAGATGATTGCCTATGAGCTTCCCTCCGTACGTGATCCCTTAACGATATGTCCCAAAGGTTCACCAAATCTTGTGTCAAATCGTCTTCCCGTTCTTCGTTTGTTTGCACAGGCTCTTCTGTCAGTCGACCCATTACGATGCCATCTTGCTATCGGGTGACTTCCTAAGTATTCTTAGGCAACGATGCCAAATGTTTACTCACAAAATGAATTCCAATATACGCAAGGAGTAAACGAGAATAGCTTACAGAACATAACACCGTACTAAAATATAATGTATAAAATCATCACACTTGTCTTTATTGATCAAACATATGTCAATACAATTATAATATGAACAACCATAGCAACAGTACTAATTGACTACATGACTCGAATACATATAGTGCGCGGAAGGTGATTGAAGGACCAACCGTCGGGTCCCTTCATAACATTAATTATTCTATCAGAAACTAATTCTCGAACCACTAACTAATATGACAACATGACAAGTACGTACACAACAATTACATGAAATATTAAACTAAATCTTATTTATTACTCACGGCCGACTAAGTACACTTTCGGCCGGCTACATAACTTTGGTGATTTTAGCTCGTGATTTAGATTTTTGTGCCCTTCCCTAGGAGGCCATACCATTTGCTGTTAGTGCCTTGAGATGCATGCAAATAAATAAGAGTTGTTTGGAGGGGTTTAGCTGCTTGAGATTAGATGCCTAGCCTCTAGGCATCATTTGCCTTCCGTTTGAGTTCATTCGGTGAAGATTTGAGGAAGATACAAGCATTTTGATGAATTCCAAGGTTGCTGATCAAAAAATCAGAACACTGCCATTTTATATCAGACCTGGTATTTTCAGTCTTTTTACTCTATTTCTTGATGCTTATCTTTGTATTTGTCATGGAGATCATTGTCTAACATTTGGGCCTTCGATTGCTAGGTTATCTCAAGTTTTCATTGTAAGAGGTTCAATATTGTAACGCCGATTCAGTAGTACTAATCAGCTCTTTCATTTCAGCTCTTTGTTTTCATTCCCACTGAAAAGAGGAAAAGGTTGGCTTGTCGCCTAGTTGCTTTCTTTTGTTACCCGCTAAAAAGTGGAAGAGGCTGGCCTACCGCCTAAGCATTTTACATTTCATTCACTTTCTTGTAGCCCGCTGAAAAGTGGAAGAGGCTAGCTTGTCGCCTAAGTATTTGCATTTTCTATATTGGTCGGCTTGCTGCCAATATCATTTGTTCTTCCAGCATTTCAGTTATTGCTAATAAATCCCCTTACACTGTATGCTCTCACCTTGCCCACTCTGCAATCTGGGTGATCAGAAAGTGAAGGGTTGCTTTCAGCTTGTCATCTTTCTTGGGCTAACATTAACGGGTGAAGTGTTGTGTGTTAAAAAAAAAAAAAAATCAAAAGACAATCAAAAACCAATATATCAACAGCGAGTTGAGCGCACATTTGAGGTTGGTGACATGGTCTACTTGAAACTCTAGCCTTACAGACAATCTACTCTCAAGAAGAGTGGAGCAGAGAAACTCAAGCCACGTTTCTATCGATCTTTTAGGATCATCGGGAGAGTTGGGGAAGTGGTGTATGAGTTAGAGTTACCGACGAGTAGCAAGGTGCATAATGTCTTCCACATGTCACACCTCAAGAAGGCGCTTGGGCACAATGTTGTAGCTTCATCAGATTTGCCTCCATTGGATGAAGAGGGACAATTGGTTTTGGTTCCAGAGGCAATCATTGATTTCAGGGAGCGCTTTTTGAGGAGGTCTATCAAAGAGTATTTGGTGAAGTGGAAGAATTTACCGATTGAGGATGCTACTTGGGAGGATAAGCAAATTTTGCACCATCCAGACTTACAATTGCTTGAGGACAAGCAATCTCGAGGAAGGCGAACTATAATGTCCCCTTCTTAGCAGTAGTTACATCTGATGACTATAAGCCTATCTCAGAGGCCTATAGGCTAATCGAAGGCAAAATTAGAGTTTCCAATTTTCTAGGAGGTTCCTTTTGAGTTTTCAAGGGGTTGTTTGCAAGAGTCTGGCAATTTGTCTTCTGGGTCTTTTTGGGTTTTCACTTTTCAGAGGGCTTCAAAAGGGTGTGACATGCATTTTCATCAGAGGATATTTTTAGACTTACTAGTTTTAGTAAGTTACAACGACTGTGCAGTTTGTACTCAAACGGAGATTGGAGTCACTTTTTTTAGCAGTATGTTATTTTTAGCAATGCAATTTTGGCTACAATGCAACACTCAATTTCCATTTCTGGCAATGAGGCAGTTATGTTCTGGTAGTGGCTCTTCCAACGTTCTTGGAGTCTGAAAATGGAAGGTTTGCAACTTAAGTTAATGTTGTATTGTTGAGTTACTCTTTGGCCCCCACGCCTAGGTTATGCAACTTAAGTTGTTTTTAAAAGGGACTCATGTGTTGGACGCCCCTTTTTGAGACTTGTGTTTTTTAAATTATTGCAAATTGAGTTGGACGCCTAAAGTCGAAGACTTAAGTGATTTTATGGATATTTTATTGATCCTTAAGGTTGGCATCCCATTTTGAAGGGAATTGTAATTCAAAATTTTGGATTTGGAAAAACTATATATGCAGGGCCTTGCCTCTTCATTTGGATCCATTATCAAAACTCTTGCTTCGGGGTTGGAATACCTCCTAGCCGTATTCAGTTTCGAGCTTGCAAGATAGCTCCTAGCTGAATTATTGGTGCTCCTTCATTCAAAGGGTGCAACTGAGCTTCAATAGTGATGGCTTCATTTGATGTTTTCTGATTTTTGGTGTGGTAGTGAGTTAGTTTCCAATTTGTGCCCTTTTTGGTGTGTTTCCTTTGGTTTTTCATGTTGCTGGTTTGAGAGTGGCTGAAGCACGTTTCTGTTTGCATCTACCTGAGGAGTTGGGAGAATTTTGTGGGTACTGATTCATTGGAAGCCTAGCATTTGGGCACCCCTTTGCTCCAACTTTGGTGATTTTAGCTCATGATTTGGATTTTTGCTTCAGGTCGCCCTTCCCTAGGAGGTCATACCATTTTCTATTAGTGCTTTGGGATGCGTGCAAAAAAAAATAAGAGCTTGTTTGGAGGGGTTTAGCTGCTTGAAATTGGACACCTAGCCTCTAGGCATCATTTTCCTTCAGTTTGAGTTCATTTGGTGAAGAATTGAGGAATATACGATCATTTTGGTGAATTCTAGGGTTGCTGATCAGAAAATCAGTACGCTACCATTTTATATCAGACCTGGTATTTTCAGTCTTTTGACTCTATTTCTTGATGCTTATCTTTGTATTTGTCATGGAGATCATTGTCTAACATTTGGGCCTTCAATTGCTAAGTTATCTCAAGTTTTCATTGTAAGAGGTTCAATATTGTAACGTTGATTCAATAGTACTGATCAACTCTTTGTTTTCATTCCCACTGAAAAGTGGAAGAGGTTGGCTTGCAGCCTAGTTGCTTTCTTTAGTTACCCATTGAAAAATGGAAGAGGCTGGCTTGCCGCCTAAGTATTTACATTTTCTATATTGGTCAGCTTGCCGCCAATATCATTTGTACTTCCAGCATTTCAGTTATTGCTAACAGATCCCCTTACACTGTATGCTCACCTTGCCCACTCCGAGATTTGGGTGATCGGAAAGTGAAGGGTTGCTTTCAGCTTGTCATCTTTCTTGGGCTAACATTAATGGGTGAAGTGTTGTGTGTTAAAAATCAAAAAAAAACTAAGGGGGATATTTCAATTTTGTTGTAATGTAATGTTATGTGATATTTTAATCCTAATTCATGCTTCTAGGCTACATATATTATTATTTTTACATGATTTTTTGTAATAACAAACCCAAACCCCAATAAAACATTTAGACGAACCCACAAACTGAACCCCCAAACCCAAACCTGAACTAGTACCAAAATCAGAAACTTAGGTATTTTGGGCACACGACAATATTTTTGTACTTGGGCGACAATTTTTCAAGCAAAGTTTCGGGTCGCGTGCCTTTCTTTTGACGGATTTTTTTGCCGACGTGATTTCCAACATATGTGAAGGAATTTTTGGACGACATTTTTTTGGCAATTTTTTCACAACATCGTGATTTTCTACACCTAATCAAGCATAGCTAGGGTTTTTGCATTTTATTCAACATTTTGCATTTTTTTAACGATTTTTTTACAAAAATCGTCAGTGTTGTTTGTTGTTGGGGTTTTGCAATTTTTTCCTAAAATTTTATGTGGTTTCGTGGGCCTTTAGCAGAGCCTAGGGTTTTGACCAATTGTTTCCAAAAAATCGTGGTTTTTTACTTTTTTTCAAAAAAAGTAGGTATTTAGTTTTTTTGCAATTTTTCAATAATTTTTATTGCAAACTTTTTCCGAGTTTTTGGTAAAATTGAGGATTGTACCTGGTTGTTGGGGTTTTGGTAATTTTTTTCCTATAAAAATTTTCAAAGTCTTCTTGGGTTTCTCGTTTTCCGTGCTTTTGGAGTATTGGAGGGATGGCTTCATTGACAAACATCATGTTGGAAGGCAGCCAAAAGTTCACTGGCAAACATTACAATACTTGGAAATAGAGGATGCTCACTATTTTTGAGTATAGGTGCCTTGATTGGATTGTCCTTGGTACTGATACCCAAACAATAGTTGCAAGTAAAGATCAAGACAAGTACAATAAGCATAATCATGAAGCAGTTATGCTCATTAAGTTATTTGGCACAAATGAAATGCTTTTGAAGATTCCTTCAGGCAAGTCTCTACAGAGTATTTTTGAGTATAGGTGCCTTGATTGGATTGTCCTTGGTACTGATACCCAAACAATAGTTGCAAGTAAAGATCAGGACAAGTACAATGAGCATAATCATGAAGCAGTTATGCTCATTAAGTTATTTGGCACAAATGAAATGCTTTTAAAGATTCCTTCAGGTAAGTCTCTGCAGAGTATTTTTGAGTATAGGTGCCTTGATTGGATTGTCCTTGGTACTGATACCCAGACAATAATTGCAAGTAAAGATCAGGACAAGTACAATGAGCATAATCATGAAGCAATTATGCTCATTAAGTTATTTGGCACAAATGAAATGCTTTTGAAGATTCCTTCAGTCAAGTCTCTGCAAAGATTTGGAAACACTTACGAAATCTACATGAGACGTTTGATAAAGGCAAGGCATTCTTCCTAAAGAACATGTTCTCAATAATGATAGACGATAGGGTGTCTTTGTTGCAAGTATGGATGTGTTTGGTGGTGTTGTCATTAATGTTGTCATTGATGTCAACATAGTTCAGGTTGAGTAAGTTGTGTTTTTGCCAAGTGTTTTTGAGAAATTTTGAAGAAATAATGAAAGCAGTATTGAAGCGCGTTCTGAGTGTGCTCCGGTATTGTACTCCGCATTTTCTCTGCATGGATCCTATGCCTATGCGGATCTGTAGGTGTGTTCATAAGCTTCAATCGATAATATATTTTGAGTTTCAACTTCTGAGTCGATAAAGAGTAGAAGATGTGTTCACCGATGTGTGAACTGGTTTGCCAGAACTATTTGTTTGTGGACTGGGAGAAATGTTTTGGCTCCGCAGTCCTCTAATATTTGGTTTCAGATCTTGCAGATCTTGGAGATGACTCTTTCTGTTAGTTTCTGTGTTTTGACAAACTTTATAGTGGTTTGGCACTCCAGAAGACCTACTCCAGAGCTTCTATGTTTTTGCTGGTTGGACTGGTGAAGAGTTCTCTGCGAATGAAGTTTGTTGTAAATGTTGCGGATGTATCTGAAGTGTTCTCAGAGATGGTAAAGTGACTGGTGAAGCGTGTTGAGTAATCCACATGTGATTATCTTGCTGGAGATGCCTGTACTTCAAAGATCATTGGTGTTTTCATTAAGTTTGGCCGACCTGGTGTTTACATGTTACATTTGGCTTTTGCATCGATTTGAGAAAGCATGTGCGAGCTTCAAGATGTTGTTTGGGTCCTAAATTAAATATGTAATTGGTCCTCTCTCATTCTTATCCACCGCGAGAATGTTGAGTTGCCGACCTAGTTTGAATTTGAAATTTGAAATTGTATAACCGACCTTGGTGAATGTTTCTAAGGTTGAAGATGGTATAAAAGCAAATTAAGTTGTGGCGAATTTTATATCCATCCATTCATCATCCACGAATCGAGCAAGTGAGCGAAGTGTGCGAACAAGTGCAAAAAGCAAAGAGTGGAAGAGCAAATTGAGGCAACATTACTTTAAGGTGTTAGATTCCTGAAAGCAATGAGCTAAGGGCATCTACAATCTTCTGATCAGGTTGCAAATGTGTGGAACCCTAATGGTGGATCTTCATTTATCTCTTTTGTAGGTAGTGAGCCTCCTTTCTGGACAGTGAGTCCTTCTCAAGGCAGTGAGCCCTTAATCTAGGTAGTGAGCCTTTGTATCTGGGCAATGAGCTTTTGTATCCGGTATTGCATTACTACTATATTGTGAGTTAATCCTCACTATGGTTTTTCCCTCATTGCGTTTTCCACGTAAATCTGGTGTCTCTGGTGTTTGCTTTCTGTTATCTGCATTTCATGTTTACACTTAATAACAAATTGAAGTTAAGGTGAGAAGATTAAGTTTATAAGTAAAGAGATTTGATACAACTGATTCACCCCCTCCCCCCTCTCAATTGTCTTGTGCATTTCAACAGTCTTTGCAGAATCATTTAATGAAAATCAAAGACATATGTGATCAATTAGCTGCTATTGGTCGCAAGATGGAAGAAGACATGGTAGTTATCACACTAAAAAGCTTACCACAATCTTATGAGCATTTCATAGAAACTCTCAACATCACGTCTACCAATGTTGATTTGAAGTTCGATGACATGCAAGAAACTCTTGCAGCAAGATAGATGGAAACAGCAGTTTGGTAGCAGCAGTGATTCACCAAGTGTAGAATAGACCTTTGCAGCCAAGGACAAAGGCAAGTGGCCTGAAAAGAAGGTCAAGGACAGAATGAAAATAATTCCAAAAATCTGCAGTCTATCACATGTCATTATTGTGGTAAACTTGGTCACACTAAGAGGTTCTGTAGAAAGAGGTTGGTTGATCAACAATCCAATTAGGGAGCGTCTTCACCAGAGGCTCATGCCGCAGAGCATTTTGACTAGGAAGCAACCTTCTACGCTTTTTGACCAGCAGATCATTTTAGTTTTTGGGTTTGGCTTAGTACAGTTAATAAATTGACCATTAAGGGAGGATATTAAAATAATATTATAATATTTAGTTATAATGGTCAATTAAGTCGTTAGTATAGTCTTTAGAATCTTTCCTTCTCTTAAGTTGTCATCTGCTTTTCTTAGTTGTCAATCTTATCCTTATCGGATAAATCGTTTGTAACTCTATTTAAGGAGACTTTCGCTCCTTCGTTAATATCGAATATCTTGTTAATCATTCCCTATGTTTTTAATTATTTTATTTTGGCCAAAGACAAGCCAGTTTTGGGCAAGGTAGATCTAACTAGGATGATCCTTTCAAGTCCTCCAAGAAGAGATGATAGAAGATGTAAAAGAGAAGCAAAGCATTTCACATATGAAAAAAAAGGACACATTGCATTTGAGTGCAGAGTTACGTATGATTCAATATAGTTTTCTCAAGATAATGATTGGTATGCTCTTTAACAACTAATGTTCAAGAGTATTTAGATGATATTCATTTGATTAATGCGTAAATACCAATTTCAAATGCAACTACCACACATATGTCATATAGGAGAGATTTCTTCTAGAAATACAAATTGATGAAATCTATCAAACTTGCTAACAGGACTTATCACAAAGCAATCAAAATTGGATCAATGAAAATGTGAATTCCTAATGGTTTAGAAAAATTCATTCAAAACATTTGTTACATACAAACCTTGCATAAACATCCTAATTGGAGATGGACTTATAAAACTTAACTCAATGAGAGACAACTACAAGTCAATTCTTACCAGGTACAAAGATGGAAATTCAGATCACATTGTTCTGACAAAAGAAAAATAAGTAGCCCTCATAGAAACAATGATATTTTCAAGAATGATTATCATTAAAATCGTTTTGAAGGCCGAAGGGATGATGCATTTAGATGCTTTGAAAAGCATGCCAATAGTCATAGTTGCAAAACTCATTAGTACTCACAAAACTCGCAAGTACTTGCAAGCCTAACAAGCTACTCACCCAAATTTTTCAATAACTCACCATAAAACTCATGATTTTTTGAGAAAAACTTGCCCAAATCCCCCTCAATCCCGTTGGAAGCATTGCCCCCAGACCAAACCCCCATGAGGGGTGTTGCCCCTCAACCCCATTGGGGTCTCCACTCCCAAATCCATACCCAACATCATACCAAAACCGGCAACTTAGTTTTTAGTATAGAAGTTGTTCATATGCATTCAAAGGTTGAACTTGTTTTTTGGTGTATGATATGTATTAAACTCAAATTTTGATTTATAGATGATGGAAATCGGTAATATGTTCTACAAATTCAATATATATGTGTGTTTTTGAAGAATATTTTTAAAAATTTATGTATTTTCAAATATTCAATGAATTTTCCAAGTCCCAAGCTTTTAAAAATTGTGGGCCTGCCGAGTTATTGCCGAGTCCAAGTTTTTCAACTATGCCAATTGCATTGATTTAAAATTATTGCAGAAAATGGGCTTTAACTGTAGATGCTTACACAGGAACACAGAAGGACTCAAGAAACCCCATAAAAGTAAGCATAAGGCCAAGGGATGAAGGCATTCACTATGTTGGTCAACCAAATAATGGAGATACAAAGTTCATCAAGGGAGAAACTTATACACTGGGAGAATCTCCTAGTATCAACATGTGGCTCAAGGAGAGTGTGGAAGGAGAACAAGAAACAGGCATGCAAAAACAGAATTAGCAGGGGAAGATGGTACTAACTTTAGTAGCAGAACCAACCATATGAAAAACAGAATTGGTATTTTTATCTACAAAAATCATGTTAAGAAGAATAAACAAGTGAGAATACCAAATGGAAATGACACATAAATACATTATGGGTAGGTTGATTGACAAATATCGATAAGTAGGCCGACAGCATTCTACAGAAAAAGCTTATTTTAGGTAAAGGAAAAACAAGATTCTATAAGAGCTATTTAAAATCCATTGTTTGAGCATTTCATTTAATCACCATCATTTGAAGGGAGGAATATGAAGAGATGGATTTTGCGCTTAATTGCCCAAGTTAGTGTTGAAAGCTTTGGAGTTGCTAATGCCTCAGTTGATGGTCCATTCAAGACATATGGATGCATTCAATGATTTGAGAGGTACTGCTTGCTTATTCAATTGTTAAGGATGGTCGAGGGTTATCCAGAGAAAACCCCATGCAGAGAGTTAAGGGTTACACAAAGAAAAACCCCTGAATATGGTTGAGGGTTAGCTAGACAAAATCCAATGGCAATCATTGAAACTCAGATAAAAGTATATGTTATTGACTCAGAGATGCTGATGTTCTTTCAGGCATGTAGCTGATCCATCAGTATAAAGGTTCTTAAGATGCATAAATGCACATTCCATGCAGGTAATCAACTTTTCTAGAGATCTCAGACAATCAATAATTTGTTGAGAGATATGTATCTGGGTTCTGGGCATTAGGAGCAAGTACAATAAGGATTTGATATGTACACAGGATTCTTTGATTCTTGGTCCAGGCATCAGCAAGTGACTCACACAAAATTTATTTCTCAGGTAAATTTGATGGCTAGCAAAGTAGAGTTTATTCGGAGGTTTTGGATACTCATGATACAAATGCAACATGAGATATCCAGCATTATGGAAATTATTTGTTATTAACAGCTAGTTTGAGAGTCTATTAGATATGAAACTTTGGATCAAGTGCAAAATCATCTGTCAGAATCAATGATTCAAGCTATTGCTTAACCATCTCAAGGGCTATGTCCTTCATGGCCACCATAAAGACTGCTTAACAAATCTGATCAGATCTTCACATAAACCCACTCTGATACCATGTTAGTTTTAGGATCAAAAATGAAAGCAATCAGAAAATGCAACACATAAGACAAAGAACACCACAAGATACCCTGGGAAAACCCTCCTACTCGAGGGAGAAAAACCCAACAAATATATCGCTTATATATTCAAGGAATAAGAGCAGAAATCTGCTTACAACACAAGCACAGCACAATGCCGAATTTGATACAATGAATAATAGCACCTCTCCTAGATGCGAAGATACAAAAATGAATGTGTTTCTCCTTGAGATCGATCTGCTGTAACAATTTAATGATCTGTTGCTCAAGATGATGATCTGCAGCTCAAGATGATGATCTTCTTCTAGGAATGCGAATATCAAAATGAATGAACTTCATGATCAAATGAGAGATCATCACCTTGTATTTGTACAAAACAAAGTGACTCTTCATGAGGTCGGCCTCATTAAGAATTTACAATAATTAAATAGGTCGGCCACCATAAAGAAGTCGGCCCAAATAAATAATAAATATTATTTCTTTAGTGAAGCGCCTCTTCACTCATATCAACCAACAATAAATTTAATAGCCGATAGGCTATATTGAAGGATGAGGCCCGAAGCTGTTCTAACATCAACATTTGCCACTAATATTCTTGAAGGAAAGATCCAAGATGATAGGTATAAGGTAGTAGATGATCTTATTCTATAAAAAGATAGAATCTATCTTACCCTAAGATCAAAGAAAAAGGATAATTTTTTGAAGACTGCACATGACACACCACTGGTAGGGCATCGAGGTTACTTCAAGACCTATCGACAAATTAGGGAGAGATCTTCATGGAAAGGTCTCAAGGAAAACATTCTTAGGTACATCTTAGAATGCCTTACCTACCAACAAAACAAAACAAGACATGTTTTTCCTACAGGATTATTACAACCTTTACCAATTCCAAACCAAAAATGGGAACATATCTCGATGGATTCTATTACAAGACTCCCTAAGGCACAAGGTAAAGACTGTATATATGTTGTAGTTGATAGACTTACTAAATAAGGTCATTTATTTTCCATATCCACAAAGTTTAAGGCACCTCAAGTGGCTGATTTATTTTTTGGAGAAGGTTTTTGATTGCCTACATTGTCAAAAAACATAGTAAGTGATAGAGATAGTAGGTTCATCAACTTGTTTTGGCAAGAACTCTTTCATTTAACAAGAACTAAACTATCTCCAAGTACTATTTATCACCCACCAACTAATGGACAATCAAAAAAGTTAACAAATGGATTGAGGGCTATTTAAGAATTATGTAGTAAGACATCAAACGACCTAGGTAAAATGGTTTTATTTGGGAGAACATTGTTACAACACCACATATCATATGTCCATTGGGATGACACCTTTCAAGGCCTTGCATAGTTATGGCGCTTTATCCTTTGTGGATTTGGTCATCTCAAACAGCCAAGTACCAGGGTCAAAAAATCTGGTCAAACATAGTTAGGAAATTTTAAAATCACTAAAGTAAAACCTACAGAGAGCATAGAATCAACAAAAGTTATATGTTGAGCATAATCGAACTGAAAGAACATTCGAAGTAAGAGATATGATCATCTTAATGCTACAACCTTATAGACAGTCTTCTTTGAAAAAGAATGGAGCAGAGAAGTTAAAACCAAGGCTCTATGGACCTTATAAAATCAAACAAAGAGTTGGAGAGGTGACATATGAATTGGAATTATCAGAAAGCAGTGCGATTCATAACGTATTTCATGTCTCTTATTTAAAAAGAGCACTAGGAAGTCAAATTATTCCTTCAATAGAACTACCTCCACTAGATGATGAAGGGAAACAGATTTTGATTCCTAAGGCTATTATAAATTTTTGAGAAAAGAAGCAAACGAATGAAACAATGACATAATATTTGGTCCAATGGAAAGATCTTTTTGAAGAGGATGCTACATTGGAGGGTGGGGAAATTTTTCAGCATTCAAATTTGCGATTGCTTGAGAACAAGCAATCTTAGGATGGGCAGACTGTAATGTCCCCTATTAAAAACAAGTGCAAATATGATCGCATGGGTCTTCTAAGTAACCGTTTCTCTTTCACAAGATATTCATTTAATTAAATCTGCCGCTCACTTTGATATTCACTGTTGCTTTAAAATAAAATATTAAGCAAGGAGGTCACTTAGTATATGTTTGAAGCTGAACATAGTTAAAAGTTACAGCAGCATAATCTAAGGAAGAGCTCTTAAGGCATCCGCAGCATTTTACGAGACCATTTCTGACAGAATGTCAGATTTGGTTTGGTTTCCATATTTCAACTGATCGCTTCTTACCTTCTATAGTATTGAATATACTCCTACGATTTCTTCAATTAATGCAGGTCTTCAACACAAAGAAAAATGTGATTTCCCCCAAGGAAGGATTAAGTAATATAATAAAACAAAATTATGATTAAAGTTTATCAAGGAACATTTTAAGGGTTGTAAGGGTTGTGACACTTAGGAAGGAAAAAGGCATTTAAGAAAGACCAAGGAAAGAGAAGGAGCATCATGATTGAGAAACATTTTTATTATCTGATTCTACTCTTTGTGGAGCATAGAACTACGGTTCAAATAATCTAAGGACGAAACCCCTGTAGATATTAGAGGAAGAAAACCCACAATTCTCAAAAGTGATTTCACACAGAGATCACCTTTGTTCAAATTTGATAATTTCAGTTTGAATTAAAATATTCTAACCACCGGCAGCAGGTCGTGACAATTTGAAGACAGTTATCAGGCAGATTTGAAGGCAGAGAAAGGCGCTTCAATGAAAAATAAATCACTGCAGTATCGGAACTGATTACCAGTCACGAGAAAGTGATATTTCGGCCATTTCTGTCTCATATTCTGAGCATTAAAACTGATATAAAGTATAAACTATTAGCAGTAATTTCCAAACTGGTCTCATCAAATAAAATAAGGATTTCATGTTTATATATCATTGAGCAAAATTATTATAATTATGTGCTAGGTTATGATAAATTACAAAAACAATTAAGAGGGATATTACAAGGCCCTTTTTGAGATTTAGGTTTAGAATTTTCTCCTGATGATCGACCAAACTAAACAAATCTTTTGAAACTCACGCAATATGGTATACCAAAAAGTTATGGAAGGCAATAAGACGTGCCAAAGACAATAGATACACAAAGTCCGATGACTGTATGAATGCCTACAAACAGTTTTATGCTATTTACCCAACGATGAAATTATATGTCAAGTGCAGGGTGATCAATAAAAATGCTGAGCAGTGGCATATAATACCAAATCTTCATAATGAAAATCTTGAAGTGAACATGGCCAAATCAAATGAAAAATGCAGGCACAGAGTAGTAGAGGCTTACTTCTTGAACATTTTGGCAGGAACGTGAATCGCTGAATGTGGGCTGTGTTTGGATTTCTTGAATGAAATTGTTGTCGGCGAATGTAAATGAATGTAAATGGGCTCGTTGCAGAATAAGAAGAGGAGGAGACAAGCGAATACTATTATTCTTTTTATGCTTTATAGATTCGCATTAAACTCTGAGAATAGAAATATTTTTTCTTTCGTAATAATAAAGAAGACGCGGCACTGCTACTCAACATGCCCCCAACTTTTGAATGACAAATTTCTCTTCTGCAATAAACAAGATGCGCCACTAATAATGCTACAAGTGGTATCAAAGATTTGGATATTATTCAGAGGGAAAAAGTGTGTACTTGGTTGTTTTATTTTTTTTTATTTTTAAATATAGTGTGTTAAGCTAATAATATTATGTTTTTTAATAATTTGGATATGTGTATATACATAAATTTGGATGTGCACACACACACACACACACACATATATATATATGTTTCATTTTAGATAAATTGTTGGTGTGTTTGTGTTTTTTATTATCTTAAGATGATCCTTACATCATTAGACTATTATATGTTAACTTGTGTGCATAAATATTTGAATTTAGCATCTAGGATGTTATATTTATAGTCAAGACCCAGGACACTAGAACTTATATTAGGATCTTAGAATATGAGGATCTACCGAGAGATATCAAAGAGCATTATCAAGTAGCAACACTTCAAGGATTGCATAGCATTGACATAATATATGGTTTAGGAATTTTGCATCTATATGTCTTTTTTGTCTTTAAATCTTGTGAAGCTAGCATAGAGGTATGACTCAAAGTTAAGAAAGATCCATATCTCAACCTTCTTATATTAAACTCCCAAGGTGCTTCTTAGTAGTGACAAGTTGTGAATCAACAATCACTCACAAGTGAGTAGATTTTAAAATTTTACAATAAGAGAGGACAAAATCATGGCAAGGTGCAAGAGATCACAACATCCATAAACAAGTTCACATGTAGTTGTTATGAGCACTTGAAAATGGAGAGGTAGGTGTGGCAAGTATGATGATGGTCCATTGGCCCAACGCATGACCCACATAGTGTGAATAAAATCTTCTCCTAATAAATTTGACCTTGATGGAAGTGCTAAGTTAGCTTATAGGACCCCTAACCTTTTATTTCATGTTTGCTAACCATTTACCATGTGCTTATGTTTTTTCATTTCTTGAAAAATAACCTTTTGCATATTTATTGATATAATTGTTTGTTTTGAATCAAAACACCTATATTGATCTTAGAATTACCTTGATGTTTCAATTTTTTATCTTATGTCTCATTTTTGCCTATGTCAATTTCTTGGATGCAGCATCCTTGAGCTAAACTTATCTTTCAAACTCTAGATCAAACCATCTTAGACACCTCAACATAGAGAACTCCTAGTTGTTCTCACTAATTATGGATTTAGTATTATCAATATTTTACAAAAAGTTTTTGTATAAGTTTCAATTGCCTCTTCTTGAAAGTGTTTACTCTTGAACCCTTTATTGATCCATTTGAGAGAGTTATATCAAAATTTATTATTTTCACAAATTTTCCTATTACATGTCTCTTATAGCCTCTAGGATTCATAATCCATTATTTTCTAGCTCCAAATATTCATAGTTTATTATAATAATAGTAATTTCTTTTGGTTTTATGCTCCCTTAGTATTAGTTTTTTACTTCCCTAACTTCCTTCAATTAAGAGAAGTATCCAAAGTTGGGAGAGGATAAGAAGGTTACCAAGTTGGGTCCTTCATGATCTTGCCAACAACAATAATCAACTTCATTTCTCAGATAATTTCATATCATGGTTGTGTCTAATTCCTCTTTGGTTTTATTTTGGAATAGATTATTTGTTGGAGTAGTTTATAATAGTTGCTAGTAGATTAGATTAGTCATTATTTTGTACTGAGTCTATTACAATATGTAAGATAACCCAAACTAAGATAGATTAGTTTATTTTATTAAATTTATTTTATTTTATTTTACAATTATCATTCTCAAAATACTGACATGGATTCCCTTTCAAAGCATTCAACTAATCAAGTGAAAACAATATATCAACAAATTCCCTCCAAACGAAACGATTGACAACTAACAAATAAAACAAGCATTCATCTTTATTAATGAAAAAATTGAATTGTGACATCATATTCCAACTTATAAAAATGTTGATTTTTGTTGTAAAGAAATAAAAAATGTAATATTGGATGAGTTTTTGATTAATTAGCCGATAGGCTACATCTAGTGTGAGACTTGAGCCTAAAACAAGTCTCATGCCTACAAACCAATGTCGAGACATTGAAAAACAAGTTTTAGCTATCATTTAATGGTAAACCGGTTGTCGTTTAATGGTAAAAGCCTTCCAAATATCAAGTAAAAGCCTTCAAAACCTCACTTATCACATAAAAGACATATAAATATTGATTCAATAACTAGATGGTAACATTCTATTTCCATTTGTAATATTTTTTGTCAATTTGATAGCAACTTTCTTTTTTCATTTGCATCACTTTATGTTTTAAATTTGTATGCAAATATTTCATAATTAGATAATACTTAATTTCTTTACTAAGGAAAAAATCTAGATTTGTCTAAGTTTATTTCATTCCATTATTTAGCACTTATTAATAATTGTTTAATCCAACCACATACAACTAGAATTTTTAGCACATCTATGCATAAACACGTACTCTCTAACATATTAGCATACATATAGTTTTCTATCGGCGTAATCCTAGAACCTCCTTTAGGTGCAAGTGCTAGTTAGTTTAAGCATGTTTATTATTAATATTATATTCAAAACAAAGAGAGAAAATAAATATAACTTGTGTCGTTTTTGGTTAGAGGTAAAACAGGTTTTGAAGGGGCCTCGAAACCCTTTACAAAAAAGAGAGTTGTTTCAAAACAAAGCCACACAGATGAATAAACAACCAAAAAGTAGCAAACCATCTGCCAAAAAGGGAGGAGCAAAAATAGCAACTACGGATTCTTCATAATATTAGTAGCCTCCATATCACTTTCAATTATCTTTTGATGCACATCCCTTACTTCAAAAATCTCTTTGGCAGGAAACCTAGCTTGCATCTTAGTTTTTTTGTGGGTCCTAGTACAGGGCCCCAAACCACTTACCTCTTTAATAAAAACACCAGGAAAACCAGTAGCCTTACCAACCGAAGCTTCCTTCATCCAATGCATGTTCTCAACAACTTCCTTATTACCCTGAGCTTCCTCCATCCACATCCTAGCCTTCTCATTGAGGATAGTTAGACCCTTCACTTCATTCCTCGTAGCAGATTTGGTCACCTCCACAACCTTCTCCAACTTCAAATTGACCCGTTCCATATTCTCTTCCAAGGCAATAATCCTCTATTCAAAAATTTGCTTCAACTTTAACATTTCATCAGTAATAATCTTTAAAGCAACAAAGAGATAGTTAATTTGAGTCTATAGAGAGGACTCTGAAGATTCCCCAGCTTTACTCATAGCCCCACGAACCTTCACATTGGTCATATTAAGGTCATGGAAAGCCCATTTGAATAACCTAAACAAGGAAATAGTACCCTCCTTCGCCAATCCCAGAACATGAGGCAAATCCTCCTGGTTAAATTGAACACATCCATAGCCTCCTTTTCAACCTCCTGGTAAACAATGTTCGGGTTTTGACTATCAGCCACCTCTTTCCCCTTGGCCTCAATAATCGAAGTCTGCATTTTGTGAAGATAATTCATAATTTCCTCAACAATAGTCCTCCCTCTATTTGGCATATCCAGCCCTTGTTCATGCATATCCATATTATCCTGCCTACCAACAACATTTAGAGGAGACTCAACACCAATTGCCTCCTCCTGAACAAGGCTACTAGTCCTCTTAGCCATCTTCTTGCTACTCCCACTCTTCAAGACCTTTTTCCTCTTAGACCAAACACAGGGGGCATAGCAATATTATCCCCAATAGAAGCTTTTTTTCAAGTCATCAAGGCAAAGGGATCACCCTTCTCAATATTGCAAGGTTTTTCAGCAACCACCTCCTCACTACAAGTTTCGTACTTCACAGAGGCAAGAGTAGTTTTCCCTTTCTTAGCACCCTTAACAGCAGGGGGCTCAAAGTAGACTTTCATAGAAGCCTCTAATTCAGGTTCATAATCTTCATCCACCTCCGACCTAGACTCATACTCCAAATCCACTTTATTTTTCTTTCCTTTAGGAACCTTATCAAGTTCCACCTCCAACACAATCTCATACTCCAAATCCGATTTCTTTTTCTTTCCTTTAGGAGCCTTCTCAGGATACTTAGGGACCACATAAGATTTGGCATAATCCGAGATGAGGAGAATTAATCCAACATGAAGCACAAGATTTTTAGGATTATGCATGTGATCCTTAATCCCACTTTCCAAGATGCCAACAGATAGAAAGGAAAATAAAATTTCTTCTTGTGTCTAAAGTGATTCAGAAGAACAAAATGATAGCTAGAAAGGATAGAGAAACAACCATCTAAATTTATATACCTCATCAGTTCTTGAGCAATGTCTCCCCAAAGAGACTTGATAGAACTACGATAGTAGCCACCACATTTAGCACACTCAACCTTTTTCTCTTCATCATCTTTAAAGAAGATCTGCAATACAACATTGGACTCCTTCTTGTCTTTATACACTTTCTTTCCCTCAATAGATAGGCCCATGATTCTAGCAATAAGGTCTTCATTTATGCCAAATTCAGTTCCACCCAACTTCATAACCCTATTATGCCAACCCTTGACAAACAACTTTGTCACCTTCGAATCATTCCCATGAATTTTTTCAATATACAACGTAATCCCACCTAGTTGTTGTCGCTCCCACACTTTAGACTTGGATTTCAAGGTATCACAGGAAAATGGCTCAGCCCTATTCCTTTCTTCGCCCATGATCACAAACACAATGAAACCCAGGAGCTTGAGAACTTTGTAGAAAATGAGAAGAAGTCTCAAGAACAAAGGGAAAGAAATACCTATAATCCATGCGAAAATGACAAGGTGGAAGAAGGTAATAATTAACCTTAAAGGCCACTCCATACAAAGTATTTTCAAATAATAAAAAAACCAAGCATGATCCAAGCCGAGATCACACCAAAGGGAAGTTTGTCATGTGAACAAGGTCATGTGAAAATAAGTCATAATGAAGTCGACACCCTCCTTAGTAATTTTGGATATCATTATTAAGATAAGCAAGGGCTTCTATAGGAAGGGGATCATCTTCATCCCAAAACCTATGAACGTTATCTTCAATGTTAGTAAAGACATCTACTAAACCATTACCCTCTTTGAAAATATGCGATATATAAAATTCATCAAATGAATTCAAAATATTAATCACATCCAATATAAGGGATTCAACACTCCAAGAGGGAGGACTAGACTTCTTCGAGTTATTAATAGCATTTAACGAATCTCCCTCTAACCAAACCTTCCTAAAACCTTTAGATTGAGCAATCTTCAACCCATGATAAGCAGTTGAAACTTCCATGAAGTGGTTTGTCTGGGTTCCCAAAGGGAGTGCCACTATGGAAACAAACCTACCATTAGAATTTCTCAACACTCCCCCACAACCAGCAGGTCTTGGATTACCTTTGGCAACTCCATCAAAATTGACTTTCACCCAACCAGTAGGGGGAGCTTCCTAAAAAACATCCTCTCTTGAAGCTTTACCTTTATTCAAAGGAAGAGATATATCACAAGGCAACTTCCAATTATGCGCAATAGCAATGTCACCTGGCATAACCACAACCTTAAGTCCATTCTAAAAAGAAACCTCAGAAACAAAATTCTCCTTAATGGTTGCATAAATCTTAAAATCCACACTGATAGAAGGAAGGGCAAAGTCTCTAAAAATTGTATTGTTATGTTCTAGCCAACTACCCCAAGCAAGGTGAGGAATAGAGAGGGAAAAAAGGAAAAGCAAAGCAAGATTAGAGGAAGGGCCCACCCACTGAGACCACAATTCCCCAATTGAGGATGAAAACACCCAACAAAGATTCCAAAGAGAAAGAACATGAGCCCACACCTCCCTCACAAACATGCACCTAATCAAAAGATGATAGGAATCCCTGACATCTTCTTCATAGAGAAAGCATATGTTAGGAAGCATAAAACCTCTTTTGAGAAGATTATCGGTAGTCAAGACTTTATTCTGGAAAAGAAGCCAGAAAAAAAGATTCACCTTAGGAATTAGCTTGGGGAACTAAATAGAATCCCAACAGGGGACATGGCCAATAAAAGAAACTTGAAGAGCAAAAACCGAAGACACAAAAAAATTACCATTAGAAGAGAACTTCCAAGCAATCTTATCATCTGAGACATGAGAAGGAATACAAGTAGAAGATAAAGCTTTAAAGAGTCCTTCCAACCCAAGATCCACCTCATGCAATCTTTTCTATTGCAAACCATCCATTTAATCAACAAAAAATCTGCCAAACCTACAAATACATAATACCATTAGAGGAAGGACCCAAGGCTCATCTTTGAGCAGCCTATTGCCAAAACAACAATCATCCCAAAAGAGAATTCTTCGGCCATTCACAGTTTCCACTGCAAACCTTTAGAATCAATTTTTCTAGCCTTAACCATACAATTCCAAAGGGAAGAACTAGACAGGGAGAGAAGCCACCAGAAAGAAGATCCTTTATACAATCCACTCCTTTAAGATACTTTCCAATAGCAATACGAGCCCACTCACGATTAGCAGAGATTAGGTTCCATAGTTGCTCAGCAAGTAGAGCCATATTAAATTCTCTAATTTTACGAATACCAAGGCCACCCAACTTTTTAGGCCTGCAAACATCATCCCAGGAGACCAAAGGAATTATTTTCTTCACTTCAATTCGAACCAAAGGAAATTCTTTTGAATTCCTTTCAACTTTTCCACAAATTTCCGCAACATATGAAACAAGCCGAGAGCATAGATCAAAAGATTTTGAAAGGTAGATTTAATTAATTGCATTTTCCTAGCTTGACTCAACAACGCCCCTTTCCAACTAGCCAATTTAGAGTTAAACTTATCAATCAAACCCCGCCATAAAGAATTAGGAACCACATTAGAACACAAGGGGAGACCTACGTAAGATGCAAGAAGCTCCCCAATCTGACATTGCAAAAAATGACTTGTGTTGTTACTTATATTGGGTTTATCATTTTAGGGTAAAATAGTCTCCTTTTATATGCATGTAACATACAAAAAATACAAAACAAACATCTTCATTTTAATAATTATAAATATTTAAATTCAATTAAAGTCCTAACATTCAAAATATACATAATATAGCCCCCACGGGTTAGAGTAGTTGGTCTTAAGTCTTGGGTTTGCTCCTTGAGGTCTTGGGGTCAACTCTCTAGCTCGTCATTACCCCGTCACAAACACTTGGGGGAAGTGTTGGTTATCCCGTGACCGAAGGGACTAGTCTCGCCTCCCGCTCGCACCCCCCTAAACTAGTGTAAGGGGGGGGCGCTGGGCTGGGGCCGCGGGGATACCCTCCGAAAACAAAAAAAAATACATACTATATAGATAAAGTAGTTAAGCTTCATTATTTATCATAGTAATATTCATTTTCATGTGTAATGTAGTTTACAAACACTTAGATTCATTTTATATTAATCTTACATTATTCATTTATAGTGTACTTGAAAATTTAGAATAGCCATAAACATTCATTATAAAGCATTAAAAAAATATTCAATTTGTAGGACCTTTATTATTTGAGCATAGCAAGATCCCAAACATAGATTACATACTCAATATTCAGAAATAGAATGTAATTAGAAATATTCAAAAATATTTGAACTAGAGCTTCAAAAAATGTTATGGTCATATTTTCCTTCTATTGAGTATTGGATAAAGGTTACCTTGAAAGTGTTAAGAAAAAAATCACCTAACCTTGAAGTCATCAAAGAGGAAAAATCTTAGAACCATATATTAATTTTAATAACAAAATAATGAACAATTGGCATTGAATTATATCACATTTGGAATATACATTTGAGATAGAAAATCTTTCTCTTGATATCTTCCTCTAAAATTCTCATTGAGGCCTTAATGAATTTCACATATAATCAACACCCTACAACCAACCCCAACAATTCATATTAATAACACTTCTACATGGCCAAACATCCCCATCCTTTCTAGGAAAATCCTTCCTCATGAAGAGGGTAGACTACCTAATTCCCCACCATTATAGTTGATGTTTCTTCATGAACAATAATATTCAAATTTATCTAATCAATGTGAATTGTAAGTATGTTTGTCATTGATGACTCATACATAGTACTCATGAGTCAAATTTGGAGAACATATATTTTGGTAAAATTGATGTCAAGAACAAATCCTTTTAGGAAAATTTCTCACTTTTCTTTCCATTTTTCCCTATCCATTTTCCCTTTCACATCTTCATCCATTTATTTTGTAGTACCTAAAATACTCCCAAATATGTCAAGATAGACAAGCACTAAAGGGAAAGTCCCTTCAATTAGCTAGTAACCCCTACCTTCAACAATTAAATCCATTCAAACCTCATGGATATTGGGCCTTCTATACGCAATGGAAGGGTCGGATCTGACCCAATCTACTCCAGAAATTTTACCAAAATGCAAACCCTCTAACCCGTAATAAAAAACTTCAAGAAAAAACCCCAAATCTGGTATTTCTTTCAAAAAAATTTAATTCTCCAGGTCATCATATGATGCAAGAGAAGATCATACTCAACCTTACTAAAAATAACCAAGATCTCTCACTAGCAATAGCTCAACCCTCAAATCTGAGAAGGGTTTTACAAGGATTGACTCTAATACCATGTAAGAGATGGTATAGAATACTTTGATACCATGTAAGAGATGGTATAGAATGCTCTGATACTATTTAAGAGCTAAATATTAGCTCAACACCCAAGAACACCTGCAAAAACAATGAAAACCTTCCACAAGAGGATATGCAAGAATATGAGTTTGCTTGATATTAAGACCTCTCAAATGATGAGGTATGAAGTATTATAAAGTATGATATAAATGAGTACAAGCACCTTCCTTATATAGGAAATATTGAGATGTAGTATGAAATATGATGTTAACACGTGTCTTATCTTAAGACATGTGACAACTAACTAACTACCTAGTAGAATGTGAAGTCTAGATAAGACTTCTAGAAGGAATCTTATATCCTAAACATGTGACTAAGGGTCAAGGCCCCATTCTAACCTATCACCTAGTGAATGCAACCTAGGAATTAATTAAATGCCTCAGTAAACTTATGTAAGTGTAATTAGATAATTAATTACACCAACAATGGAACTTTAACAAATAGGTATGACTATGAGGATAAAAACTCTAATAGTTCTCATCAAGAGCAAGAACAAAATGTGAAGTATAGTCAAGACTAGAATACCTTTAATAACCCCACATAGAACCAATGTGAAGGAATGAATCTTCAACCAAATCGTAACCATTCAAGAGACTAAAATGTGTTAGTTTGATAAAAAAAATCACAAACAATTCCCTAGCTTCATGGCCCATGGATACACAACTGCCCACAATGACAATAAAATTGCTCATCTTGGAAATAACCTAATAGATTCTTAAGTATAAGAGTCTCTTGAGGTTTCCTATCAAAATGATGAAGCCTCCTCACAACACATTCAACAAAGAGTCTTCCCATAGTAATGAAAAATAGGGAACTCAACCCTCATCACATGAGTCACATCAATATAAACAACAAAATCCAACTCATGTAGGTGAATCTCAAAATGTTAATCGATCGAATAAAGTGATCTTAGAGGCTCTCATTGACACCTTAGTGAAACAAATTAGGGCACTTGAGATAGGGAGTTCTTTATAGCCACTTCAAAACCCAACATAAAAAAATGTGAAACAATGATCTTGAAGGCTACTCTATCTTAATCTCTTCATCACCACTCAAAATGATATGAACAAAGGGCCTTTCAACCACCTTAATATTTAAATTTTACTCTTTAAGTGTAAACAATGAGGATTTTATGTCTCCTTCACCTCCACCTTACAGTCTGACCAATATGTACCAACTTGGTGCGATCCCCCAACCAAATTCAAAGTTAGACAACTTCATTGGAATTTTAACAAGTCAACCTCATGTACCAAAAATACCCAAACTCCTTTTGGTTCTTACAACCTCACTCAAACTTCTAGATGCCACTGAACTATCAACCTCCAACACTAGCATTAATCGTTGGTGTACTACCTCCTGTAATGCATGATCCCTTCTCAGGTACTTATCTCAAATACTTAAGGGGATCCATAGATCATGATAACATAAATATTATATTATCAAAAGTACAAAAATGTGTAATTTGGTGGGGTGATCTTATGGTTGTTCAATTTCATGATCAATTAATATTTGGGGAGTCAATCGTATCTTTTACTCTCTCATTTCCATTTTAGTTCAGTATAAAAGAATTCCAAATAATACAAGATCAAATGTACTTAATATAAAAATAAAATCATGATGAAAGTGAGTTCTCTCTCAATAATATTTATTAACCAATATAGCTTCTTAAAGAAAATCACATTATTCTGCTATACTCTTCTCCTATAGCATCAACAAATTTATTAGTTGTTCATACTTAGACACCTAGTGTGGACACATCATCATTGAATGAGAAATGTAATTTGATGAGATGTAAAGAGATGTCATCACTATCATAACTTGTTACACTATCATAGTTTATGTTACTTTACTAGGGCTTCCAATGATTTTTTAAAATAAGTTCATGTTAATCTTTTTGAGCCCCACATTTCAAATCTTAAATATGCATATGGTACATTTAGACTCCTCTTTTATGATAATTCACATGTATTTGCATCATCTTCATCAATTATCATGAGGTCATGTACAATCCCTCATATTCTTACTCTACTTTTTTATGCTTCTATAATAATAGATTATGTAGATACTCATGGGTAAAAAAAATTGAATTGTTCATGCTAAAAATGATTGTCCAGAATACTGAGAAGGGGGGGTGAATCAATATTCCCTAAAACCATTTAGATGTAAACCACTAAATAATTAAAGCAAATATGACTGCAAACCAGAATGAAGACATTGAAATGAACATCACACTACAAAACACATCAACACCAAATTTTTACATGGAAAACCCAAAATGGCAAAAACCACGGTGAGGATTAGCTCAAATATAATATATCTAGATATATAATATTACAGGGCTCATTTTCAGGACCCACTATCCTTAGAAGGCTCACAACCAGAATATACAATGAAATGGTTAACTACCAAGATACAAAAGATATGGCTCATTGAAAATAGTATGAACTGATGGAATGCACCTTTTGTGTGCTATGTTTAGTTCCAATGAGGCTCTAAATGTGAAGTACTACTCTATATAGCAGTCGCTAAACAAATCTTCTCTGATCCTTGTTTCCTTGCACGCAACTAATAAATCATTTAAGCTCACACATTCTTAATATCCTTCATCCCATACACATATTTTTTCCTTTTTGCACACTCCCTCACTCACCCACTTCAACTCCAAAAAGTATTATATATATATATACAAGTATATTTCATACATCAATTAGGTTGACCTAATTGGATGTAAGCAAACCAATCCAAAAATAACTCTTGTTGGCACCATAAAATATTTAAAACATTTTTATCCATGTAGTGTATCATATCAATTTGGCGAACATTTTTATCCATGTAGTGTATCATATCAATTTGGCGTAGATCTGTAAGGGATCCAACTAACATCTACAAAGTATAATTATTCTTCTTAACACGAGTCATATATTAGGTCAACCAAGAATAAGACCAAATCACAAAACCTCCAAATCAACACACACTTCTTAAGATAAACACTTTTTGGATCTGACATTACTTTAGTTTCTCATCACATTAACATCAAGGATATCACCATTAGAACCACAACATTAGAATGTCCTTTCTAAGAAAATATGGAGTCTCTCACACTAGCATGTTGAACAGAGAGACAACTGTAGTGTATAGGGTTAAACTCTATCACTAATAACTTTTTGTACACAACACAAAACTTCTCAAGATCCTGGATATAGCTATTTGAATGAGTCATAATAATGAGATTAAGAGAGCAGAGTTGTATCTCATCTTGTGGTGAATTCCAGACTCAAAAAACCAGCATATTGGATCAACAGTAGAGAACACTTTCGATAGAGATCAACTTCCGGTATACCAAATATGTTTCCCACTATGTTGCCATACTGTTAACATCAATGACAACACTGGAACAATCAAAACATCCTATATACACTTCATGCTCATCTTGCAAGTTTCCCATATTTCCAACAGCTAACACCTTCTATAAGAGTGCCAAACTATCATTAATTTAATTCTCTTACCTATGGTGAGCATCATACATTTGTAATTATTGCACCTAAATATTGTGTTGTATCAAATTTAAATCTTATAAAAAATTATCACAACTTGGCATTGGTTTGGAGAATCTTGAATACTTTTCAAAGGAATCATCCACATATTTAGTTCTCTTTCTTTATCTATTTCCACATGGTTTTGAGAGGTTACTTTCTTTAGTAGGCCTACAAAGCCTAATTGCAACACCTTTTGGCACCAACAAGGAAACATCTAAATAGTTTCCAAAAATTATTTTCTATCTCCTTCTCTCATCCCTTCAAGAATGGGAAGATTTTATACATATAATTTTTAGCCTTATTTCTTCTTAAGTGGATAATTGTTGTTTGATAATCCTAAACCATCATCGATATTTCATATCAAGTAACTACCATTGGTGTAGGAGACTACACTTTGGGGGGAGCATGATATATATTATTCTCTCTATTATGGGTGAGTTTTTCTATTTGGAATTTTATCCTTCTTATTATTTTGACTAGGTTCACGTAGACCTACTCTCTTTATCCTCTCTTGGGGGAGATTTCCATATGATTTTTCTTATTCTGTTCTTTTTTAAGGATCATTTTGTACTTGTTTATCGAGCATGGCCTTACTTTTTTCAAGACTCATACATCTATCAATCCATACCTAGCTAAGTTATGCTTATGGGATATTTGTTGGATTAATTTATTTTCTTAAATTTAGTTATTTACTTTATTGAATTATATAAATCTAAGATAGGATAAGCTTACCCAGGTGGGTTGTATTTGTAGTATGTGAATTGTACATTTATTTTTGGTGTAGTTATACTACACACATGTGACTACATATCCTTTTTTCCCACATTCGTTGTAAATTCACATATCTTAGTGGTGTATCCTATGTATATCTATAACATAAAAAATTGTATACCCTTACAATTTTATGCGACATTTTACACTCACTTTAGTATCCATTTCCCTAGTGTGTTTTTAGGTTATTTTAGCCCTTTGTCTTAGCCTTCTTCCCCCATTGTGATAAAGGATTAGTGTCCTATTATCATCTTTCTCTACCCTAATGTTAGAGGTGTCATCCTTGTGTTAATTCTTGGTGTTTAAACCTTTTTTGAGAAATAAATGTTTAGAAACTAGCATGACGCACTAGATTCCCATGATATTTTGTCAATCCTTGACCATTTCAAGTGTTTAATTTTCTTTCCACCCTTTAGTCCATAGGTAATTTCTCTAGAGAGAATCCAAATGGTTGTGTGCTTCCCTCTTCTCACTCTTTGAGCCATTTTTCAATAATCCTTTTCACTCTATTAAGAAATATTTCATTAATTTTACCACTTTTATTATTTTCTTGGCATTCTCAACATTATATAACTCTTGCCAACATTATGAAGTTGATGTGAATTCTATCTAGCATTATAGAAAGCTCATGAGAAGTGTAGAATCAATCTTACAACAATAAATTTGTCCTTCATCATTTCCTTCTAGATTTTTGAGGTGACTTGCATTATGGTTTTCTCTCTAACATCTTCTTTTTTTCTATTTGTTATCACTATTGAATCCCACTTTATATTAGCATTTAGAATTTTTGGATCACATTTACCATTTACTAGCATTGTTATTACCATTTTGTTGTAGTATATCTAACATTATCATTGTTCTTTTATTCCTTAATACACTTAGGTTAAAGAACACACACTTTATCATTATAAAAATCTTGGTTGTATGTGGAGGTTGGAAAACCTACATAGTGGCTTGACCTAAAGATAAGCTCCAAAATAACCCTCAAAACATTTCCTTTATCTCTTGAAGCTACACATTTTCTTTTGGAGAGGAGATATTCAACCATCCAAGAGTTTGTAAATGTTCTCTCTTCATCTTCCTTTATTCTTTTCTTCATTTTCATTGCAATAGATTAATTAAATATCTATTATCTTTACATATTTTCTACCATTATTGTTCTACTTAGAATTTTATAATTTTATCTCTATATCTATAAGAGTCAACTACTTATTTTTGGAAAGTTTATTTGGAATATCAGTTGATAATGAAGATCTCAAAGTCTGATTGATCCAAAGAGGCCCTAGAGATTCTTTCACCAAAAGATAGAAGGTTGGGGAAGAAATGTTAGGAAATAATGCATCAATACTAAGTTCATTTAATCCATTTTATACATAACCCTGTGAGAGAAAAGCATGCATAGAAGCTTACAGAATAACCATAATGAATAGATAAAAATAGACAAGTCATGAGATAACACAAGATATACCTTGGGAAAACCCTCAAGAGGGAAAAACCCAACCTCCAAAAGCATCCATACTCCATCTATTATTCAACAATAAAATAATGCATGCACTTACAGAGTTACCATGAATACTTCTAAAGCATCAATCCTCTCCAATGCATCCTTCATGTGTCCAAGCATGAATCCACACATCTCATGCCATGATTCACATATGCACTCCTCATAAAGACTTGATAATGATAGCCCACTCGCCCAACCAACCTTAATCACTAAACATGTGTTTGTTTTTATAGATACAAGCTCACACAAATACAACCAAGTGGTAAGATAAAAACCATGTGCCACAAAACCATTGATCCCTCATTTAATATTAGGTACTAATTTTTCACTTTACTAAATACTTTTCTCAATATTAAATTATTATCCTATGTCTCCCATATATAAAATAATAACCCAACATTACAATAAAACTTTACAAGTGGTCCCAAATCTAATGTGGCTAAACACTGTTGATTATCAAGGTGAAGAAATCTTGCAATATGAACTTAAATATGAATGCACATCTGAAATATGTAGATTAACCTTTAGCCTTAGTGCGAAGAAATAATGAGAGAGAGATAAAAGAATCATAACACATGCAACAACAAATTTATGTGGAGAAACCCCGAAGGGAAAAAAAAACACCACCGAAAGAGAGACAAGTATATTACTGATTGTGTGGTTTTAAAACGTGTCAATGAGAATAAATTAGTTAATAAAACTAAACACACACATCCATGTAATGTATTACATAAAATAAATAGAAATAACATAATTAAATTGCTATTGCTATCCTTTCAAATCATTCCATGGTTCTCTAGTCTTAAGGACCTTTGAAATTCATGCTCTTAGATCTATTAAATGTTGCACATGAATCTACAAAGATGACAACCTAAGAAATAAGAAGATGTTGTGAAATGCAAACTGCATGCCTACATCACTATATTTTTATATTTTTGGTGCTTAAATGTTGAATGATCCTATGATGAGATGTTGCTATAATTGAAATGATGCTAAGATGAATACTATGATTGAAGATGCAATTCTAATGTGATGCTATTAAAAATAATAAACTCTAATACAATACTAAAGTAATCCAAAGTAAAAATGTCATAATGCCTATGCTATACGAAAATGAAAACTCTCAATTGCTCTCAATTTGTTCTAAATTTCTCTAACATAAGTTTATCTTCCAAATCTATATCAAAAGCTGTAGAAATGCCCTCTATTTATAGATTTTTCCAGGCTTGAAATGATGTGGCAATGATGAATGATCGAGATTGTGATCCTGAGGCATCAATGGTTGAGCACAAAGAGGTTGGAGGAATTCATGGAGACTACTCCACTTGGAAGAATAAATTCTCCAAGTGTCAAAGAGCATCAATTGAAAGAAGGAGCCATGTGTCTCCCAGGAAGTTAGGAGGTTGAGAGGTTGGAGAGAATATTCCTAATTTAAAAATTAGAAATAAGTGAAATTGTGTGACATATGATGAGGTGGCAAGTGAGTTGGAGGTGGTTAGAAGAAATATGGAGACATGTTCCAATTTGAATTAAAAATTCAAATTTAAATTGAAGAGGGAAATTAATTAAATAACAATTATTTAATTTGTGGAAGAATTAGGATTTAATTAATTAAATAACAAGTATTTAATTAATTGTGCTCCAAACCATTTTTATGTGTATACATTTTGCCCCTCTTTGAAGTGATGTGTGCAGATGCATTACTTCAAAGAAAAACTTGTTAGACCGTGATGATAAAAATTACAACATGCCCCAAACGCTGATTTTGCAGTGATGATGAAAGGATGCCCCCTCGGGAGATAAATCAGGGATTTTCAAATTTTTAAATGATTTTTGAATTTCTGAAAATTTTGATGATTAAATGATTTGTCAATGATATGCTAATGATCTTCGAATTTGAGGAGGATGACTTGATTTATCTCCTAAAAATGATTAGAGTCCAGCCACATTGTTGATTAGTTGATTAAAAAGGCCCATTTTGAAAAATTCAATAAATGCCACCATAATTACCCTGTAATTAGCCCTTAAAAGGTCAAAATGGATGAAATAAAGCTCATTTGTAACTTTGCATTGTGAAAACTGAGAGAGAGAGAGGAGAGCCAAGATGGATAGAATTATGTGCCACACTCACAGATTCAAGCGAGTTCATCACCACCAGTGTCCAGCCGCATATGGACCTCCGGTACGTACCCCGAGAACCGCCTTTTTCAATTTTGAATTTGAATTTTTCTCACTTTTTGCATTTTAAAAATATGGTTCTCAACACGTTTTAGCACATAGGGCTAGGAAAATAGTGCATCGAGTACCCAATATAGTGCATAGAGTCACTGTAATAGCACATAGGATCAGGTTTAGGCCTCAAAATAGTTCAGTGCATCTAGTCGCCACTTTAGCACATTAGGTTTCTGAAATAGCGCATAGGGATTCTAGCACATAGGTAAGATAAGATAGCACATAGGGTAGTGCAATTAGTGCATCTGGGAAACAATGCATCAGGACCCTGTTCCGGCACATAGAGTCTATTTTCTAGCGCATCCAAGAACTAGTGCATAGATGGCATGTTCTAGCGCATCCAAGAAATTTTCTAGCATGTCCAGTAGATTAGCGCATAGACACCCTATTTTAGCGCATTGAGCCAAAAATGATGATTTTGAATGATTCCTCCTAGATTTTGATGGTTGATGATCACGTTAGCCGATGATAAGATGATGTTGATTAATAGATTGATGATCGTCTTCATGATAGGCGAGGAACAATGATAGGATTGATAAAGATTATTTGATTGATTGACCTCATGACAAATGAGAGTCAAAGATAGGTTGATTGATGTTGATCGATCTCATGACAAATGAGAATCGATGATATGATAGGTGCTCCTTGAGATTTGATCAAAATCTCATGTGAGCTAATTTGATTAATTGATATATTGATTGATTGATATGCTAACTTGATATGTTGATTTGATCATAGGAGGGTGGTCTAGGAGTATTACAGGTTCGAAAGCACTTTCCTCGGACGTGGGACATGATCCCACAGTTGACCCTAACAAATTTATCCATTATTGACTAGTGTGGAATTACTTCATTGATTAATATGCCCTGGTATTGGATTAACCAAGGGACATTGACGACACTTGCAGAGTGGTGGCATAGTGAGCAAAACAGCTTCCATTTGGCGACCGGTGAGATTACAGTCACACTAGAGGACTTCTATTATATTTTGAGGATACCAATCATGGGTGACCTAGTGGTGTATGATCATGAGGAGTAGGGAGGGACATAATCCATTCGACAGATTTTTCATGATGGGAAGCTCGGTGGATATGAGATTTCCTGGCGGGAGTTGATCGCTACCCATTAGCCCTTACCCTATGTTCTAGCAGGATTCATTGGTGGTTTTCTCTACCCCGACCGTAGGTCGAAGGGCTTTTCAGTTGGCTAGGGTCAGGTGTTAGAGGGCATGATTTCCCATGGGACCAAATATGCATGGGGTTTGTGCATGCTTGCACACTTGTACCATAATCTTCACCAGGTTGTATATCTTCAGGCTAGCAGTCTCGCGACAAGGTGTACATTATTACAGCTCTAGGCTTGGGAGCATATAGCAGTTACTCAACCAGTGGGAGGGAGGGCTTGACCAACAGGGAGACCCTACATTTTTGGTTATACAAGGCCACTTTTTCAGCATAAGGTGGGAAAGTTAGAGTATTGGCGGAGGGTCCTTGATGACCTGGATATAGTTATTTGGCGACCATATCTTGATTGCGAGGTATGGGTAGAGGATGATACAAAGATGTCTTATGTTTTTTATTCGAGATACCTGATTGGCAGGACACCATACATCATTGAGAGATTCCTTTTTTGTTGAGTACGTAAGTAGTACAGTAGAGTATAGGGTATGCCACAGGGAGTGGCACATTATGCTAGATGGAGGTAGGACATTCCAGAGTGGGGGCCTGCACTAGATTATGATGTCACATGTGCAGAGTATTACGGTTTGCATGTAGTATTGTGGCAGTATCACCCCAAGGTTGTGGATGCATAGATGACAACAGACTATGTAAAGTATTTTTATAGGCATCCATTTCTATGGATCTCGAGTCCCGATGAGACTGCACCCATTTTGGAGGTTAGGAGGAGGGTAGGACAGGCAGTGCAACGAAGGGGGGATGGAGGAGAGGAGGAGGTCGAGGAGGAGGCCGAGGAGGAGGAGGGAGATGATGGTGGTGATGGAGGGGGTGATGGTGGAGGTGGTGGGAGAGATGTGCCATATTTTGGGGTCATCCCCAAGAGGAGGACCACCTGGCAGACAATGGCCAGTTGTACTGAGGATGCCCTCTTAGAGGTAGCAGACATAGATAGTTGGTTTGCAGGCACAGGTTCAGACTCTATAGGGGCAGGTACAAGCACTGCAGGCGTAGTTAGCCCAAGCATAGGCACCAGTGCAGCTACAAGTACAGGGACAAATGGTATAGCTACAGGCACATGTAGCCACCCTCACTGCGAAGAGAGATGTCGCCCGAGGGTAGGGAGAGTGGGCAGTAGCAGTGGCTAACAGGATTCAGACAGCTGTCGAGGGTGCTGGGACAGGTGATTTGGTCAGAGAGCTCCAAGAGTCTACTAAGGAGGTAGAATACTACAAAGGTCGATATTATGAGGCAGTGCCAGCAGAGCAAAGAGTGAGCTATGATCATTCTAGATCTAGTCTCTCTTAGTCCTGAACCACTAGCAGAGGCATCACGCAACCACTCCCAGGGGTTCCACCAGGCGGAGTTCCACTAGGAGGAGGTCCAAGAGCAGGACCATCAAGGGAAGGCAGTGTTGGGGAGAGGCCTACGACCTTTGGGGGCAATACCACAGGATCCTGTGGTCATATTTGATATATTGTATCGTGGTTCAGAGACCTAGGTTTGCCACATTTTTGATGTAGTATTTCTCATTTTATTGACATCATTGTACACTTTGACATTATTATTTTGAGTTTATATGATATGTAACGACAATTTTAATGATCTATATGTTATTCATGCTTTTATTATGGATGATTATGATGTATGCATTTATTTATGTGCTATATGATTATGATATTCTATATGATTATGTCATGTTCCATGTATGGATGCATTAATGAGATGGATGCAGTTATGCTTTTATGTATTGATGGTAAATGAGATGGATGCAGTTATGTAAATGACATGAGATGCACTGAATTTTTGTATTTTTCCCATGCGTATATCGATGTATGGATGTATGAATGAATGCAGAAATGGTTTTATTATGTAATGCAAATATATGATTTTATGCATGGACATGAATGATTCAATGTATATACGTATGGTTTATGAATTCCAAATGTATGATAAATGAATGAATGGCTTTTGGATATGATGGATAGAAACGATAATGCATGGATGTATGATGAATGTATTAATTTATGTTATGCCCCTATGTGACATGGATTATGCTCTTATGTGCAATGAATGTTATTATGCAAATGAAATGCCATGTACTTTTCTCCATATTTTTGGTACTTTTCTAATGCATATATGACCTAAATATGTGAATGTGAATGAATTATGATGATGAATGAATTATGGTGTTATGATGAATGATTTGCTGTGATGAATCCATTTATGGATGGACTTATTATGATATCGATGTATGATAATGATGATGTTATTATGGAAAATGCTTTATTTTTGGAATTTTATCATGATAAACATGTTATCATGAATGAAATGCATGTTGCAAATGCATAATATGATAATGATTGATGTATGGATGATAATGCTTTTTTATTGATATGATGCAGAAATGCTAATACAGATGATTGATTATTTTTTTGTTATGTCAAGTGTACTCCATCTCGTAGTGAGAGATAACATCATGTTGAGAGGTACTAGCCTTGGAAAAATCTATAATGCAAATGCAGAACTAATATGAATGCAATCATATTTATGCAATGTTGTCATCTTATTCACTGTGCTTATTATCATCATTGAGCATTTTATTATGTTGAAAGTTAGTACAAACATCGATGGTATAATGAGACCATGATGACCTGGGTACCACTTCCATACAACTTCCGTTGAGATTTGATTGTATAAGATAACACAAGCATCTAGATATAATTAGACCGAGATGACCTAAGCATCACTTGCATAAACAAACAAGATTTAATCATGTTCCTATGCAAATTCAGAATGTCATCAATGATACTTTGTAGAGCATATCCCGCAACAATTTGCACAGTAGTAATGATTGAATCACAAATAACAGACAAAGAAAAATATCATTCTCCATCATAGCCCCTCTAGTTCACGACATCATCGAGGTACTCCTGAGAAATGATAACAACAATCAAGACATAACCATTGAACATATGTGTTAAAGTGATCAAACCATGATTCAAAAGATGATCCAATGAGATTTAATTTGTTTCTTTTGCTGCTTGATTTAGATGGTTGATTGTTTGATTGGCTATGATTGATGTTCACTTTATTGGATGGGATGACTACTATTTTTTGCCAAGGTTGCCTTGTTGCTTGTTTTCCTGTTGGTTTAAATTCAATGGTTGTTTTCCCCCAATAAGACCAGGATTTTTCCCCCAGTGAGAAACAAACCATATTTATTATGGATATGTACAATGATAACCAAGCCGAGGTGGGGCATGACCGCAATAGCCAGATATGGATATGAAGCTCATTGTATGATAGGCATGAATGTGCAGTGATGGCGAAAAGTGGACGGTCAACACATGCTCAAATAGATGGAGAAGTCGACTTATTACAAATAGCGTATGTTTACCAGGTTTTCACAATTTGTTTTTATTGCACTTTTTCAGATTTTATGATTTTTTTGCTGTTACCAAGATGCCTGTTTTCCAGGTTTTCACCAAGGTAATGATTTTTTTTATTTTTCACTTTTTTGTATTTTTCTCTTTTTTTTGTCTTTTTTGATATTTTTGATTTTTTTGTTGTCACCAAGATGCCTGTTTGCCAGGTTTTCATCAGGACGACCATTTTTTCAAGACATTTTTTGACTTTTTTATGATTTTTTCTAGACTTTTTCTTATTTTTATGATTTTTTCAGGATTTTTTTTCTGATTTTTATGATTCTTTCAAGACTTTTTGTGATTTTTATGATTTTTTCAGGACTTTTAAGCATGCACCAGATGCATTATGTATAGAACTTTTTAGATGAAGGTTGTTCATTGGTTCTTCAAATAGATTCCCTTCTGGTGTGGACAACGGATATGCCCTCGATCCAAACACTAATACAATAACAAAAGGACCTAACCAATTTGGCTCAAATTTTCCTTTCTTCTCTCGGTCTTGCTGATTATGAGGATTTTCCTTCAATACTAGATCACCTACCTAAAATGTCCTGATTGTAGCTTCTAGACATTCTCTGTTGATAGGCCTTTAAGTGATCCATTGCAAGTTGACGATGTTCATCCAACAATTCCAGCTCTTGTAGTCTAGACACTCGGTAATCTTCATCTGAAATGAAACCTTTCAAGGATACATGAAGTGATGGTATCTCAACCTCAATAGGAAAGACGACTCCAGATCCATAGACCAAAGCATATGGTGTGGCACTTGTGGGAGTGTGGATGCTTGTACGATAATCCCACAAAGTAGGGTTTAGCTGGATATGCCAATCACGTCCAGCATCGTTGACGATTTTCTTTAAGATCTTCAGGATGGTTTTGTTTGAGGCCTCTGCTTGGCCATTCCCTTGAGGGTAATAGGGCGTATAAAACTGATGCTGGATATGAAACCTTTCACAAAGTTCTTGCACTTCTTGATTCTTGAAAGGTCTGCCATTATCAGTGATAATGGATTGAGGGATCCCATACCTACAAATGATGTAGTTCAGGATGAATGATGAGATACGCTTTCCTATGATGGTGGTTAGAGGCACGGCTTCGACCCACTTAGTAAAGTATTTTGTCGCTGTAATTATGAACTTGTGTCCATTGGACGAAGATGGGTGAATTTTACCTACCAAATCCAATCCCCATTGACAAAATGACCATGTTGATGCGAAGGCCTACAATTCTTGTGCTGGTACATGGATGAGATTTCCGTGGATCTAGAATTTTTGACACTTCTTGACAAATTGGAAGGACTCTCTCTCCATGGTTGGCCAATAGTATCTCAAACGAAGGAGTTTGTTAGCAAGGGTAAGACCACTTGAATGAGTGCCACAAATACCCTCATGGACTTCTTGTAAAGCCATTTCAGACTCATTGTATTCTAGAAGCCATAAGAGAGTTTCATCAAGACCTCATCGGTATAGTACATCTGCTATAAGGGTATGGCGAGCAGCTTGGTAGATGAAATTTTGTTTTTGGTTTCCAGAGAGATCGAGAGGTAGGGTATTATCTTTTAGGTAGGTATATATCTTCCCGTAGATCGAGGTATCGACATCAAGTAGGTTGCATATGAGTCAGGATTCAGGATCGTCATAAGCGGGGGTAAACAGTTGTTCCACCATGAACTCATAATGACTTCGTTTTCCTAGAATTTGAAGTAAAGAAGCAATGGTAGCCATAGCGTCAGCAACTTTGTTGTCAACCCTTGGTATTTGAGCAAATTTGATATCAACAAAATATTTCTTAAAGTCATCAATTATCCTTTTGTAGGGCATCAATTTATCATCCTTTGTTTGGTAATCATCATTGACTTGATTAATGACTAGTTGGGAATCCCCGTAGACTTGCAGTTCTGTGATTTTCCATTCTATGGCTATTTTGATGCTGATGATGAGGGCTTCATATTCTGCCATGTTGTTGGTGCAGGGGAACATTAATCTATAGGATTTTGGAATAGTGTGCCCTTGGGGAGTGATGAATAGAATTCCTACTCCCGATCCATGTTGAGTATATGAGCCATCAAAATACATTACCCATTGTTGTGTTGTTATAGTGAAGACATCAACATCTAGAAATTCCATGTACACGGGATGATCATCATGAATTGGTGCCTCAACCAGTTGATCAATGATAACTTGTCCTTTGATTGCTTTTCTATCAACATATTGGATGTCAAACTCATTGAGTATCATTACCCATTTGGCTAATCTTCCTGTCAGGTTTTCTTTGCTAAGGAGATATTTCAGCGAATCTATCTTGGCTATGAGTCTGATGGTGTGAGTCAAAATATAGTGTCGCAATTGTTGTGTAGCGAACACTAATACTAGACAAGATTTCTCAATGGGTGTATAGTTTATTTCATACCCATTTAGAGTTTTACTGATGTAATAGATTGATCTTTCCTTTCTTGTTGAATCTTCTTGTGCCAATAATACTCCCAATGATTGATCGGTTGTGGCTATGTACAATAAGAGAGGCTTTCCTTCTGCTGGTGGTGCTAGGACAGGTGGATTCATTAGGTATTTCTTCATTTGATTAAAAGTTGCCTCACATTTCTCATCCCTTTGAAAGGAAACATTCTTGTGCAACAAGTGGGTAAAAGGGTGAGTCTTATCGGCCAGTTGTGATATGAATCTTCTGATTGACTGGAATCTACCTTGAAGGGATATTAACTAACTGATATTTTTTAGAGGTGGCATTTCCATGATAGCTTTCACTTTTGCAGGGTCTACCTCAATACCTTTTTCTGATAGTATATATGCTAGTAGCTTTGGTGATGTTACCCCAAACACATATTTATTTAGATTCAGGCGGATGTTGAAATTCTCTAGTTGGGTGAAGAGTTTGTCTAGTATCTCTAGATGTCCTTCTCTAGTGTAATATTTGGCTAACAAGTCATCCACATAATCTTCCATGAAGGTATGCATCATGTCATGAAAGATGGTTGTCATAGCTCTCTGGTATGTGGCCCCTGCGTTCTTCAATCCGAAAGGCATGACGTTCCAACAGAAGGTTCCTCATGGGCAAGTGAAAGTTGTCTTATCCTAATGTTCAGGTGCTATCTTGATTTGATTATAACCAGAAAAACTATCCATTAGTGACAACATGCCATGACCTGTTGTTAAGTCTAGAATGATATCAATGTTTGACAAGGGGAAATCATCTTTCGAACAAGCCTTGTTGAGGTCTCTGAAGTCTGTACAAATCCGTATGCTGTCGTCAGGCTTTGAAATAGGTGCAATGTTGGATATCCACTCTACATAATCAATGGGTCTAATGAATCCTACATCCAATAATTTCTTTAGTTCCGCCTTCACCAATAAGGCAATGTAGGGATGCATTTTTCTCAACTTTTGCTTGACTGGTTTAACTCCTGGAGGGAGGGATAGGCGGTGCATGATGAGATCTGGGTCTATCTCTGGCATGTATGCATATGACCAAGAAAAGTTGATTTTTCGTTCTTCAAAGAACTTGATAAAGTTAGGCTTCTCTTGTTCTGTCAATGATTCTGCTAGATGGAGAGTTTTCATTATTTTTGCATTGCCAAAATTGATGGACTGCGTTGGCTCGATTAAGACTTTGGATCTTTCTTGGAAGTGCTCGGGAAGAGTGTCAAATTTCCCATCCTTTGGCACCTCAGAGAGGTTTTCACCATTGGATGCGCTCTTTATTTTTATTCTTTTTTGATCTGATACTGCCATAAAATGGTTTTCACCATCAGATATTTATTTTGTTTCATTCATTTTGTAGCTGGTAAATACTCCCCTATTTAGAAGCTTCATTATGACGTTCAATAGTCGAACCCGTTTCAGGAGTAACAACACAGAGGAAATTGACGATGGCCTCATTGTTTGAAAAGGTGGGGATATTAATAGGGTTAGTTTAGTCCCAATCTATAAGTTCAGGATGTACCAATGGTAGGGGATCATCAAATGGGTTCAGGTTAGAGGTCGTAAAGGTCCTAATGGCAACATTGTCATCGAACAATACCATGGAAAGTTCAAGTTCTATGATGTTACTCTCTTTCGAGTGGTCTATCTTGCTAGGAGTTTGGTCGTCTTCACTTGAGCCATCAATATTTTGTGATCCTAATTCAAATGGTCTTAACCCTGAGCTTTGTCCCTCCTCGAGTGTGGGAGTGTACTTATGTACTACATCAATGTCCTTATCATGACATGACTCTTCTAACAGCGAATCCCATTCATATTTATTGGAAACAGTTTCATAGTGGTCACTTGCTTGGAGAGTTGTAGGATCCTTTCAACAACCTTCTGCTTTAGGTCCTCCTTTGTTTCTTCATCCTTTTGATGCTCTTTATAACCCAACCCTATTTTGTGTTTTGGATTTGTTATAATGGGTTGGATGGGTTCTACAATACCTTCTTTCTTTTTCCCAACAGGTCCTTGTCCCTCATATCCTATTTTTTCCAAGATTGAGAATCCTTTTCCATATTGAGTGGTTTGGACATTAGCCATTGTTGCTTGAGAATCCGTTTCATCCTTCTAGAGCTAATTTAGAATATCTTTATCATCAGATTCCTCTGCTTGGGTGCTTGCTTTTATGAATCAACCATCAAAATGTGTGATAGGTTGTGAAACTAATTGTGATGAGGTTGATGGTCGACCATGGGATTTTGATGAAATTAACTACGAGAATCAGAGGGATTGTTCGATGGAGTATTCACCTACACCTTTGTCTTTGACTTGGAATTTCTTCTCAAACTATTTGGCCAAGGTATTAAGTTGGGCTTCAAGATTGGTAGATGCAGAGGGGATAGGTTCTTCCTTTTTCTCGAGTTGTTTGGATGAGCAACTTGGGTGACTTACTTCATTGGAAGATGTGGCTAGCAGTTTTGACAAGGGATTTGCTTGACTTGGATTATGGAGGTGTTAGAGGCATAATTAGGAGCTTCTCGGTTATGAGACACAAATACATCTTGGACTGCCTTAAGGGTGTTACAACGTTGGGGACTATTGGAATCGACAGGGATGGTAATCTCTTGCCCACTGCAAGGAAATTTCAAACATTGATGGTATGTTGAAGGGGTAGCCTGCATTTCATGGATCCAAGGATGACCCAAGAGTATATTATATGTCAAATATTTATCCAAAACTTGGCAAACCACATCTTTTTGAATCAGCCCTACCTGGATTGGTAATATAATCAATCCCTTTGAAGTTCTTTCCTCATCATCATATGCTTTGATGGTGATCTTTTTCCTTGCATCTATTACATTTTTAGAGAACCCTAGTGCACAAACAAGCTTTAAAGTTGATATATTAAGACTGGCTCCTCCATCTATTAGCACACACTTGACATGAATTTTATGGATTAGGAGCTCAATATGGAGCGTTGTATTATGAGGATGGGTGAGAGACACGTCATCATTTTCTGAAAAGGATAAGCAAGGAGGCACAACTAGATGTCCCACCATGGCTTGGAAAGTGCATACTTCCAAATTATTTGGTACTGTTGTATCAACTAGGGCCTTTTCCAAGATCTCCTTGTGGGCGGGTGAGATTTTAAGGAGCTCCAATATTGATATTTGTGCTGGAATTTTCTAGAGCTGATCAACAATGTTATATTTATGAGATGGGGCATCAGGTGTTTTAGAGGTGCTACCCTTCAAAACATATTTGGTTTGTGCCCTTGTAGTCACATTTATGGGTACACTGTCTTGTTTTCCTTTGATCTTATTGACATTAATTTGATTATCTATGGCACACATGTCTTGTTGGGTATTATGGACTTGATTGGAGGGAATATTGGCATCATTGATTGGATGTTTGGTTGCAACAAGGTCTAGTGTGTTATTTAGCTCAATGTTGTTTGTGTGATCTTCAACGATTGAAATATGATAGATGGTGCCGTCATAAACATAGTTCACACCTTTTCCTTTACCGTTTGTGTTAGAAGATTCCCCTTTATCATAATTTGGAAAAGGGTTTTTGAATACCCCATGATCAGTGTTTGCTTGGGATTCTTCAATTTGTATGACCTTATTGTCAATCAAGTCTTGTATCTTGTGTTTTAATTACATGCAACTATTGGTTAGGTGACCTTTGCATCGATGAAATTCACAAAAGTGGGCCTCATTCCACCATGACGATTTTACTTTGGGTTCAAAACCTCGAGTTTCGGGTAGAGTGATAAGATTTTCCACAATAAGTTCTTTTAATGTAAATTCATATGATTGACCCAAAGGTGTACATTTTTTGTGGTTGTTTGATGTTTGGTAAGATAGTTTAGGTGGAGGGTTATTTTGGTTATTATTCTGATTGTTATTCTAATTCATGTTCTGGTTGGTGTTGTTTTGATTACGGGTTGGATTGGTCTTGGCTATGACTCTTGATAGATTGAAAACCGATTTGGCATTATGCATTTCGACTGAATTATCATTGCCATTGTTCTTGTATTTTTTCTAAGACTTTGGTTTGTCATTGTTGGAGGGATTAAATGAATTGTTTTCATTGTAAATTTTCAAAATCCCCCTCTTGACCAAGGCTTCCTCAATTTTGATCCTATTTTCAATTAATTTTTCAAAAGTTGGAGGGCATTGTAATTCAAGTCTATAGGTCATGTCATCATTTAAGTTGTCAATGAATACCTCCTTCTTTTTCTTTTTTTTTTTCTGGTATGGGACGGGGATACCTTGTGAATAACCTTCTCCACCTTTGTAGAAATACTAGAAATGAATCCCCCTTCTTTTGTTTGACATTGCAAAGGCCCTTCATTGTGATTTCATGTTGAATATTATATGAGTATTGGGTGATAAACTTGTTGACTAATTCCTCAAAAGATTTCATCCTTGGAGGTAGTTGTCAGAATCATTGCATACATTTCCCTCCAAAACTACGTGGGAATGATCTCATTAAGTGTCTTCATGGGAAAATTCAAGGCTCATAGTTCTAAATTCCCTTACATGATTGATGGGATCTGTCTTTCCATTGTATTTGTCAAATTTGGGGAATTCATAATGTTTGGGGAATGGTATCATGTTGACACTTGGATCAAAAGGGTAGGGTCATATATCTTGTATTGAGTACCTCTTAGTGGTTCCAGATTGCATGTTTTGCATTTGTTGTTGGAGGGTTTGTATTTGTTTTGTTAAGGTAGCCATGGGGTCATTGCTCCTTGAATCATTTTTCGTTTCAATTGGTATTTTGGTTTCTATCCTCTTAGGAGTTTTTTGCAATTTTGTGATATCAAAATCATCGGGTAGTTTGACTCCTTTGTTCGCTAACATCAAAAGGTATTTCTCACCCTCTTTTTCAAAGATCTTCTCCATAAATTTATGAAAATTAGGGTCTTGTTGGGATTGTTCTATGGTTTCAACTGTTATTTCTTCTACCTCATCTTGACGAATTCCGAAAAAAGGATTTTCCTCTCTTTCAACCATGGTATTTTGATTTTCAATTTATTTTTGCTCAAGTTTTTGTTTTGCAATCTCGTTAAAATGAGCATACAAGTGATGGAGATTTACTAAACTTTGATCAAAGTTTTGAGTAGTGCCAAAGGCTAAGGTTAAAATTCGATTTAGCAACATTCTGTTTTCGGGATGAAGGATGATGAATCCTGCTAAAGGATGATAAATCCTGATGGGGGAAACTCAATTGATAGATCAAAAAATAGGTGTGATGATGAGGCACTTTTGGAATGTTTAATTAAAGTTTTGTTGAGGGATTTTCACTTGAGAATGCTATTTTCAACAAGTTAAAAGCAATTTTGGGACGAGGAAGGAATGTTGTTTGAGAAATAATCTCCAAATTGGGTGTCAATTGGTAGGTGGGAGGTCAAATTTAGCTTTTTTTTTGCAAATTTACCAGATGCGCTAAAACAGTGTCCAGATGATGTGCTACGAGATGGTACAAATGCGCTATGAAAAGGGCCCGATGCGCCAGATAATGGTATGGATGCACTAGGGAATGGTATGCATGTGATGAAATAGTAAATGGATGTGCCAAAAGGGTTTCAATGGATAAATGCATCAAACCAGAGAATGTATGTGCTAAATTATGGCAGGGATGCGCTGGGGCAGTTAATGGATGCGCTAAATTATGTAAGGTATGTGCCAGAACAGTAGATGGATGTGCTAAAATATGTAATGTATGTGCTGGGGCAGTCAATGGATGCGCTAATCTGGAAAAATGCTTTATGGTTTTTGATAGTTTGAAGGATTTTTCTGGTTTCAGCAGTGAATTTTGGATTGTTTGGTTTGGATTTTATTTTGAATCAATAGTTGAACATGTTTGTGTGATGTTTGCTTGGATATTGGTTTAAAAACATATTGGTAAAGACACATCAAACAAGCACAATCCTAGGCTGTGTAAGATAATATTATTTTGGATTCCACGTGGATTTTACTCCAACTGCACTTATTCTTAGCAAGTGATTTAGAAGCTTGGCCACACATGCTCCCCTTACATTGCACTCACTTCTTGGGTCAACCAAGCTTCAAACTCCCATGAATCATCCATACGAAAAGAGACCATTGCTACTCTTCTTGTTAGAATAATCCTCGTGATACTCGAACTTTCCTCGAATACCCACATTTATATCCTAGGTGGAAGTCGATTGGATTTAGCATGTTGTTGGTTGGGTCATTCCCTCCTTTCGAAGCAGGGAGGCAGGCCCTCTAAGGTTCAAAATGCAATAAAATGAATGGGTATGGCTTTCTGATCACCCAGTTAAGGGGAGAGAGTACACACCTATCATTCCAAACACAACAAGCATGGTGTAAATTTATCCCTCCTAATTATGCTAGATTCCTAACGTAACCAAAGGAAATGAAAAATAAATTCAACCCTGCAACCAATTGTTAGTAGTTTCAGTCCCTTGTTCATTGACAACGTTCTTTATTTGTTTTGGCAAAGTCCCTGACTATGTACAAGGTTCCTACAAAATAGAAAAGCACATATTAGTTTTTGGAATCTGAAAAATTTACCCTAAAAAACTAGACACGCCATTACAGTAACCGAATGCGCTAAAACTCAGACTGAATGAACTAAACTACTGAATGCGCTAAAAGAGAGGCCGAATGTGCTAAATGACAAATTGAATGCGCTAAACTGGAAAAACACAGAATACAAATTAAAACCCCCTGATGTGCCAAATGAATAGTTGTATGTGTTGAAACAACAACCCGATGCATCGAAACAAAAGCCGAATGTGCCAGAAGAACCGCCAGATGCATTGAAACAAGAAATCAATGTGTCGATAAATTTGCCCCATGCGCCATATAAAAATTTGGATGCACCATTTCAAAATTTTCCACGGAACCTGCGAAGAATAACTCAACAGAAAAACATATTAAAGATGGGGTGAGGCCCCACGGTGGGTGCCAATTTATGTGTGGTTTTAAAACGTGTCAATGAGAGTAAATTAGTTAATAAAACTAAACACATGCATCCATGCAATGTATTACATAATGTAAGCATGGATAAGGTGTAAAGCACAAAATACACTTCTTAATAAGACATTATATCAAAGACAAAGCTAAATGAATCAAATCAAAGCAATAATCAATTGAAAGCATCATATTGTTCTCTATCCTCAAAGATTTATTAAACCACTATTGCTCTCAGATCATGAGGACACTATGATTGTTAAAATGACAATTCAAAGAACGAGATGGATGCTAATGCAATGATATGGAGCTAAATGTGATAATACTAGATGATAAATGAATTAAACTAAGCATGAATAGACATGAAACAGATAATTGCAGCTACAGGAGGCAGCCATGATTGTGAAAGCTTGATTGCTTGAATGTTGATGCTTGATACTTGATGTGCTTGAATTCCTGCAGAGTAAGAGTGCATAAGTTAGATTATCTGGATGCTTTTCTTGGTTCAATGAGGCTGTATTTATAGAATTCCTGGCTGTAGAAATGCACAGGGAAGGCATTGAGAGGCTTGGATTCAATCTGGAGGATTAAATGGTGAAAGATGGAGGAGATTGAGAGAAAAATGGTGATTGTCTCTACCCATGAAAACACCAGGCAAGAGAAGAGGAAAGATTGATGGAGGAGGATAGAGAGAAGAATTTGGAATTTGTCTCCAATTTGTCTCCAAAACTTCCCATGAAGTTTCAAAACATTAATTGTGACATATTTTAGACATAGATTAGACATAGGATATCTAATTCATTTTTGAGAGAATATAGATGGAATATTCCTTATGCTTTAATTCAAATATTTTTGATTTATTTAAATTAGCAAAAGAGGAATAAATAATTAAATAAAATGAACTATAGGATAGTTGTTTATTAAATTAAACAGAAGAATATGACAATTAATCAATAAAGTGTTTTGATTTTTATTTAATTAATTTAAGATTGACGTGATAGAATAAAATAGGGATTTGATAATTAAATCGAACAAAAGTACTTAATTTTGTTTATTTAATTAAGATGAATTTAAATGTGAACTATATAAATAAATATTTCTATTTATTCAATAGTAGAGGAAATTAGGATAATTAATCAAATAATTCATATTTAATTAATCGGATGCTCCAGACCAATTTTAGATGTATACATTTTGACCCTCTTCGAAGTGATGTGTTTACGCGTTGCTTTGAAGAAAATTTTGCTGCTACTGCCAGGATTGATGATGATAAAAAAATAATTCTATATGCCCCAAACATGCCCCAGACATTAATTTTCAGATGATTGATGATAATATGCCCCCTTGGGAGATAAATTAATGTTTTGATGATTTTTAGAATTTTTCAAAAAATTTATGATTTTCTGATGATTTGATGAAGATTCGATGATGAATTAATTTATCTTCTGACAAGTGATGAAGAAATCTAGCCCGCAGATGAGTTTTAATTAATTTCTTGGATAAAATTAATCAAAAGATAATAAAACCCACCAAAAATACCTTTTAAAAAATTATATATAGTCCAAAAAGGTCATTTTCCAATTCATTTGCACTATTTGAGTTTTAAAAACCTTTGTGATAAAGACATTTCTCCCAGCTGGAGCAAGATGCCTATCCCCTACCATACTCACCGTTTCGAGCGTGTTTGACGTCATCGACGGTCGACCGTGTATGGAACTCTGGTATGTACCCCTTAACCTCCTCGTAATTCATGCACTTTTTGTTTTTTATTCATTTTAGCTATTTTGGCATTTTTTTGTCTGTTTTAGCACTTTCACTCCGGTGTAGCGCTTCCAATTTGTAGATTAGCGCTTTGAGTTTTAGCGCTTGCGTTAAAAACTCTAGTGCTTCCATAGGCTAATGTAGCACTTTCATTGATATAGTGCTTAGGATTTGACTTTTAGCGCTTTGATGTCGAATTGTAGCACTTTGAGACTTCTAGTGCTTCGATTTGGTGTTTTAGCGCTTTCATGGTGTGTCTTAGTGCTTCTGGTAAAGCGGCTCTTTGATGGACTGTTTTAGTGCTTTGATGCGGTAAAACAACGCTTAGAGTAAAATAGCGCTTAGGATGCCTGATTTAGCGCTTCAGAGTGCTGAAATAGCGCTTTCGAGATTTAGCGCTTTGGGTGCCTGATTTAGCGCTTAGGACTGATAAAGTAGTGCTTTTGGGATTTAGGGCTTAGATGAACTGATTTAGTGCTTTCATGTCAGAATTGAAGATTTTGACTTAGGTAACCTTGATTTCGTCAATTCCGATCATGTCCATTCTTCTGATTGGTATGATTGATAATCCACATTCTTGATGTTGGATTTAGATGATGTAAATAAGACTAACTCTCATGATAGGTGAGAAGAAATCCTATTTTTGATGATCCTCATGATAGGTGAGGAAATGATTCAATATCTGATAAATCTCATGATAGGCGAGATCTAGATAATGTTTTGATGAACCTCATGATAGGTGAGGTTTGTTGATGTTCGAGAACCTCATGATAGGTGAGGTTTGATGTTCGCCTATGAATTTTGATCGAAAATTCATACCAATTTTGGATTAGACGTGATAGTAGAATGACTTTTGATTTCTTGACATAGTTCACTGATTGTGGATTTTTCATTGTGATTATAGGAGCGTCTGGGTACTCTCCAGATGCGAGAAAGATTTCCGTGGACTACAGACTTGATACCTCATATGACACCAAATGAGCTTCAGTTGATAGGCCGATGTGGCTTGACCAGTTTGCTCGATATGCCCCAAATTAGGATTAATCGGGGTTTGTTGACTACTTTGGCTGAGAGGTGGCACAGTGACCACAACACCTTTCACCTACCCACTGGTGAGATGATGGTCACACCCAAGGATGTGTGGCAGATTCTGCATATTCCATTCATAGGGGAGATCATAGTATATGATTCCCATGGGACCGGCGGTAGAGATGCTCTTCGCAGAGTATTTCAGGATCAGGACATTGCGGGTCCGAGTGTCTGATGGAGGAGGATCGCTGATTCATACGCGACACTACCAGCAGTGCTTGTTGGTTTCATTGGAGGTTTCCTTTGCCATGATCGTAGGTCAAAGGAATTCCTCATTGGTTGGGGCAGGACATTAGAGAGCATGATGGTACACGGTACTAGATATGCATGGGGGATGTGCATGCTGAAACACTTATATCATGATCTTCATTTGGTTGTGTACCTAGGGGCACACAACTTATCAGCAGGGATGACCCTTTTACAGGTGTGGGCATGGGAGCATTTTGCTATTGCTCGGCCATTTTCAGTTGCAGATAGACTAGCAGGTAGACCTTACGTCTTCAGATACAGAGGTCGGATTACACAGGCCTGGATGGGCAAGTTAGAGCACTGGCGGCGAGTGTTTGATGATACAGAGACAATGACTTGGCATCCCTACCTCGACTGAGCAGTGGAATGAGGATGATGCAGTGTTGGGATTCTTTTGTGATTCCATGTATCTCATCGGTCAGACACCTTTTATTTTAGAGAGATTTTTGTTGCGTCGTGTTTACAGAAAGTATGGCATCGTGCAGTGCATGCCATAGGGGGTAACCCGCTATGCGAGGCGGCGGATGGATATTCCTGATTAGGGGCCTTGTTTGTCCTATGATGCTATAGTAGAGGGATATAGGACATTACAACCATCACCTTAGGATATGCGGAGAGACATTACAGAGGCAACAATCACAGAGGAGTATGCTGCCTTCCTAGCCTTGGTTCCACATCCTCGTATTACCATTTCGGATGAGCCAGCACCACTACCAGTAGAGGAGGATGTGGCAGAGGGGTCTGCAGAGAGCGAGGGTGGTACTCCGGTAGGCAGTAGCACAGAGAGTGGCAGTGATGATAGCAACAGCGATGACAGTGATGGTGGCTGCAGTGGAGGAGACAGAGGGGTAGGGCCAACCATTAGCGGTGCTCCATCATCCAGTAGGCCTCGCAAGAGGCGAGCAATGACAGTGCCAATAGTGGATCAGCAGAGACAGATTGTAGGTCTTCAGGCACAGGTTCAGACATTGCAGGGGCAGTTGGTACAGGCTTGGGGTTTGCTTGTTCAGACCCAGACTTAGATGCAGGTCCAAGCATAGACTCATGCTCAGGCCTTAGCATAGGTGTAGGGACAATTGGCTGCTGTACAGATGCAGGTGGCCACTTTGACAGCTGAGAGAGACAGTGCTCGATAGATTGCCGAGAGGGCACATGAGACATCAAAGACCCTCCAAAGAGTGGCTGATGGTACATCAGTGGGGGATTACATGAGAGAGATTCTGCGGGTTGGCCAAGAGGCTGAGTTTTACAGAGGCAGATATCATGATGCAGTGCCTGTCGAGCGTAGATTCAGTTATGCCCCATCGAGATCTGGGCGGACGCACACACGAACAGTCAGTGAGGGGGTGACACAACCTCCATGTAGAGATCCCAGAGATCCTGGTTCTTCCAGGGGTGCTGGTGGTACAGGTCCCGTTGGGCCCTCACATTTTGGCAGTAGCAGATCGTAGATGCTATTGAAATTGGTCTTTTTGAGACATGATGTATATTATGATGTACCTTATTTTTGATGATGTATCTATATTTTTAGACTTCATTGTATACTTGACACTTGATGATATCTATATGAGATGCAGTTGATGTGATTTTATGATGGTGTATGCTTCTATGTGATGGATGCATTTATTATGTGATGTTTTATGCAATATGTGATGATCTTGGTTTAAATGTGATGATGCAATGATAAATGTTTTTATTTCATGTAATGATGTAATGATAAATGTATATGTATAACATATGATACGTGGATATATGATGTGATGTAAATGTATGGATGGATGGATAAATGCTTTTTTTTTTTTAAAAAAATGTGATGATGATAAAAATGATGATCTTATGATTGATGATAATGGATGGATGAAACGATAATAATGACATGACTTGCATTTATTTCATATATGCGATAAAATGAATGGGTGGAAATGATGTATGCATATGATTTTGATGGATGATAATGCTAAAATGAACATGATGTACTTATGGTATAATTTAATTCATAATTTATTTGATGTATGATGAAATAATGAAACTAAATGATCCGATGAGGACTTCTATATGTTTTTGATTATTTTTTGGAATTATTTCAAGTATACTCAATCTTATTTGTAGATTAGATAATCATTGATTAGAATCCTTTATGCAACAAATACTCTGCAGATAATGAATATGATGAATGCAATCTAATTTTAATATGCAACTATATGCAAAACGATTGTCATTTTAATAGTAACTTTGTGCTTTTTGTCATCATAGAGCTTTATTGGATGTTGAAAGTGAATACAAGCGTCAATGGTATGTGTTAGACCAATGACGACCTGAGTACCTCTTTCATGATTTTTTTTTGATATTGCAATCGAACACAAGCATCTAGGTATGATTAGACCGAGATGACCTGAGCATTCTTTGCGTAAACAGGCAATGGTTAATCATTTCAATGTGTGAATTCTGAATGTTATCGGTGATACATTTGCATAGCACATCCCCTGACAGTTCATACATTTACATGATTAACTTACAGACAACAGATAATAAAAACATCATTCTTCTTCCTTGTTCCTCTAGTTCAATACATCATTGAGTTACTCCAAAGAAATGATAATAAAAAATACAATTTATCCATTGTTGACTTAGAGTGTTTCATTCATTATTCAGATTTTAGATCATCCATCCTGATTTTGTGATGTTTTTGGATTTTCGAGATTTTGACCAAAGACCTAACCTACTAACCTATCCTAGGGGTCTCGGGGGCTGATCAAAGATTAGCCTTGCCTACGTTACACACGCAGAGACCATGTAGTTCGAATGACATAGACCTATGTTTTTGGATTTTGCATTTTCAGACTTAACTTTTTGACATGTTTTTGGATTTTCGATATGATATGGATGGTTGATACTTTTCTGACAATGATTGATGTTGTGCTTTGATCTTTGTTTTCATTTTTTTTGCTATACTGTTGTTTTCCCTTAGATGAAATTGATGTTTTTGTTGCCCCTAGTGATATCCAGATGTTGCCCCCGAGCTTTGGAGTGATATTTGACTATTTGAAAATGATTTTAATATGGATGCAAAGATGGCAAGACTACTGACATGGTATGAAATGGTACTGACTGCCAGACTAATGATCCTGATATATATATCAAAATAGATGGGAAAGCTGATCCTAGAATCACATACGACGCCTGTTTCCAGGTTTTCACCATATGCTTTGATTACACCCTTTGTGTTTTTGTATTTTCTCATTTTTCTATATTTTTTTTCTTTTTGTATTTTTTCTTTTTTTTTTGTATTTTTGCGTTGCCAAGATGCCTGTTTGCCAAGTTTTCACCAAGGAAATAATTTCAGAAGTTTGACCCATGCACTAGGAGATTCAAGCATAGAATTTTCTGAGATGGATACTATTGATAGGTTCATCAAATAAATCGCCTTCTGACGTTGATAGCTGATATGCTCCTGATCCATACACTGATATGACGACAAAGGGACCAAGCCAGTTAGGGTCAAATTTTCCTTTCTTCTCCCTGTCCTACTGATTCCTAGGGTTTTTTTTGAGTACCAAGTCACCAACCTGAAAGACCCTTGGTTTTACCCTATGGTTGTAACTTCTGGACATCCTCTATTGATAAGTCGTTAGATGATTAACAACTTGCTGATGACGCTCATCCAACAACTCTAGCTCCTGCAGTCTGGATACTTTATAATCTTCATCTGAAATGATACCTCTGAGTGATACACGAAGGGATGGAATTTCAACCTCAATGGGCAATATGGCTTCTGACCCATATACCAAGGCATATGGTGTAGCTCCCATTGGTGTTCTGATACTTGTTCTATAGGCCCATAGTGCAGGATTGAGTTGAACATGCCAATCACGTCCAACATCATTAACTGTCTTTTTGAGAATTTTGAGTATTGTTTTGTTTGAGGCCTCTGCTTGGCCATTCCCTTGAGGATAGTACGGTGTTGAAAACCAATGTTGGATATGAAACTTATCACATAGCTCTTGGAAATCTTGATTCTTGAAAGGTCGTCCATTATCAATGATAATGGATTGAGGGATTCCATACCGACATATTATGTAGTTCAAGATGAAAGAGGAGATCTACTTCCCAGTGATGATTGTAAGAGGTACTGCTTCAATCCATTTTGTGAAATATTCTGTAGTTGTTATAATGAACTTGTGTCCATTAGATGAAGATGGATTTATTTTTCCTACCAGATCTAGGCCCTATTGACAAAAAGGCCATGTCGATGTGAAAGGATGCAGTTCTTGTGCTGGTGCATGAATAAGATTACTGTGGATCTGATATTTTTGACATTTCTTAATAAACTGATAGGATTCTTTCTCCATGCATGGCCAATAATATCCCAAACGGAGGAGTTTCCTAGCTAGAGTTATTCCACTCGAGTGAGTGCCACAAATACCCTCGTGAACCTCTCGTAGGGCCATTTCAGATTTGTTGTGTTCTAGACATTGGAGTAAAGTACCATCAAGACCTCGACAATGAAGTATGTCGGAGATTAAAGTATGTCGCGTGGATTGGCGGATGAAGTTTCATTTTTGATTCCTGGATAGATCAGGAGGAAGGACATCGTTCTTCAGGTAAGCATAGGTTGATTCATAGATGGAGGTTTTTGTGGTTTCTATATGGCATATGGTAGCAAATTCTGGATTATTATGGGAAGGACATGATACTTGTTCGACCATAAACTCATAACAAACACGCTTCTCAGGCAATTGTAGTAATGAAGCAATTGTAGCCATAGCGTCTGCGGCTTTGTTCTCTGCCCTTGGAATTTGATCAAACTTGATACAAACAAAGGACTGTTTTAGATTATCTATTTGTTGCTTGTATGGCATCAAATTTTCATCTTTTGTTTGATACTCGTCATTTACTTGATAAATGACTAGTTGAGAATCCCCATACACCTGTAAGTCTGTGATCTTCCACTGAATTGCTATTTTGACCCCAATGATTAATGCTTCATATTCTGCCACATTATTTGTACACTGAAACATTAATCTATATGATTTTGGAATGGTGTGCCCTTGTGGAGAAATGAACAAGATCCCTGCTCCTGATCCGTGTTGTGTGTATGATCCATCAAAATATAATACCCATTGTTGGGGCATTGCTGTCATAATGTCTGCATCTGAGAATTCCATTGTCATTGGTCGATCATCTGGTAAAGGAGCTTCAACTAGTTGTTCAGCGATTGCTTGACCCTTGATCACCTTTCTCTTGACATATTGAATGTCGAATTCACTTAGGAGCATAACCCACTTCGCCAATCTACCTGTTAAGGCAACTTTACTTAGTAGATACTTCAAAGGGTCGATCTTTGCAATTAACCTGATTGTATGAGTCAACATGTAGTGTCTTAGCTGTTGAGTAGTAAACACCATTGCCAAGCAATATTTCTCTATGAAAGTGTAATTGATCTCATATCCATTCAATGTCTTGCTGATATAGTAGATAGCATGTTCTTTTCCTTCATAATCCTCTCGCACTAAAAGTGCCCCCAAAGAGATATCCGTTGTGGCAATATACAAAATGAGAGGTCTTCCTTCTGTTGGTGGCATGAGAATGGGTGGTGACATTAGATACTGCTTGATTTGATTGAATTTTGTTTCACACCCCTCATCCCACTTGAAAACTATATTCTTGTGCAGCAGATGATTGAAAGGATGACTTTTGTCTGCTAGCTGGGAGATGAATCTTTTGATCAATTGGAGCCATCCCTGTAATGATCTTAGTTGACTGATATTCTTAAGAGGTGGCATCTCCATTATTGCCTTAACTTTCGTCGGATACACTTCAATGCCTTCTTTTGAGACAATGTACCCTAATAGTTTTGCCGATGTGACCCCAAAGACACACTTCTTTGGGTTTAACCTGACATTGAATTTCTCCATCCGTGTGAAGATTTTGTCTAGGATATGTAGATGTCCTTCCCTAGTACTAGGTTTTGCCAAGATGTCATCCACATAATCCTCCATGAAGGTGTGCATCATGTCATGGAAGATTGTCGTCATTGCTCTTTGATAAGTGGCTCCTGCGTTCTTTAGACCAAATGGCATGACGTTCCAGCAAAAGGTTCCCCATGGACATGTGAAAGCCGTCTTTTCTTGATCTTCCGGAGCTATTTTTATTTGATTGTACCCAGAGAAACTATCCATGATTGACAACATGGCATGCCCTGCCATCAAGTCCACGATGATGTCTATATTTGGTAGTGGAAAATCATCCTTCGGGCATGCTTTATTTAGGTCCCTAAAATCTGTACATATTCTGATGCTGTTGTCTGACTTTGAAATAGGCACAAGGTATGATATCCATTCGGCATAGTCTATAGACCGTATGAATCCAGCATCCAATAATTTCTTTAGCTCTGTCTTTACCATCAATGTGATGTGGGGATGCATTTTTCTCAATTTTTGTTTGACAGGCTTGATTCCTACAGGCAAAGACAAGTGATGCATGAGCAAATTTGAGTCTAAGCCTAGCATATCAGAATATGACCAAGTGAAGTTGATGCTTCTTTCTTTAAATAATTTGATGAATTTCGGTCTTTGTTGTTCTATCATGGATTCCGCCAGATGTAGGATTTTTGCCTTATCTTCAGTGCCGATATTCACATATTGTGTTGGTTCCACTAGGACTGATGATCGCTCATGATAGTGTTTCGAGAGAGTGTCAAATATTCCATCCTTCAGTGCCTCAAAAAGGTTTTCACCGTTAGATGCGTTCTTTATTTTTACTTTCTCCAGATCTAATGCTGCCATAGAATGGTTTTCACCATTAGATCTATTTTCCCTGTTTTCATTTTTGCAACTGGAAGATTTGACACCCCCCTGCTGAGTCGTGTTGTTATGAGTATTACAGACATAATTTGTACCAGGTTTAGCATGACATAGGAAGTGTACGATGGCATCATCATTTGTAAATATTGGTATATTCAAAGGTTTGACAGGTTCCCAGTCAATGAGTTCAGGATGGATTAATGGCATGAGTTTATCAGATTCATTCAAGGTGATGGATGTAAGGGTTTGGACAGCCATTTTGTCATAGTCGTTTATTGGAATATCGAGGTCCATGATGGTACTTTCTTCAAGATCGTCTAGTCCACTCGAAGTCTGCTCATCCCCACTTGAATCATTGATATTTAGTGACCTTGCCACGAGTGGTCTAGAACCAGAACCTTGGCCCTCCTCACGCGTAGGTGCATATTATCGAATTACATCGACTTGAATATCAATGAAAGATAGATCGGAATACAACGCCCACTCATATTCATTTGAGTCTATTTCAGAGCTATCTCTAAACTGAAGGATATTTTCCACAGCCGTCCTTATTAGCTCCTACTTTTCTTCTTTAGAGTATCCTAGTCCTGGCTTCTCTTTTGTGTGGAGAGTGAGGGGTGTAATAGGTTCTATGATTCCCTCCTTTCTTAATCCAATGGGTCCTTGTCCTTCATACCCCATTTTTCTAAAATGGCTTTTCCTTTCCCATATTTATCGGTGTTGATGTTGACATTTTTGAGACTGATATCTAATGTAGAGGGTTCCTCATCTTTGTATAGCCAATCTAGGATTGCTTTGTTGTTTGTTTCATCCTCTATTGTACGTTTTTTGACAAACCTTTCCTCAAGAGCTATGACTGGTAATGATATTTGGGATTTGATCATAGATGGTTGACCATATGTTCTAGGAGATGGCATTAATTGTGATAGGTTAAGTGATTGCTCCATAGAATATGTTCCCATTCCTTTGTCCGTCAGTTGGACTTGCTCTTGGAATTTATGTGATAAAGAAGTTTGTTGATCCAGTTTATCTGTTGATTGAATTTCAACAGGACTTGTCTCTTTTTCTTTACCCTTCTTCTCTACCCATTTGGTAGTGATACTTGGACATTGTTCTTCTTTGGATGATTTTGAACATGATCCTTCCTTGTTGTGTGGTATAAAGGTATCTTGAGAGATCCTAAGGGTGTCACAATGTTGAGGATGATTGTAATCAGCAGATATAGTTACCTCTCATCCATTTATTGGAAACTTCAAACATTGATGATATGTTGAAGGTACAGCCTGGATTTCATGGATCCATGGTCGCCCTAAGAGAATGTTGTATATTAACTCTTTCTCCAATACTTGACATGCTATATGCTTCATCATTGGCCCCACTTGAATGGGAAGCACAATCAAGCCTTTAGACGATCTTTCTTCCTCATCATATGCTTTGATAGTCATTTTTCTTTGAGAATTAATAGCATCATCTGAATATCCTAGTGCATGGATTAACTTGAGAGTGAAAATGTTTAGACCAGCTCCCCCATCTATTAAGACTCTCTTGACGTGGTGATTGTGGATTAAAAACTCAATATGGAGTGCAGTATTATGGGGATGATTTAGCGAGATATCATCCTATTCAGAGAATGATAGACAATGTGGGGTAGCCAAATGTCCCACCATAGCTTGGAACTGACAAACATCTAGATTCTTTGGTACCGTGGTGGCAACTAAAGCTTGTTCTATAACCTCCTTATGTGATGGTGATATTTTAAGGAGCTCTAGTATCAATATCTGAGCAGGAATGTTTTGCAGTTGATCGACGATGTTATAGTGAGATGGAGGTGGAACTACATGTGTAGATCGAACCCCTTTTAACATGACCTTGGCTTGCCCCCTAGTCATGACATTTATTGGTTGATGTTCTTGATGGTCTTCAATTTTTAAGACATTGATTTGATTATCAGAGTTTGGTATGCTCGGGAGCAAGTCCAAAGGAGTAGTGTTGTCGATTTTGGGTCCGTCCATGTTGTGACTAACTGTATGATCAATCTCTATTCCAAATAGACAAAGGATTATTGTGTCAAAGACATGGTTGACATTCTTCCCTTTGTTGTTTGAGGATGATGATGCTCCTTTTTCATAGTTTGGCAAAGGGTCTTTGAAAGTTGAATGATCGTTGTTATTTTGGGGTGTTTCCACATATGCTTTATTGTTGTCAATCAAATCTTGTATTACATGCTTCAACTCCATACAAGTGTTGATTTTGTGACCTTTTTTATTATGGAAGTTGCAATAATCAGCATCATTCCACCATGGTGGTTTGACCTTTGGATCCCAAAATCGGGCTTCCCATGCAGTGATAAGGCCACTAGTTACTAACTCTTTCATTATTGATTCTATTGATTGTCCTAAAGGTGTGAACCTACGCCGATATGATGGTTTCTGATATGATTGTGTTTTTACCATCTCGTTGTTTTGTATGACATTTGGCTTGAAAATTTGATCATTATTTTGATTCTTTGATGTAGATGTTGTCAAGTTGAAAAATGGTTTGACATTTTGGGAATCATTTGTTGTTTCATTGGTAGTTGTGTTTTGATTATTTTGCCAAAATTTTGGCTTATCACTGCTTGAGTATTGATTAGAGGAGTTACTTGTGTTGTTTGTTTTATCATTGAAATGTTTGATAACTCCTCTTTTGACTAATGCTTCCTCAATTTTAAGACCGTTTTCTATGACTTTTTCGAATGTGGGAGGACATTGCAATTCCAGTCTATAACTCATTTATTCAATTAAGATGTCAATGAACAACTCCATCTTTTCTTCCCCAGGAATGGATCTAGGATATCTAGTGAACAAGCGTCGCCATCTTTGGAGAAAAGACAAGAACGTCTCTCCTTTGTTTTGCTTTAGATTGTATAGATCCTTTATTGTAACATCGTGTTGGATGTTAAAGGAATACTGGGAGATAAATTTGTTTTCGAGTTCTTCAAAAGTTCTGATACCTGGTTGTAACTTAGAGAACCACTCCATACATGATCCTCCCAAACTCCTTGGGAATAATCTCATTCAATAAGTTTCCTCTTGGGAAAACTCAAGGGTCATTGTTTTAAATTCCCTGATATGATCTATTGGATCTGTTCTTTCATAGAAGCGCTAAAATAGTGACCAAAAGTGTTGAAACATGATTCCAGAATGCTAAAAACAAGACTTTTATGACTCTTTATTGTAAAATTTGATCTGGCCTTGTGGCATACTATATCATGGATTGTGGAAGATAAACACGATGAATGCATTGACTACGATTGTGATACTAAGTGAGAGCTCTTCTTTGGAAGAAGGCTCGTGAATAGAGGGGTTCTACTGTGTAATCCAAAGTGTGACCCCTAGCAAAATTGTGATATCTGTGGATGAATGTTCTATGTTGTAAAGAGAGCTTCCGATTTTGATAAAGAAAACTCTGTCTTCTTAATTTATCACGATAACCGAAAGGTTTTTTTGGCTTTGTGATTTTGATCTTTCTCTTGACAAACGTGGTGGACTTCCACTTTCATAGCATGGATTTTTCTGATCTAACTTGACTTTGTTTTTTTCAGGATGATCCTTAATCTAATTTTAATGAATTTGTGAAAACACAGCAAGCAATTGTGAATAATTGTTTTAACTGAATAGATCGTGTATGTTCAAAAACCACGAATGGTCTTTATTGATTTTGACGGGTTGTTTTGACAATTGTACACAACTCAAACAGACTCATACTTAAGGACAAGTAGGTCATCATTATACTCACAACCCACATCTTGAATTACGTTGACGCAAACAACAGTGTCACCCCGTAGAGGGCGCCTGTGTTTTTGTCGTTGCCAGGCACGTACTCAAAGTGACGAGAGTGGATACCGAATCCCTTGAGAAAACGGTCCTTGGTAATTATAGGGTGAGTGTCTTGGGGGAAAATTCTTCCCTCCCCTTGCACTGTGAGTATGACAATGTATGGATACTGACTCGGCAAGATACTACTCTATGGTTCTTATAAAGGGCTTTCGTTCGGTGCGGCAATTGATAAACTCCCTCAAGAGACCTCCCAATCTTTAGAACAAATATTTTGGGGATGGTTATCTTTCTCACTACTGTCAAGTTGGAATTTCATCAACAACTTGCATTTTTATTATAGTGGGTTGGAAAACCTGGCTTTGGTTGTTCCCACTTAGGTCGTTCCCGTAGGGTGAGTACTTTTTCCCACTATGACAGGCCTTCTAAAGGATTTAATAAAGCGTAAATAGCATGAAATAAAAGTGAATCTGGCACTTTGGTCACCCAGTTAAGGGGAGAGCATAAGCCTAATCACCACAAGAACAACATATAAGTTATGTTTTAATCCCAAAAATAAATTTTCTAATCTATGTGAAGGTGTTGCTTCACAAAAATCATGTTGTTCTTTTTAACTTGTACTAAAAAAAATGTGGTGACTATCCTAGGATTGATAAATTTGATTTTAAGAAAACAAAAAGTGGCTACCCTAAGATTGATATATTTTAGAAACCAAGAAGTGTCTATCCTAGGATTGATAAATTTTAGAAAACCAGAAGTGACTATCCTAGGATTGATAAATTTTAGTCCAACTGTGAAAAAATTAAAAACTAGCCATGGCCGCGTTGGATCCAGATTGATTTTACAAAAGCACTGGAACAGTCCATCGAAGCGTTATAACTCTTACCTAACGCGCTAAAACACGAAAGTGCCGAAACAGGACACCGAAGCGCTGAAATTTGCCATGGAAGTGCTAAATCACCGATGCGCTGAAATTTTCGACGGAAGCCCTATAGTAACATGGAAGCGTCGAAACAGAGCATGGAAGCACTGTAGTTTTCCATGAAAGCACTATAGTATTTGACGAAAGCGCTAAAAGAAAACACGTCATGAACCTGCATGACACTTTCTAGAAAAATTGTAAAACGGTGGGTGCCAAATTGTAAGCGTGGATAAGGTGTAAAACACAAAATACACTTCTTAATAAGACATTATATCAAAGACAAATCTGAATGAATCAAATCAAAGCAATAATCAATTGAAAGCATCATATTTTTCTCTATCGTCAAAGATTTATTAAACCACTATTGCTCTCAGATCGTGAGGACACTATGATTGTTAAAATGACAATTCAAAGAACGAGATGGATGCTAATGCAATGATATGGAGCTAAATGCGATAGTACTAGATGATAAATGAATTAAACTAAGCATGAATAAACATGAAACAGATAATTGCAGCTACAGGAGGCAACCATGATTGTGAAAGCTTGATTGCTTGAATGTTGATGCTTGAATGCTGATGCTTGAATGCTGATGCTCGATACTTGATGTGCTTGAATTATTGCAGAGTAAGAGTGCATAAGCTATATTATTTGGATGCTTTTCTTGGTTCAATGAGGTTGTATTTATAGAATTCCTAGTTGTAGAAATGCACAGGGAAGGCATTGAATGGTGAGAGATGGAGGAGATTGAGAGAAAAATGGTGATTGTCTCTACCCATGAAAACACCAGGCAAGAGAAGAGGAAAGATTGATGGAGGAGGATTGAGAGAAGAATTTGGAATTTGTCTCCAATTTGTCTCCAAAACTTTCCGTGAAGTTTCAAAGCATTAATTGTGACATATTTTAGACATAGATTAGACATAGGATATCTAATTCATTTTTGAGAGAATATAGATGGAATATTCCTTATGCTTTAATTCAAATATTTTTGATTTATTTAAATTAGCAAAAGAGGAATAAATAATTAAATAAAATGAACTATAGGATAGTTGTTTATTAAATTAAACAGAAGAATATGACAATTAATCAATAAAATGTTTTGATCTTTATTTAATTAATTTAAGATTGACGTGATAGAATAAAATAGGGATTTGATAATTAAATCGAACAAAAGTACTTAATTTTGTTTATTTAATTAAGATGAATTTAAATGTGAACTATATAAATAAATATTTCTATTTATTCAATAGTAGAGGAAATTAGGATAATTAATCAAATAATTCGTATTTAATTAATCGGATGCTCCAGACCAATTTTAGATGCATACACATAAAATAAATAGAAATAACATAATTAAATTGCTACTGCTATCCTTTCAAATCATTCCATGGTTCTCTAGTCTTAAGGACCTCCAAAATTCATGCTCTTAGATCTTTTAAATGTTGCACATGAATCTACAAAGATGACAACCTAATAAATGAGAAGATGCTGTGTAATGCAAACTACATGCCTACATCATTGTATTTTTATATTTTTGGTGTTTAAATGTTGAATGATCCTATGATGAGATGTTTCTATAATTCAAATGATTCTAAGATGAATACTATGATTGAAGATGCAATTCTAATGTGATGCTGTAAAAAAAAAAACTCTAATAGAATACTAAAGTAATCCAAAGTAAAAATGCCATAATTCCTATGCTATATGAAAATGCAAACTCTCAATTTCTCCGGCAGAAGTTTATCTTCCAAATCTATATCAATTTTTTTAGAAATTCCCTCTATTTATAGATTTTTCCAGGCTTGAAATGATGTGGCAGTGATGAACGGTTGAGATTGTGATCCTGAGGCATCAACGGTTGAGCACAAAGAGGTTTGAGGAATTCATGGAGACTACTCCACTTGGAAGAACAAATTCTCCATGTGTCAAAGAGCATCAATTGAAAGAAGGAGCCATGTGTCTCCCAGGAATTTAGGAGGTTGAGAGGTTGGAGAGAATATTCCTAATTTAAAAATTAGAAATAAATAAAATTGTGTGACATATGATGAGGTGGCAGGTGATTTGGAGGTTGTTAGAAGAAATATGGAGACATGTGCCAATTTGAATTAAAAATTCAAATTTAAATGGAAGAGGGAAATTAATTTAAGAGGAAAAGAAGAATTTAGGGAAATGAATCGTATAAATAAATTTATCAATTTATTTATATTAGTATAAGAATTAGGATTTAATTAATTAAATAACAAGTATTTAATTAATTATGCTCCAAACCATTTTTATGTGTATACATTGATAATCTTGAAATATTACATGCAACAATAGACTTCTCTTATCAATCTCTATAAAATTTGGCAGCACCTTGTTACCCTACAAACCTGCAAACCTGAATTTAGTAACTCTAGCTCAAGGCCCCAATTTAAAGAGATTTGTGAGGATAAAAACCACCATGGTTTTACCAAATAATAGGCAGCAATACCACCTAGAAAAACTCATGCCTCCCTCCATGAAAATGGTCAAAAATACCAAAAATAGCCTCTTACAGATGCTCTTACTACCGTCATAAGGCATCTCTCATGCATGAGTGCCTGAGGTCCAAGAATAGCATATTCTGTCATAGGGAATCTGTCATACTATCATAGAATCTTATGACAACTGTCATACATGTCATAGATGCTCTTACAACACCTTATTTTTACCCAAGAACCTCATTCTAGAAGATTCCAAAGTGGGACACCTAGCTATTTTGTCCTTTTCCAAAAGGACAAATGATAATGATAACACTGCATTTACATTGTCTCTTTCACCATCGTTGGTCAAACAGTTTCACCTCTCATGGGTAAATGTACAAAAAACTTTAGGAGAATAATTAATTAAAGGATTTGCAAGGTTGATGGCACCTAAATCCTAACATTCTCCCACTTGACATCATACATTGTAAATTACACCCATAGAGATACAATTACATAGAATCAAGTACAGTGATCAATGCCCATGGCCTTCTTGCACCAAGAGAACTTATCTATAGTGACTGGCTTCGTAAGAGAATCTGCAACATTATCCAAAGTGTCAACTTTTTTAATTAATACCTGTCCATTCTCAACCATATCTTGCACAAAGTGATACTGAACATCAACATGCTTAGTACACACATGATAAATAGGATTTTTAGCCAAACATATGGCACTCTGACTATCACATATGATCCTCACTATCCTGCAATCACAACCAATACCATTACCAAGTCTTTGTAACCAAACTGCCTCCTTAGAGGCATGTGTAGCAGCCATATACTCTGCTTTAGTGGTAGACAAAGCAATTGTAGGTTGTCTTTTACTCATCCAACTCACTGCATCTCCAAATAAAGTAAACACATAGCCACTAGTGGACCTTCAACTGTCCAAGTCACCTGCCCAATCTGCATCAACAAAACCCTATATGTCCAATGACTTATCAACATTATCAGTACCATGATAAACCAAATAGTAATCAAAAGTGCCTTGCAAATATCTAAATACCCTTTTAACAAAAGTATAATGTTCTTTACCAAGGTTAGACATAAACCTGCTTAGAACTCCCATTGCTTGGGCTATATCTGGGCTAGTACAAACCATTGCATACATTAAACTACTGACAACACTAACATAAGGAACATTAGAAATTTCATCAAGATCATCATCCGATTTAGTACACATGTCTAAACTTAACTTAGTACCAATAGGAAATGGAATATTTACTAGCTCACAGCCCTGCATATTAAACCTCTGCAAAATAGTGTTAACATACTTACTCTGACTTAACTGAAGCTTTCTTTGAACCTGATCCCTAATGATTTCCATCCCAAGAATATATTTAGCAACCCCTAAATCTTTCATATCAAATGTGCCAGAAATATGAGTTTTAAGTTCCCTAATCATTGCCTTATTGTTACCAATGAACAACATATCATCCACATATATGACAATAATCAGTATATGATCATCAATAACTTTAAAATAAACACAATGATCCTCTTCACTTCTAACAAAACCCAACTTTAATGCAAAGGCATCAAAATTCTGGTACCACATCCTAGGTGACTGTTTTAAACCATATAGAGACCATTTTAACCTGCAAACCAAGTGTTCTTTTCCTTTCACAATAAAACCGTTAGGTTGTTGCATATAAATTTCTTCCTCAAGATCCCCATGCAAGAAAACAATTTTAACATCCATTTGTTCTATTTCTAAATCATAAGTAGCAGCAATGGATACAAAGAATCTAATAGAAGTTAAATTACCAACAAGAGAGAATATTTCACCAAAACCAACTCCCTCTCTCTAGGAGTAGCCCTTGGCCACTAATCTGGCCTTGTACCATTCCAACTTACCGTTTGCACCAAACTTATTTTTATATACCCACTTACAACCAATGGCCTTTCTTCCTTTGGGAAAACTAATAGGATCCCAGGTGTCACAGTTCTTCAAAGACATCATCTCATCCTACATGGCCTACATCCAAGACTCACATTCTTCTAAAGATAGAGCCTCCCTGAAAGATCTAGGTTCATCATCAGTACATAACAAAGTAAATTTACAATGAAAATTAGGCAGGCTATACCTGTCAACTAGATTTTGTTGTCTCGTGGACCTTCTCAAAGGTGGAGTAAGAGGTTCCTCCTCATGTTCATCCTCATTGTTTTCAACTTCTTCTGTTACAACAAATTCTTCAGAACTATCTTCTTCTTCTTCATCTTCTTGTCCATCTCTCTGTTCTTCCACATGTGCATCTTCTTGCTTAGTTTCAAAATGCACTGTCTTTGACTTTTCCTTTGGTTTCTCATCTTTAGAGTTTGCTCTAAATTCCCTGAAAAATTACATCTCTAGAAAATATCATCTTTCATGTTAGTGGGTTCCAAAGTTTATAACTATTAAAATTTTCACCATAACCTACAAAGATGTATTTTTGAGATTTGGGATCCAATTTAGACTGCTTCTGTTTAGGCACATGAACAAAAGCCTCACAACCAAAGACCTTTAAATGTGAAACTGAAGGATTTTTACCCAACCACATTTCATAAGGTGTTTTATCAACAAGAGCTTTACAAGGAGACCTATTAATTAAATAACAAGTAGTACCAACAACTTCTTCCCAAAAGCATTTATCTAACTTAGCATTACTTAACATGCTCCTAGCTCTTTCCATTAATGTATGGTTCATTCTTTCTGCTACCCCATTTTGTTGGGGTGTGTAAGGTGTAGTCTTTTTCCGAACAATTCATGCATGTTTGTAAAACTCATCAAATTCCTTAGAATAATATTCACCCCCATTTTTAGATCTCAATACTTTTATCTTATAATCTGTTTGCTTTTCAACCAATGCCTTAAATTCTTTAAATTTGGTGAAAACTTCAGATTTTGTATGCATAAAATAAATCCAAGTATATCTCGAGTAATCATCAATGAAGGAAACATAATAATGAGATCTACCTAGAGAATCTGTATCCATTGGACCACATACATCTAAATGAATTAGTTCTAACAATCCATTAGCTTTATTAGCTCCTTAGGAAATGATGACCCGTTTTGTTTACCAAACACACAATCCTCACAAAAATCATTTTTACCAACAAAATAATCAAAAATACCGTCTACTATTTTCTTATCAAGTATGGTCGTAAGACCTTTTTCGCCAATGTGACTTAATCTATGGTGCTACAACATACATGAATTTTCATTGCTAGTTATAAAAGAGGAGTTACAAAAAGTAGAGGCATGTAGCGTAAACAAATTCCCTATCCAAGATCCTTTACCAACCACCAAACTTCCCCTTACCATCCTGCAACTAGACTTCTCAAATGTCACATGCATTTCAGAATCATTCCACTTTGAAATCAAAATTAAAGTTTTTGTAAGACTTGGAATATGTAAAACATCATCAAGGATTTTAACCCTCCGATCACAAAAACACAACTTTACCTTTCCCTTACCAACAATCTTTTGTGAACTATCGTCACCCATGAAGACCTCTCCTCCATCATATTATTTGTATGTAGAAAACCACTCCTTATGAGGACACAATGGAAGGAAGCATCTGAATCAATAAGCCAAGCATCATTACAAACTATGTTAGCTGAAATAATCAAAGCATCAGAATCACCATTATTAGAGGACGTTTTTGTGGAGGAATTTGCATTCTTTTTCTTGTTTCTACATTCCTTCTTCACATGTCCCCATTTACCATAGTTCCAACACTTCACTCTGCTCTTTCCAAGGGTCTTAGATCATCCTTTAGACTTATCCTTCTTCTTATCCCCTTTAGGTCCTTTCTCCTTGGACCTACCTTGCACATGCAAGGCATCTTGGGAGCCACTATGCATGGTCTTTCTCCTCATCTCCTCTAGAAGAAGTATAGGAATAATATTATCTATCTTAGGTTTTGCACCACCACTTGTTATAGAAATAATTAAATTTTCCCAAGATTCTAGCAAAGAGAAAATAAATAAAATGCATTTATCCTCATCTTCTATTTTAACATCAATAGATGCAAGCTGAATTATAATCAAATTACAAGAATTCAAATGTTCAACAATAGAATCACCATCCTTCATCTTTAATGAATACAAACATCTTTTGAGATATAACTTGTTAGACAAACTCTTCGTTTGGTAGATTTCACCTATCTTCCTCCAAAGATTGTATTTCATGTCTTCTAAAGAGACATTTAGAAGGACAGAGTCAATGAGACACAATCAAATGGTCCCTTGAGTCTTCTTGTCTAAATTATTCCAATCTTCATCCGACATGGATGAAGTAGATGGCTTCTTATCAATTGAAACTGGTAACCACTGATCTCTCTCCTCAAGGAGATCCTCTAATTTCAACTTCCACATATTGTAACTAGAGCCATTGAACTTCTCAATATCTTGAAGAGAGGTGGAGGCCATGGTATGCAATCTTTCACAAATCTACAAAACCCATAACACAAAAGCTCCCACTACAGCAAAAAACCTTCAACACTTTAAAAGGAAAGCATCCCTTCCTTAACATAACTGTTAGCTCTGATACCAAATGTTGATTATAAAGGTGAAGAAAGCTTGCAATATGAACTTCAATGTGAATGAAAATCTAAAATATGCAGATTAACCTTTAGGCTTAGTGTGAAGAAAGAATGAGAGAGAGAGATAGAAGAATCATAACACATACAACAACAAATTTATGTGGAGAAACCCTGAAGGGAAAAACTCCACCATCGAAAGAGAGATAAGAATACTACTGACAATCTTGAAATATTACATGCAACAATAGACTTCTCTTATCAATCTCTTTAAAATCCGATAGCACCTTGTTACCCTGTAAACCTGCAAAACTGAATTTAATAACTCTAGCTCAAGGCCCCAATTTAAAGAGATTTGTGAGGATGAAAACCACCATGGTTTCACAAAATAATAGGCAGAAATACCACCTAGAAAAAATCATGCCTCCCTCCTTGAATATAGTCAAAAATACCAAAAATAGCCTCTTAAGATGCTCTTATAGTTGTCATAAGGAATCTCTCATGCATGGGCACCTGGGGTCCAAGAATAGCATATTCTATCATAGGGAATTTGTCATACTATCATAGCATCTTATGAAAATATCATACATGTCATAGATGCTCTCACAACACCCTATTTTGACCCAACAACCTCATTGTAGAAGATTCCAAAGTGGGATGCCTAGCTATTTTGTCCTTTTCCAAAAGGACAAACGGTAATGGTAACACTGCATTTACATTGTCTCTTTCACCACTGTTGGTCAAACGGTTTCACCTCTCATGGGTAAATGTACAAAACACTTTAGGAGAATAAGTAATTAAATTATTTTCAAGGTTGATGGCACCTAAATCCTAACAAACACACCTCCTTGGTGTACCATAATTAAATAATTATTTAATTACAACATTATAATATAATAATTTATCCAATGTCATACAACACCAAATCCTAACATTCTCCCACTTGTTGTATACATTTCATAAGGGTCAATCAATGAAATGCATCATCATAGCCATACATGAAACCACATGAATCTCCAACATGTTATCATGCTTCATTAAGATACCTGTAATAAAACTAAAGTGACCACCATGTCAAGCAAGAACTCATCTCATCCTCCAACGTGCCACCTATGGAAGAAAAGGATCATACCAAGGTAAAGATGCACCAATCCATAAACACAAACATCAAATCCAATTGATAACCGAAGCTCCAAGATGTTGTCAAAGGTAAAAAATCTACATAATCAGAAATAACATCCATGACACATGCTAATACATCCAACCATCCATTACTCCTAGGTATCGACAACTTCAGTAAAATCATGCCAACATATGAAACCCATAAACCACAATAACAAGCTCCATGTATCAAACATGCTAATGAAGGACATACATATCTAGTAACTCCCACTACATGGGTAATGCCAAATATAAAAATGATCAAGGCATATCAAGTCTACCAACCAACACTATACTAAGGTGTGATATATGATCAAAACATGAAGTACCAATAAAAATCATAATGATCCACACATGCAAGATAAATAGTTGCATACTCTCTCACAATATGTCACCACAATCCTCCTAGATCATATGAACATGAACCTCCAAGAAGGAACCATAAAACAAAGAGAGAAAACCTGTAAATCATAACATGTCCTTCTACCAACACCTCAAAGTGCAATGTTGTGTCAAGTATGATATCCTTACAACCCCAAATGAAAAGTATCAACAACACCCATCCACTCTATCTTATAGATCAAATGCAACATATGAAACATGTAGAATGCCAACATGGATGTAAGCCTTTCTAACTAAGGAAATCAAACTCAAAGTATACATTCCCAAATCAATAAATCAACCCAATGAATATCTCCTAAACTCATCATCAATGAATGATAACATAAATAAAATCATATCCACAAGGGGATAACCAATGCTAAATATCCCTCAAAATGAATCCTCCAGAACCAACTATCCATAGCTCAATATCTATATCTATGAAAGATAAAGCATAAAACTCATGCTAAACTATCCTCAAATGAGTCTCCTGAAATCAATCATCATGGCACAAGAACCATTCCCATGAGAAGGCAAAGCATAAAACATAACACATCTAAAAAAATAATAGGCTTAAATACCTTTCAGATGATAAACTGTTGAGTAGACCAAGAGTGGGGAATGATCTAATTCTCCTATAGGATAACCAAGTCATCATGAATTACTCCAAGAACAATCTCCTCTATAGTTCCATCATGAACTTGTGTCCATATCTAGGTGAGAGCTCCTTGGCCTTCATGTTGAAACCTCTAAAGAGTAACCATCTCAAGAAAAAAATCTCTAATCCCAAGAGAACTCCAAGCTCACCCTTGAGTCTCCAAATATCTATGAGCACTTGAAACCAATCAATCAATACTAAGATCCAAGTGTAACACAACACCCTCATGAAGTTCCCAAGAAAATGGCGATGTAATCAATACCAATAAAACAAACAAGACCAATGTCAAAGATCCAACCATAGAATCAAAAACCCATCATAACATCATGATCTAACCATCTCCTCCTAAGAGATCATATGCAACAATGAATACATCTTGGTCTCAAGAGAACTTATATCATGTCAATGCTCAAACCAGTATCAAGAGTAATCCATGACATAATACCAAACACACTCTAAACCAATAATTAGTTACATCTTCAATCACATGAAGATAACCATTTCCTAATAATAAACCTGTAAATGTGAAATAAATCTTCTATAGTAACAAGATCTAAGAGCTCCTTCAAGACATCCACAAACACTAAATAAGATCATCCATCACCAATGATGAATCACATCACTACCAACAACTCCCACCAAACTGTGATACTGATCTACATATGGAATTAAGACAACCATCTCCTAAATGAAGATCATCCAAGTCCACACACACAACTAAAACGCAAATAGTACCAAGTAGAACCAAGATCTCCAAGCCAAGAAGATACAAATACCATCAAAACATTAGGAATCAATCCTACACTATCAAAATCTCCCACTCAAATATGTAGCTAATGAAATGTAACCAAGCTATCATGACATCGTGATAAAACCACATGCTACAAGTCCCAACAATTGACTATCTAGATACTCTAATCATTCATCCTCTCATCTCAAAGCAACATACAATGCAAAAATGACCATAGACAAGATCAACTAATAAAATGCACATCCAAGTCATCTCACTAAAACAAAATGGGTGGCCAACCCACACAACTGCATAACTCGAAGATCCCAAACAATGAAGCATGCAAACTCATCATCACATTAGTAGCCCATAAATTGAGATATTAAATAATATAATCATGTAGACAACTATATTCAAACACTAAATCAACCACATATCTAATTCATCAAACATAACCACAAATGAGTAACCATAGTCAAGGAACCAATCAAGCATCTAGGGGATAAGAATCAACTTCCTAACACCAAAATATATCACCACTGAACGAACACATGCATGATCATGTCATGTCAATGTTCAAATGTTCTTGCATATCCATGACACCATAATCATCACCAACATTGTACCTACACTCAACTATCACCCACACAAGACTTCAAGCCTTTACATGTTTCAACCCATGTCTTCGAAATCAAAGATAACTTGTATACCTATGACCATCAAATTCCAACTCTAAAAAACATCTGTAAACCTATACTAAGAAGACCAAACCAATAATCAACTGTAGCATCATAAATATCATATAAAAACATGTATTCCCTCAAGGTTTTTCATCTCGACTTATCCAGATTCTCACATAATCATACCTTGAATTTCAAGCACCTACAAGTGATCAAACAACTAAAATCCTCTCTCTACACTATAAACTGAAATTTTGATTGATCCACTATATAGTACACTATACATGCTCTCCAACACTTATTTAAAATAAAAAATCTAATTCTGTATGTAAAAGTTATGCTCAAAATTGTCTACAAGAGAACATTTGGCATTTAGGCCCCAAAAATGGTATAAATAGTAAAATAATGGAACCAAACATATACCACTACATAGTTCTTGGAGAGAGCTTTCCAACGAGTATAAGAAGTCAAAAAATAGACACCCTGGGTGAAAGTTATGCCCCTTGGAAAAAGCTGCATAATCTGGCTAATAGGGCAAAGTTGGTGGTGGCAGGGTGGCTTGTCGATTGGGCAATGCCACCCACAAAAAAACCCGGACCCTATTAATCCAACATGGGGGTGGGTTGGCTTTCCCGGTGGGGCTTGTCACTCGGAACCGACGGTCGCCCAACTGGCAAGGCAGATGTTACCAATATGTGCAGACTGATAACCACAATAGGTTGTGGGTACAAGGGAAGGGGTTTGTGGAACCCCCCATAAATACTATATATCTTTTTAATAAAGAGGTTTCAATAAAAAATTATGTATGTATTTTTTATTTGTTTTTGGAAATTGACGACTATACAGTCAAATAGCGTAGATAGGGGAATTTTTTAAATTTTTCCATAATGGTGAAAATAGAGAAAATTTTATATGAATTTTTATTTTTAGACCATCTTGGATCCAATGGTAAGGTCTATTTTGTCTCAGGTGATCATCTATAAAACTCACTCTACAAAACCCTCATATGAAAGCATAATCCAAGAAACCCTTTTGACCCAAATTCTTCAAACCTTAGATCTACAATAAACCCAAAAAAATTTCAAACTCCAAAAACCCAAATCTACTAAACAACACTTACACATGTGTTCCATATCTTGTAATGCCTTAGATCCATCTTTCATAACCATGAATTCAACTTTGCACCAAATCTACTCAAACAAGGGTTATAACAAAACCTGGGAGCTCACACCTCCCATAACCATGAAAGCTTTGATACCACTTGTTAGGAAATAATGCATCAATATCCAATTCATTTAATAAATTTCCTACATAACCCCATGAGAGAAAATAATGCATGTAAGTTTACAAAATAAGAATAATTCATAGATCAAAATAGACAAGCCACAAGGTAACACAAGATATACCCTGAGAAATCTCTAAAGAGGGAAAAACCCTAACTCCAAAAGCATCCATACTCCATCTATTATTTAGCAATAAAATAATATATGCACTTATAGAGTTACCATGAATACTTCTAAAGCATCAAGATTCTCCAATGTATCCACCATGTGTTCAAGCATGAATCCACACATCCTATGCCATGCTTCACATATGCACTCCTCAGAAAGACTCGATAATGACAATCAACTCACCCAACCAACCTTAACCACTAAACATGTCAATGCTATTAGATTTTCACAATCCATAAGAATATCAGTAGTTATTTATGGATTCAATTGTGTGTAAGCTTTTGAATCAACGTTTCAAATCACACTTTGTGATCCATCATGAAGATAGAGAGCTCAAGGATATGAAAAAAAATCCATCTATTTTTTTCATAGCCTTGAGCTCTCTATCTTGATGATGGATCACAGAGTGTGATCCAAAATGTTGATTCAAAATCTTACACACAATCGAATCCAGAAATAACTACTAATACACTAAACATGTGTTTTATTTTATATATAAGCTCACACAAATATAACCAAGTGGTAACAAGAAAGAGGGGGATATAGGACTTTCATTTATAGATAAAGTAGAGGAGGTAGGTGCCTACTCCTTATGTAATGGAACACCAAATAGAACTAATGAAATGAGATAATGCTTTTCCTCATAGTCATTGGTGGGGGAGAGAAAGCCCCAAATCAACTATGTTTGTTCCTTCCTTATATAGAATGGGGTAGTAGGAGAAGAATATGAGTGTGTAGGAGGGTCCTTCTACCATGAAGGTTGATTATTAGTGGATTAATTCATCACCTTTTCATCGCACCCAAACACCAACCCTACCATTTCACTAACCCATCTCTCTCTGCCTTCCAATTTTGGGTAGGAATGAATCAATGTAATAGGAGACTCAATTTTGAAGCCCTACTATCTATAGGTAAAGGGGTCCTACTATATAAAGGTTCCCACAATTATAGTGAAATATAGTTGTGGTTGTGATAGGGAAAGCTATACTTGGTACATGCCGAGATAAGGTAATTTCAACACTCAAGCATGGTAAAAGAGTTGTTGCATAGAATTAATTTATACCTTGAGCCACAATACATAAGGCCCTTTTACATTGATTTACACCTACTATAGTATAGCCACTTCCAATTAGAGTAGGGCTATTATTCCAAAAGTGGATGCAAAAATTTCAATTATCCCTATATCTATAGTTGGGATGATTTATAACCCCTTGGGGCTTAAATAATTTATTCAATATGTCACTTCAGTTGTTCACTTCCCTAAAGGTTCTATGCAAATAAATAATTTTTTTAAATTGATTAATTCATCATTAGGAAACCTAATAGGACAAAAAATGATAAATTTACCATATGCTTAATGAAAGAATAATTCTTATTTGAGATTGATATTTATCTTTCTCCCTCTCATGGATTTATCCAATTTAATATCATGGGAAGACAATGGATACCCCATACTCAGATACCCAATCCTTCCATAAATCCCTAAATACCTTATTTGTACCCTCTCCTACCCATCCTTCCAGCTCAAGGTGATATAATAGTCTAATTACTAAATGTTTCTGTCTCCTTCATGAGGACAAGTCTTCTATTAGATCTCTCCTAATACTGTCGATCTTGATTAGGAATAAGATACTAGATTTGGAAGATAAAGGTGTGATTGGGCGACGTTCCTCAAAGATTACAACTAGAATAAATTATTTCCACAACACTTGTGTTCTCCCTTATATAAAGAGAGAATGGTGAAATAAAATTCCTAATACCTAACTTGTAGATTTTGGACCCTCCCTAGAGGGGCTATACTCAAAGGAGATGAACTAGATATAATGATTTTTTAATTGGTGCATAAAAAAATCCTCAACCCCTTTCAAGAGGGACCCTTCAAAGAGAGGAGCAAATGAAAGGGGTGGGTGGTGAAACACTTTTTGGTTTCTTCAGCCCACACCCATTCTCTCATCTCTAAATATTAAACCAACTTCGATCCTCATATGAACATGTTAAAAGGAACCATCCTTACCTAGGAAGAAATTCATTCTAGTAAGAAAATATTTATATAAAAATTATGAACATTAATTTGCATATGGTTAATTATTTCAACAACTTAAATCAAAAAGTAATATTTAACACCCTTAAAAGGGGATTTGATGATAAAATTAAGGAATATATATCATAATCTACAAATAGCCCTTAGATTTCCCCCTTGGTTGATGATAGACTACCTAAATTCACTAGACTTTCTAGAGGTTTGACCCAAGGTTGCTCTCTCTCCTTTTTTATGCATCATTTTAGCTAAGCTCCTTATCTAAACTTGAATAAAAAAAATATTATTCTTGGAATCTCTACATTCTTAGGTTGAAATGAGCTCACTCTCAATTATTTTGTAAATGATATTATTTTTCTTGCAAGAGTCACCTCTCAAATTGCTAAGAGATTCCCTTCTACTCTTGAAGTCTAATGGGTTGCAAATGATTGTGTGGTTAATAATAACAAATGAGTTGTCTAATTTTATCATAACTACCTTAGGGAAGCTAATAATGTCTCTATAATCTTTGGTTTCAAGGCAAGTGATAGCATTCCATTTTCTATTTAGGAGTGCCTATTTTTGTTGAATGCACAAGAAAATTGAGAGGGGGGTGAATCAGTTGTACATTAAAACATCAAAACCCTCATTAACATTCAAATCTACTTTAGTAGTTAAACCCTTAACAACCATTAAACTCTTATCATCCATTAGCATAATGTAAACATGAGAAATAGTAATGCAAACACATCCAAACACATGAGAACACTAGATTTACGTGGAAAACCCAAGAAGGGAAAAACTATGGTGGGGATTAGCTCACAATATAAAGTAATTACAACACTGAATATAATTATAGGCTCATTATCAAAGGGCTCACCACCCAAAAGAAAAGAAGGGCTTATTGCTAATGGCTCACTGCTAGATTAGAAAGAAGAAGAAAGAAGATTGTTACAATGAGAAATCCATCTCAGAGCAATAGAAAATTTCCACCACTGCTTCACCAGAACATTCACACCCTCTTTGTAGAATGTAGACACCTTTTGATCATTGCTTCTAGTAGTCATAGGTATTAAATCTCACACCGCATTTCACACTTTCATACTTCACATCCCAACACTTCACATTACAAACTTCACACATAAATCCTCCATCAACTCAACACTCATATATACCATCTTCAACCTTGAAAACAATTCATAAGGTCGACTATGCATCTCAAACGTTCAAATTTAAATTAGGGAGACACCAAGACATTCCTGTGGTAGAAAGTAATGAAGGCAGACCACATCACACCTTAAATTAGACCCAAATCCATATAAAAATTCCAAATTTAAGCACATTTGCAATTAGTGTAAACATCCAAGGTTGGTAAAACCCATGTCAACACCATTAAACAATTAAGTACATGCTTCCTTTGATCTAAAGATGACTCACAAAACACACACATCACTTTAACATAATCTGAAATATTCCATAAACACTCTAAAATCCAACAAATCCTTCACAACATCATACACCAGAAGAACATATTCATTCTACACAACTAGCTAACCTTCCACACGTTGCAACACTTGAATCCAACCTTGCGGAGCACAAAAACTCAAACAAATCAAACTAAAGATAAATACTAGCAATGGAAGCACACTTCCAAATTTGCAAGACCAAAAACCAAACTATGAAGAAATGTGGAGCAAAACCATTTCTCCGAACAACACTGCTTACATAGTTCACACATTGGTGAGCATAAATTTCTCTGCACAATGATCCAAAACTTGAAACTCTAGATATAACACCTTTGAAAAAATTTGATCAACATATCCAAATTGCACAAGGAGATATTCATCCATGAAGAAATGTGGAGCAAAACACCAAATGCCACTCTATCAAACTAAATACTCTTCACCACGCTGTTTCCTCTTTTATTTAAATTTTCTCAAAAGCACTTGGAAACCAAGCACCATAAACTCAAACTCAACATCTGGAACACATATACAACATCTCAACCACACAAGAGGTTGAACATCACCAACACATGCTCATGAAAGCAACACTAGAGGTTGACATCAGTGATACTACTAATGACAACATAATGCAACCAATCAAAGAATCTTCACAAACTTCCAACAATCTCCCCACAGATCTATTGAAATCAATGTTACAACAAAGGTCTGTTGAAATTAATGACAATACAAAATTTCAACAACAAAAATAACAACTTTTATCACTAGCTCATATAAAGCACCACAATGCATACTACTCCCCCTTACACAAGCATCTATACTTTCCATCATTTTCTCTTTCTCAAGATTTCTCTCCTCCTTACTTCATATGGTTTTTTATTTAGCTCTCTCTCCCCCTTTGAAATCAATGGAAAAGGGTTGTTGGAACACAATGATCTACTGAGAGGGGGGTGAATCAGTAGATACAAGAAATTTTAGCCCTAAAAAACTTAATGTAGATTACTTACTTAGCCCCAAATACTTAGTGCAGATTTCTTACTCAAACTCTTACTGTGTAGATTGAACACTATAGATGCAAACATAAACATGCAAATAAGCAATCAACACAAACATGCCCATAACACCAGATAATGTGGAAAACCCAAGATGGGAAAAACCACGATGACAAAAGCTGCTTGAGGCTACTACTCAAATCCAGTGTCACAAATGAATTCTCTATTACAATGCTTAGGAATATAACCCAAGGATGCTTCAACACCCTGCTTTAGGAGCTACAACTCCAAGGAAGCAACAACTCCAAGGAAGCAACAACTTCAAGGAGACTACAATCCCCTAATTTGAGCTACAAATCAGTACAATGAGGCAACCAACTCTGTGATAACAAACACAAGTATGCATAAGACATGGTTCTACAAAACCTGATCATGCATCATTACATTTTCTTTGTTGCACTTACTGCAACTCACACTCTATTGTTGAAGTTGCTCTCTCAACAACACACCCTTGCTCTGCACTATTCTCTGCACATAGAACAATCACTGTTCTATCTTGTTGCACTACACCTCTTTCCCTTTCTGTAGCGTCTCACACATATGCACTCTCCTGCATGGAAACCTAGATGATATTCTGTATTATAGTCTAGGAATTTACAAATGCATTCCCTATCTTCTGCACTTTACTCTCTCTTTCTTGTAAACTCACAACATCACACCACTCTACCTATCTCTACAACATACTCATAAATATGTAACTCTATTCAGTACACCATACAACTACAGGCTATTCTCTCTATTTGTACACACTTACTCCAGACATCTAACTTTGACAATATCTAATTGTCTTCTTTCTCTAGTGACCTAAAATCTCTACCTCGAGATTCTCTCCACCATCTAGATCATCTCAAATATTCTACTAGGGTTTTCTTTGCTTGCTAACTTCACCAATAAGCTTCCTATTCATCTTGAGCCTTGCACCACCATCCAAATCATCATTAAGACACCTGATAGGGTTTACCAGATATCACCATATTCTGTATTACAGTCTAGGACTTTACAAATGCATTCCCTATCTTCTGCACTTCACTCTCTCTTTCTTGCAAACTCACAACATCACACCACTCTACCTATCTCTGCAACATACTCATAAAGATGTAACTCTATTCAGTACACCGTACAACTATAGGATATTCTCTCTATTTGTGCACACTTACTCTAGACATCTAACTTTGACAATATCTAATTGTCTTCTTCCTCTAGTGACCTACAATCTCTACCTCAAGATTCTCTACACCATCTAGATCATCTCAAATCTTCTACTAGGGTTTCCTTTGCTTTCTAACTTCACCAATAAGCTTCCTATTCATCTCGGGCCTTGCACCACCATCCAACTCATCATTAAGACATTTGATAGGGTTTACCAGATATCACCATATCTTGCATCGATCACACACACTGTATAGATTCACTGAATCTACCGAACTAGACAACCTGTAGAACCCTAAACCTATAATACATTAAGTGTATTCTCTTGACAACGAGATCCAATTCTCTTCTCGATCACTTTTTAGAGTTTCCAGAAACCTTCATTACACAACCTTTGCATCGAGCCTCACAACATTTAATTCAAATACAAAGAATTCTCTAAGAATAGAAACTTGTGAAACCCTAGAATCAAATATGTATTAAATGAGTTCCTTTGATTGCATGATCTGATTCTGCTCACCATCTCCCTTGCAAGTTGTGCTACCACTTTGAAGATCAAATCTTCCTTTAAATTGGTCACAGGTGCAATTGGACCAATTAATTCCTTCCTCTATGTTGGCTATCAATCGAAACCCTTATTCACATTGTCGTAGACATTTCAGATTTCTATCTTTGAATTATGGCCATCGATCCTCTCTCTTTGTGCCATGATCCTCTGGCTCTCAATTCATCTAAACAACCTTAGAACATAATTGTTTGATTATCTACTTTCAATGCGTGTCATTGATCTGTACTGACTAACAATCACTGTTAGATCTCTGCCTTTTGATCTCTATCATTGATCTCCTTCATATACCACTCACCATGGTCAGGGTCCATCATGACATTCATCCAAATTATGCTATCCTTGTGATCTTAGACCATGGTCCCACACAAACCTTGTGGGGTCTATGGGATACTACCATTTGTCATCCACATCATCGCCACCTAATTCACAACACCAATGCAAATTAGCATATCGAGCAATCGCTCTTCGCCACCTATTAGTCATTGTCATAACCTATCATTAACACAACCTTATCACGTCCCACTAGACTCTACAACAACCACCATCCGATCAACATTGAGCAATCTTTACCATTCCTCGCTAGCCTTGTGGGTCTTGATCGAGTTCCACTAAAATTTTAGCGGGGTATGCGGGCTAATGCCACATATACACCTTTGATGTCACCAAACATTGTTGTCCACCAACTTCATTGACTTCATCTTATCGGGTCTCACTGCCCTGTCAGCTCCGTAATCCACAACAAGGATGTGGAATACTGTTTACTCAATCCAATCATGCCATGTGTCTGCATCGTCATTATGGATGGGTCCCACATAAAGTGCTTCCTTACTCCATATCGCACGATTGCTAAGTCACAAAAAAGTTGAACTTAAGAACTTCATGTCAAAGGTTATGAAATTTTGAAAACTTGTGACTCGTCGACAACAAAGAGATCGTTAAGTTGCTAAAAATCCAAACCTCAAAACCTCTTGTCAAAGGTTACGAAGTTTTGAAAACCCACGACACATCGACACCATTCACTAAGTCTCTAAGTCGGGAGGTTATGAAATTCTAGAACCCCGCGACATAAGTTAGAAAAAATTGGAACCCAATGACTTGGTAAACATAAGGTGAAGGGGCTGTTCATACCCATGACTTCAAAGACATAAGTTGTAACTTACATGGCCTGCAACTTCCGATACATAGTCGACAACAAAATAGAATTTATGTTCACAACACCATGACTGCAAACTTAGGGTTTAACCAGTAAACCCTAATTTTGATCGAGAGGAAACAGAATTCATTTTTGAGCTCATCTTTCATCATGCCAACAATTTTCCTTGCATGATTTTCCCTTTTGACATGAATGCCAACTATATGCCAACAAGGGAAACATCCCCTTGACATCGATCACAAATGTATCTACTTTACAACTTATTTCCTTCTGCCACACTCTATTTTCTTCACACCTTCTTTTCACACTACACAACATACTTAACTAACCAAAAATAACTGCACATATCCTTTGACACAAATAACAAAGGAGAACACATATGTACCACACAATGACAACACTTACTTGCCCTGACTACAATAACCAACAATTCCACTACCTACTCCTCCTAAGAGGTAGCCACCAACATCAGTCTAGAACAAGGAATTAATCTTGAGATCCATTGGACTAATGCATATCCTTATGCATCTAGTTGAAAGGAGGGGTAATAATTCCAACTTCTCCCAGAGATACTCAAATGTATTCTTAGGAAGAGCCTTCGTGAAGATATTTGTAACTTGATACTCTGTAGGCACATATTCCAACTTCACCTTATTCTCTATAACCTTCTCCCTCAAGAAGTGATATCAAATTGAAATATACTTTGTCCTTGAATGCATTACCAGATTCTTTGAAATATTTATAACACTTGTATTATCACAAAAGATAGAAATTGGTTCATCATATACCACTCTGATATCCTTTAAAGTTTGCTTCATCCACAACACTTGTGTGCAACATGATGCTGCAACAATGTATTCTGCATGTGCAATAGATAATGACATTGAATTCTATTTCTTGCTTAGCCAAGACACCAACCTATTTCCAAGAAAAAATGCATCACCACTTGTAATTTTTCTATCATCCACACAAGCTGTCCAATCTACATCCAAATAAGTACTTAAAGAGAAATTAGTATCCTTTGGATACCACAAACCATGTTCTAGAGTGCCCTTCAAGTATTTGAATATCCTCTTCACTGCTACCACATGTGACTCTTTGGGATCTTCTTGAAATATAGCCACAAGACAAACTACATGCATGATATCTGGTCTAGTACTAGTTAGATATAATAGTTCTCCAATAATTGATCTATACTTGCTCTAATCAACCTTAGGAGATTCACCATTCTTGCTTAATTTGCAACTAGTAACCATAGGAGTGTATACCAGTTTAGAGTCTTCCATTCCAAACTTCTTCAACATTCCCTTGACATACTTTGATTGTGAAATGAATATTCCTTTCTTTTTCTAATTGATTTGAAGTCCAAGGAAGAAATTCATCTTCCCAAAGATAGACATTTAAAACTCTTTCTGTATCTCTTCTAAAAATCTCTTATACAATGGTTCATTACTTGCAAATATTATGTCATTGACATACATAACCACAATCAAGATTTGATATTTTTCAACTTTGAAGTATAGGTTACTATTTATGGTACCTTTATTAAATCCTTGTTGCAATAAGTACCTATCCAATCTTGCATACCAAGATTTGAGAGCTTTCTTGAGTCCTATTGTGCCTATAGCACACATGCCCCATTCAGAATGGGGACCCTCCCTTTTTTTCCTATGTCGGGTTGCTTATTGCTCTACCTCATTTTGCGTGCCCCTATTTTGAATTCCAAGTGATTGAGGAGCTCTTGCAAAAATCATCTTGAGTCAATCACATTTTGCCCCTCCCCCCAAAATTTTTCTAAGTCCTAGTTGCACCAAAATCCTTGGGATGGTGCGAGTTCGCCCCTACGGGCCGCCGTGTGTGGAATTCCCTTGTGCCTCCGCTGTTCTGAATGGCAAATGCCTTGTGTCCTCCTGCCTTGCGGGACTTGTACCCCTGTTCGCCCTTTTGGTCGTTACCATTTTGACTGGCAATCATACAATTTCCACTCACATGTTGGACTCCACCGACCTCGATGCCATCTGAAATGACCGTTCAACCACCTACTGACCATCGTACAAGTGTTAATTACGAGCATTAAATGCTAAAAACCCTATGTAAACCCGACTCGACCTGTCATTTTCGATGAATTTTTTTTGCAGAGAGGAGTCAAACCACCGTCCACAACCATTGTCGCTCCCGTAGCTCACGTCTGTCGCCCAACATACATTCCCCATGGAGCTCATCGATTTTCTTAGCGGCATCATCGGGTACATTCGCCCTTTCCCCGCACCTTCATTTCTTCTCAAAAATACCTAAGTGATTGACTGTTGTTTTTGATTTAAATATAGAACCTAGTTAAAAGAACCTCCTTCTCATAAAACTCATCATTTGAAATCACTCAGAAAACGTTAAAACCAAGATTGAATCTATTCAAAACTTAACGACCTTGTCATTGTTCTTGTGATGCGACTTTCTCGTTCCTCGAACCCGCACCACTTTTTTGGCTGTCCCTTTCTCACAAAATTGCAAACTATGTTGAAGTCGACCACTGACCTCTGTGGGTCCACCTCCATGGGATTCCCACCAACCTGGCCATTCAATTCTTTAAGCTCCCGTCACATTAAACACTGTCCATCACGCCTCACGGACCCGCCAGTGCGGGTCTCCGTAGGTCTATTACCTTTCGAGACCGTCGTTTCAACAACTATTTCCTTATGCCATTCCGCTTGTCAGAACTTGACTAAATAGTCAGATAATCAAAAAAATTAAAGCTAAATCTATTTGTCCGCTACCTCTCTTAGGCTTGACGGTGCGAATGACCATTCACTCATTATCATTTCCTCTCTCTGTTCCTAACGGCCTTTTGAAACCACCTTTCGACCTGCGGATGCCGCACACCCCTTCACCGACCGTAAAGGCTGTAGAAACAACTCAGCAAAGGAATCATCAGTTGTCGCCTTTCTCAGGCTCACCTATGTGGACCGTCATCCACTCTTGGTAGTTTCTCCTCGTCGTTCCAACGACCATCTAATGTCGTCCCTCCAACTGTCGGACCCTACTACACAAAATGCCGTCGAAGGACAAAACTACGAAATCTTATGTCTACGGTTGAAGCCTTGTAGACCTCTATTCATGGAACTCTGTCACTCCTTCGCCATTCCAAATGACTTCTAGCCCCCATCTTCTCGTGCTGCAGATCCCACATTACATTTCGCTGTCAGGTTAAATCAAAATCAAACTAAAGGAAGGATGAATGGCCATGACTCTCTGTGGGCCTGACGCTCCAAAACTCCATGTGTAGACCACCGTGCCCTCTTTGCCATTTTGAATAGTCGACTCTTTGCGTCCTCTCACGTCTTCCAACCCATGTGCCGCAATAGTCCGTCGCCCTTGCGAATCTCGCTATGCGAAACTCTGTCCATGGAAGGTCGTCCTGCCAATGCCGTTTTAACGACAAACACAAAAACAATTGCCAGCCCAGGGAAGTCCGCGCCCCTAGGCCCTGTATTACACAATTTCCCTCAAACAAAAGGCGAAGGTAATATTTAAAGGGATTTATATGCATGAATTATCAGACTTGACACTATTTTGTAGGGTGTTGGTTAGCCTTCCTTGCATTTCATGATTGTACCACTTACTACCTCCCTTGGTTGTAGGATATATGGAACCAATTGCTGGAACCTTGGGGTGGCTATAGAAAAGGATAAAGGGAAGAAGGTTGCAAAGGATCCTCAAGGCAAAGAAGACAAGGATCAAATGAAGTATAAAATCTAGGGGCAACCCCTTAACTCCAAAGTCGTCACTGAATGGAAAGACATTTCAAATACCAACTTGGGGCATATAGACATTGAGGAATTCAAACAAAGGGTGAGGATCAATCCTAAGATGGAGAATGCCCAAAAAATTAGAGCAAGTGGGTTGGCCAAGGTCGCAAGATTCCTGCTAGCCCTTATCACTCCCGAAATTGTAATGGCCTACATAGAGGCCTACTAGGAGGAGACTAGAACCATCATGGATAGGGTTGGAAAAATTGCCTACCAATTCCATTGGGCACACCTTCCACATCCCCACCATCAGTAAAATGGAACAAGCTACCATGGAATATGAAAAATAGATGTGGGATGAAGATCTCCTCAGATGCAGAAAATTGATCAATCAACATTGGTTGAAGGATAAGAGGGGCAATGCTAATAAGGTCCCCCAGGAATTGTTCCGAAGCAATTTCTTTGAAGATTACCATGAATTGGTAACTCTTCTAAGCAGGGTCATGGGTCTTCCAACCACTATTTTCTTTCAGGAATGGGTGTTTTATTTCATTGAGGAAATCATCCAGGGGGATACATACTTCTTCTAGGAAGGAATGATCAGTGACTGCTTGCATGAGTAGTTTATGACAATAAATAAGAAATCCAAGTTTTATATGACATCTTATCTTGTATACTTTCTCGTTGACCATGTCCAATGTAGAGGCCTATTTGCAACACCGAACCTAGACCCGCGAACAGAGCTGAAAGTCTATGATAAGTACCCTTAACTTCAATATAGAAATTTCAAGAGGGAGTACTGTAGAGTTAATGACGCCTTTACAAGCCATGTCATTAGATTTCCTGGGGGTGACCTTGAAAGAAGGATTTCACACAGTACCAATGCCTTCATCCACCGGTTCAGATTCCTAATCATTCAGTTTTTGAAGTTCACTTACATCCGAACCAAGGGGTTTTCAGACAAACCATATAAGCTACCTCGATATCCAAATGACCGAATAATACTACTTGAAGTCTCTCGACAGCTGCAAAGATCACTCACCCTTCTAAGTGACAAGCATCAGGTAGGAATTCCCTATCCTCTTGTCTTTGGGCAAGGAGAGTATGAGCTCCATACTTTTTAGTGTGCAGAAAAATATGACAAGGAGCTCAATGAGTACAATCTGAAGTTTTATGCTACTCAATCGTGGATGGATCTATATGGAAAGCTAAGAAAGATGGTGGGAGTAGAATATGCCCACTTGCACAATGTCAAGGACTTCTAGGAAAATTGTAAAGATGACAAGGAGGTGCATATGTGGCAATATATGTGCATGACAGCCTACTTCATCAAAATGGTCAACTTATTTCTGGTGCCAGAACACGTGGTGGAAGAGGAAAGCACCGTGGTAGATCCAAGATATAATGCTATTGTTAACTTGCCATTATCGGTAATAGATTGGAACAAAGAAGAGGTCGATGACCTTGATGTTATCACCAAGCTTGTTGAGGCATGAACCAAGCAATGGGTTGATGGGAAACTTGCCTAATTGAAGCGACATGGAGTAGAGCTTACTTTTGTAGAGCCTGGGCATCCACACAAGGGTGAGGCCAAGGGTACCGCTACTGATAACACTTCAGCGGGAGAGACCTCGACATCTCCCTCATCACAAGATCCAAAAAGAGAAAAGAGCTAGCTGAGGAACAACCCAAATCCAAGGGGTCTCCAGCAAGGACCGCAAAGGTTGGAATGTCAAAGAAGCCAAAGAGGTCGGGCAGTTTTGCCACAATGCCCCCTATACAGGAAGACCCTCTTCATGAAGGGGAAGAGCAGCCAAAGTCCCTGCCTATTACATCCATTGCTATAGCCATGATTGCTGTTGTTACCACCCCGCTCATCCCACAAGCAGCAGTAGCTACCTCTGCACCAGCGGTGGACATTTCCGTCCACCTTGCCTTTACCTCTCCCATGGCACAAGTTATAACTATGGACTCCTCTTTAGCCACTACCTCCCTGCTCTCCTCATCATCCATGTATCCATCATTCTCCCTTCCAACTACCACTACAACCACTACGATGCTTGCTCTCACCCTTTCAGAGTCCTTTACCAAATACATGCAGAATATGCCATCAAAGCTCTTTAGAATGTTTGCAAACCCCACGATGTACGCTACCATTTCCCAAGCAATAATTGGTCTCCCAGTTCCTCCTCCTCCTATTGAGCCTCCCTCAATGGAGGCCACCATGAAAATTTCTGAGGAGTTGGATAAACAACAAAGGGAGGCAGCCAGGAGGTTGGAAGAGGAGGCGGATGACTACCATGAACATCCTATATTTGAGCATCAAGTAATTGATAAGGTCATTTATGAATCCTCCAGGGATGATGATGAGGATTCCAATGCCAAAATTATTGAAGAGACCTCCGATCCCGATCTTGAAGAGGAGCTATCTAAGCAACTCAAGGAAATTGAAGAGAAAGAGGCTCAAAGACATCCTATCATTGAAGGGAGGGCTGCTCATATAGAGATGGAGGATACTAAGTCTCTAGTAGGGGAACATGATCAAGGCCCCAAGCTTGATGAAGAGATGTCTCTTCATGATGAACATGAGGAGAAAGAAGAGGGTAATTATGATAAAGAGGCAGAAACAAGAGAGGACCAAGAGATAGAGAATCATGAAGAACATCTACACGAGGAAGAAGAAGAAGAAACTTTTGAGAAGGAGGTTAGTCCTAAAAATCACGCGGTTCCTACATCCCTAAGAAAGTAATAGTAGTTGTGCATGATTCAGATGAGGAGGAGGGGGAGAAGTTGGTATAGGAAACCTCGGGCGATAAAACATCACAATGCAACAAGCCCGTGAAGAGGAAGGTGGTCATGAATCACCTAAGGGAGAAGCTCAGATACCTGAGTGGCTCGGGAAACAACTAGAAAAGAAACCCTAGCTCTAACAGATCCTAAAGCGAGATTAGAGGCCATCCTAGCTCATGCATAGATGAGTACCAAGAAGAAGAAGAAGCCAAAGGTCAGATCCCAATTGACCATGGACGCTTCGGGGTCAAGGACTGTGCAAATTGCCACCCGAGTAGTGGGTGAGGAAGGGGTTAGTTACAATATCTCCACTATTGAATTGGAGACAACCACCAGGAAGTAGAAGATCGATCACCTCCAGGGATCCATTGCCACCATCGTGCATCAAATGAACAAGAACTAAACCTCTAAAGAGGAATTGAAGGCATAGGTGGCTGATTTGACTGCATACATCCAACAGTGGTATTCAACTGATGAGCTCCCCACAACATCTATGACTACCCATTGCTACTCTTAGAGGAGCATATTAATAAGTTAGAGAAAAGGAAGAGCTGGACTATGGCCACAAAAGACTGGTTCCAACAGGTTCTTTACAATGGAAATATGAGCATCAGACGTGCTGTTAGAACAACAAATAAATTTTAGGATGTGTGGAAGTACCTTAAGGATATAAAGAAGACCTATACTGATTTCCCATAAATTTATAGGATCACATATCCTAAGATTGAGGTAATCCTCAAGTTGCTCGGAAAAATAGTAAAGAAAGAGCTTACGATGGTTGAAAATGATCTCTGGCTCATGGAAAATTGGAAACTAGGCCTGGACCATAGAAAAGAGATACTCGAGCAAGTGCTTCATGAACTGGAGCATGATCTTGATTGGGTAAAAGAAATCAGAGGGGTATGTGAAGAGTACTTAAAGCTAATGACATATTGCGATATGTTGTCTACGGGGATAGATCTGTACAAGGTAAGGCCTTATTTCAATAAGAAAATGGAAAATGGAACAACTAGTGAGCTTACAATAGATTTTATGGGTTTTGCTACTCGTTCCTTCACCCAGTCTGAGCAGATAGTACAAAATGTAGCTAAGTATGATGGAGATTGGGAAACAATCACCCGCAGATCCAAAAAGTTGAACTTTCAGATGCTTCAATCTGATATTTCAGAGTGGGATAAGCTCCAAGCCTTAATCTTGAAGTTCATAGAGTATGCTGCTATTAAGAAAAGTGAGGGTAATCCGGTTATTGATGATGAGTTCCTCACTATGTAGCTACAACAAAAGGGAAACACCAATCTGCTAATGGACAAAAGAGCTACAGTGCTGCCATAAAGGACAAAATAGGCTAAATGACAAAATGTAATTTTAAATTGTAAAATATTTGGGGGTAGGTGAAACCCTAATGTAAAGTGAATTTTGGCCACACAATGAGATCAAATCTTGGCCACATATTTTTCTTTTTGGAAACTATAAATAGGGGTCTCCTCCTCTCATTTTAAGAGAGTTGAGTTGTTGTAAAGGCATGCTGCAAAAATATTAATAGAATTTCATTGGATTTTGGTGGATTCTTGAGTTTCTATTGCATGTTACATGGTTCATCTCCCATAGTTAACTGATTTAGAAAGATTTACTTTGTTGTTTAGATTGTTTTAGTTTGATTTGATAGAATAGTTAATGTTGTTCAATGGTTGTGTAGTATTCTACTGTGTTGATTCCTTTCTTGTCCATACTTTTGGCTATTTATTGATGGTGGAAAATTGTGTAAAGTTAGTCTGGGCATAAATTAAAAGCTGCTCCAAATTTCTATCTTTTATTCATGCATGTTTATGGTGAATGAATGGTTGAATATTTGCAGTCCTTAGAAGTTTGCACAAATTTCATGATACTATGAACAAATCTGGTTAAGCGAAATTCTATTTTAAGGAAGTTGTCCATAGTAGAACCCTCCATGATCACTATTCGTTGCTAGTTGAAAATCTAGGAAACTCTTCCCTTTCCTGCCCCTTTTCTTTTTCTTTTAATAAGAAGCCTATGCTAAGGTTCATTGCACACTATAAAGCCAAATATCAAGTCAAGATAGGAGTTTAAGATTGCCGTCTGAACCTGCAACAAATTGCACACTAAGTTCCCACTTCAAGAGCTCCATCCTAAGATTCAGCTTCCTTCCAGCCCAAATCCCGTAAGTCTTCCCTGTGATTACCAACAAAATCACATCATATACCAACTGAAGAATTCTATGCATGTCATGACCTGACACCCGAGAGACCTTGGGGTAATTTTCAGCAACTTGTTGTTGGATATTTTATTTCAAGAGAGGTGATGGACCTATGCATTACCTGTGTTGAGAAAGTGCCAAAACACCCATCAACAAGTCCATACAATGCCTTCCCCAATATATAGACCATATCAGGATTGTTTGATAACTAAAAACCTTCTAGTTGTTCAATATAAACCACTTATTCTGACTCACTAGTCGAGAATGTAGATTTCACATTCATCTAATAGAATTTGAAATCCTTATGTGTTGCAAAAGCTAAAAACATCACAATAGATTCCATTCTTACCACCGAAGCAAATGTCTCCTCAAAATCTATTCCTTCCACTTATGAGAAGCTTATATACACAAGTATTTCCTTGCTTCTTACCACTTCCCACTCTCATTCACCTTGTTCTAGAAAACCCACTTAGTTCCAATCACATTCTTGTTTGCACGTCTTGGGACAAGTTCCAAAGTTTGATTCTTCTCAATCTGCATTAGTTCTTCCTCCATATCCTTGATCCAATATTCATTTTTGCATGCCTCAATCATTGTTTTAGGTTCAACTTTGGAAATTAAACATAAGTTTACTTGTTCTTCTATCATATCGACCTTTCTTCTTGTCAACAATCCTCTACTTTTTTCACCAATAAGCATATCTTATGAATGATTCTTTTGCACATACTTAGGGGTTTTAGGGATCATTTCTGAAGCTTGTTCCTCTTCAACTTGCACTTCTTTTTCCTTACCATCATATTTCTCTTCTTCTTTGTAAGAGGACTCATCTGATTTATATCCATCTATCATCACTAAAATTTTGTGTAAGTCTTCATCCACTTTGACACTTGCACTTTCAACAATATTTTTCAACCTCTTGTTGTAGCATCGGTAAGCCTTATTTCTTGTAGAGTATCCAAGGAAGATTCCTTCATCGGATCTTGCATCAAAATTCCCTAAGTTTTCTTCATCTCTTCTGATATAGCATTCTCTTCCAAACACTCTGAAATATTTCACAGTAGGGGTTCTTTCATACTACAATTCATAGGGAATCTTTGAACTATTTGTCCTTACTTGTGTTATGTTAAGTCTGTATACTATAGTATGAATTGATTCTCTCCAATAGACATTTGACAGATTTATTTCCTTCATCATTGTCCTTGCTTCTTCTTGAACAGTCCTATTCTTCCTTTTCACAACTCCATTCTACTGAGGATTCCTAGGAGTTGACAAATTCCTCTTTATTCCATGATCATCCCAAAAAGTGTTAAAATCATTGGAGGTTAACTCCTCCACCTCTTTCATATCTCACACGTTTGATCTTAATATCTATTTCATTCTCTACCATAGATTTTAATGCCTTAAACTTATCTAAAGCTTTTAATTTTTCTTTGAGAAAATTAACCCAAGACATGAACTAGAATAATCATCAATTAATAGAATGAAATACCTATCACCTTGATTTTTTTTTATTCTCATAGGTCCACACATATCTGTATGCACTAACTCCAAAGGACTAGTAGTAGACTATTCTTTGAATTTGAAACTCTTTCTAGCTTGCTTCCTAATTTGACATTCCTTGTAGACAACATTGATAGGATTTGTAATCTTTGATAGATCTCTCACGACTTGATTTGAACTAGTCCTTACTAGGAGATCAAAATTTATGTGACAAATTCTTCTATGCCATAGCCAAATTTCATTAATTTGAGTCATAAAGCATTGACCATTTGCACCCTTAAGTTGATAAAAATTTCAATTTGTCCTTCTTCTTGCTACAACCATAGTTTCAAAGCCTTTTATGATCTCACAACCATTGTCTTGAAACAAAATATTATATCCTTTGCTACACATTTGTCCAACACTCAAAAGGTTATTCCATAGACCCTTAGCATAAAGAACATCATTTGTATTGTGCTTTCTATCAAAACTAATTGAACCTTTTCCAAACATCTTAGTAGATGTATCATCACCAAACTTAATTAAACCACCTTCAAACTTCTTAAGTTTAACAAACTTACTCTTATCACCTTTCATGTGATTTGAGTATTGAATATCAATGATCCAATTATTCTTCTCCTCTCTAGCATGAAAAGTAGTCACTATTGCTCCTCCAATATTATGACCTTCTTCCAAAGCACTTTCCTTCATACATCTCTCAAATTTAGAAAAATTAGTTCTAACATTTAGAACCATGAACAAGGATTCATCATCTTCATTATTTGGATAATCAAACTTATCATCAGATATATTGACATCTTCTTTAACATAATAACTTCTCTTAATTTATTTACCTTTATTCTCCTTAGGTCTATCTCTTGAAGCTTTGATAGGACATCTTGAAGGATAATGACCAATCTTTCCATATTTAAAGCATTTGAAAGGTAACTTACCTCTATATTTTGTAGTGCCCCTTTTTAATTTCCTCACAAAGTTTGCTTCTAGCTCATCAAGTTCATCCTGGTCTAATTCCTCATTCTTCTCCACTTTGCCAACTTTAAAAGAAGTCTATTTTTTACATCACTTGGACCAAACTCTCTTAATTCAAAAGTAGTTAATGCACCAAACAACCAATATCTAGAGTAGTTATTCAAATTTTGAACTTCCTCAATAGCATAAACTTTATGAATATATGATTTAGTAAGATTTCTTCGTACCTTCTTTACCACCACATATTCATCTAGATTTCCACCAAGAATTTTGATGGAATTGATAACTTTGTCCACTATGCGTGTGGCTTGTAATATCTTCATCGTCTTTCATCCTTAGGTTTTCAAACTTGATCTCTAGATTTTGCATCTTTGCTTGCTTGACCTTATCATCTCCTTCATAGATACATTCCAACTTTTTCCAGATTTTACCAGTAGTTTTATGAATCATAACTTTCACAAGTTTTGAATTAGAAAGACCACTCAAAATAGCATACCTTTCTTTTCCATTTTTCTCATATTCCTTGATCTCATCATCAATACTTGAATCATTTGTATGCATTTTATATCCATTTTCAATATATTTACAAACTCCAAACCTTAGAGAGATAAGGAAACCTTTCATCCTCATCTTCGAGAATACATAATCAGATCCATCAAACAAATGATCCTCCTTCTTGTGTGCCATCCCAGGTCCACCTTAAGCAATTAAGATTTCTTCCAAGGAACCTTGCTCGAATACCAATTGTTGAATGCACAAGAAAACTAAGAGGGGGTGAATCAACTGTAAATTAAAACATCAAAACCCTCATTAACATTCAAATCTGCATTAGTCCTTAAACCCTTAACAACCATTAAACTCTTATCATGCATTAAAAAAAATTAAACATGATAAATAATAATGCAAACACATCCAAACACATGAGAACACCAAATTTACATGGAAAACCCAAGAAGGGAAAAACCATAGTGAGGATTAGCTCACAAAATAAAGTAATTACAACACTGAATACAATAGGCTCATTGCCCAAAAGAAAAGAAGGGCTCATTGCCAATGGCTAACTAGTAGATTATAAAGAAGAAGTTCAAGAAGATTGTTACAATGATAAATCCATCTCAAAGCAACGTAAAAGTTCCACCATTGCTTCACCGAAACATTTACACTCTCTTTGTAGAATGTAAACACCTTAGATGCCAACAAATTCTAGTAGTATTAGGAATTAAAGCTCACATCGCATTTCACACTTTCACACTTCACATTCCAACACTTCACATTACACACTTCACACATACATCCTCCATCAACTCAAAACTCATATATACCATCTTCAATCTTGAAAATAATTCACAAGATCGTTTATGCATGTCAAATGTACAAATTCAAATTAGGTTGATACCAAAACATTCCCACAGTGAAAAGGAATGAAGGTGAACCAAACCACACCTTAACTCAGACCTAAATCCACATAAACATGCCACACCATGCTTTCAAAAACATCGAAGCACATCCGCAATTAGTGTAAACACCCAAGGTCAGCCAAACATGTGTCAACACCATTAAACAAGTAAATACACACTTCCTTTGATCCAAAGAAAACTTACAAACCACACACATCACTTTAACACAATCTGGAATATTTCATAAACACTCTGAAATCCAACAAATCCTTTGCAATATCATACACCAAAAGAACATATTCATTCTACACAACCAACTAACCTTCCATACACTGCAACACCTGAATCCAACCTTGTAGTGCACAAAATCTCAAACAACTCAAACTGAAGATAGATATTAGAAATAGAATCACACTTCTAGATCTGCAAGACTAGAAACCAAATTGTAGAGAAATTCAAAGCAAAACCATTTCTCCCAACAACATTTCTTACACAATTCACACACTGGTGAACACAACTTTCTCTGCACAATGATCCAAAACCTGAAAATTTTGGATATAACACCTCTGAAAACCTCTAATCAACATATCCAAACCACACAAGAAGATCTTCATCCATTAAGAAATGTAGTGCAAAACACTAAACACCACTCTGTCACACTGAACACTCTTCACCACACTATTTCCTCTTTTATTTAATTTTTCTCAAAAGAATTTGAAATCCAAGCACCATAAACTCAAACTCAATATTTGGAATACTTCTACAACATCTCAACCACATAAGAGGTTGAACATCACCAACACATGCTTATAAAAGAAACACTAGAGGTTGACATCAGTTATACTACTAATGACAACATAATACAACCAATCAAAGCATCTTCACAGACTTCCAACAATCTCCCCACATATCTATTGACATCAATGAAAACATGAAATTTCAAAAATTTCTTTTAATATTCCTATGACTTAATACTGGGAAAAACTCTTTATAATATGAAGGCTAAAAATAATATTTGGTTAGCTCTTCCTACATATATTTTGATTGTTAATTATTTTTTATCCATCATTCCTATTTACTATTTTTTGTGCTCCCAAGATCTCCCAAGATCACAGTGAACATATCTTAAGTAATTTTATGTGGGAAGGAAAGAATATAACATCAAAAGAAAATACCACCTTGTTAAATGGAAGCAAATCAATAATAGTATAAAGGAAGGGATTCCTAAATTGAGAAGCCTCAAGAGCCATCAAAAGCATTTGGATGCTAAAATCATAAGGACAATCCTCTCTAATAAAGGCAAATAATGGGATTCATTTCCTTACAAAAAATACAACTTCCAATTCTCTAATGGGTACCTTTTTTTAATCTTGCTTTGAAGAAAACCTTGATATGAATAAATATTGAAATGGATATGGAATTAATCTATACTTAGTTATCATAAATGTTGGGGAATAGTCAAAAATTAAACTTCTTCCATATAAAATTCTTGGGAAATTTAGACCTTAGGTATAGAAGATCATCCAAAATATTGGTTCTCCTCAAGGAACACTTGCAGTCTTAATCAAATTTTGAACTTCCATGCTATCCCAAAAAATAAATTTGAGCACAAACTTGACTTGTCACTAGATCTATAAATGAAAATAAGTCCTTTCCATCTTCCATTGAAGACAAAGTTCATGGTGATCTGAAAGTGATGAAAAACTTATCTCGAGTAGTGTTCAAGGTCCTTATCAATCAATAAAGGGTATATGATGCTAATAGGTACCTTTCCTGTAATATCCATATGAATTCATATATGACATAATGATGTTATTTCCAAAATAAACTTATTCTTTTGTCTTACAATACAAAATGAACAACTTACTGTAGATAATTTAAGGATAGGTATAATGAGCCCTAATCAATATGCTTTTGTATGGTGGTTGGAGAAAGTAGAAGTAATATCTTAATTCATTGTGATTATACAAAAGTGTTAGTATAATATTTTTATCACTTTGGGTATTTGTATCCTAAGTATGATATTGCACATGTTTATTTAAGTCTACTTAGGTACGATAGGATAATGAGTTGCACATTCCTTCTTTCATGAGACCCTATTTTTTTTCCTTGTCCTCATAGATTTGAAAACTTGGATAAGAAATCCATTGATTTTTAGTTTTATCCCTATCCTAATCCTTATTAAATTTGGAAATTATAAGGCTATATATTTTTAGCTCTTTTTCCTTCATGTTGGGTAATCAAAGAAAGCTATTCTAAACTCTTACATTTCTCATGGTGACTAACTCTATTTTGGTATTTTTATTTTAATAATCATTTAAATTTATTGTTTAATAATTCTTTTCATTGCATTAGATTTTGAGTTATATATTTGCTTACAAATTCTAACATGGTATCAAAGCATAAGTGCTAGGATGTTTTCTAAATGGTTTCTGCATTTAAGAATTGAGGAGGCTAATAAGCTTTGCATACAGGTTTCCTCAAAACCTAGTATGATCTTCTCTTGTATCTTTCAATGATTTGGAGAGACATAAAAATATAATGAAAGTATTTAACCTCTGGGGTTTCATATATCTACTCTTCTCTTATCTAGGTTATTTAAGCTCTTTTGGTTACACTCAAAGCATTTAACTATTCTAACATGTTTGGGAGGCTTGAGAAAGTCATAAAAGGATTTTATTTCACTTGATTTGGAGATCATATGACATAGTAAAAAATGAGGGTTTAAAGTTTTGATTAGGAAAAGTTCTCATTTTTAGTAATTTTAAAGCCAAATGGATCCTACTATTACACCCAAAAGGCCCAAAAACCCTTATTTCTATATAAATTTTTTCATATTTTGAGTTTGTGTTTTAAAGGAGGTTGGTTTTTTAGCTGAGCACTATTCATCAATACAATCATACCATCATATGTATGTACTTGTGAAAAATATCTTTTTGTTGCTATACATTGATAACATCATAAAATATACTGATGATATCATCACTTCAAAGAGGGATCCCTCTCCACTAGCTTTTTAAAAATTTTTACCTCAACTTTGGAAAACCGTAACTTGGTCATTTGGACTCAAAATTATATGCAATTTATTTTTGATATGGCGATTTCAAGCTCTTTGTAGTGGTGTAAGTGGTTTCTTAACTTGACACTCCATTTTTCAAGAATTTTTCAATCATTCTTTTTGGAGCTTCAATCACTTGTAACTTTCACAAATGAGCTCCTTTTTAGGCATTAATTTTTTTAAGTTGGTGTTTTTTAAATTTACATGGGTGTATAATATTTTAGTTCTTATTCTATAAGCACATAACACTTTCAACATTTTGGCCATTTTTGGACCTATAAAACTTGATTGAATATAAAATCTTTTATTGCAATCACACTAAAATAAAGTGCCAAACATTATATTTGTTGGGAGAATCATTTTAGCAACTAAGAGTGTTGAAATTAAATAATTTTGGGGGTTTCCAATGCATATACACTCAAATTATAAAGTTCCCATTTATGTATTAGTCTTGGGGGTTTATACATAGGAATTTTGTAATCACAAACTAAGATTAAGTTTCATTTTGTGGGGTTTCACCATGGATTTTAGTATTAAATTCCATCCTTATATTGTTAGGCTAACTTAAAAGAAATATTTATCTTGGAAATAAGGGATAAAGAATCAATGTCTTGAACATGATCTAATGCTCTATCTCCTTGGGCTTGCTCATAAGCCAAGTGATAATGAACAAAAGTGTCCATGATTTAACAATAATGACATGGTCTATGAACTAATATGTTTTATTTTTTTGAGGATATTCTACATCACATAAAGCACATTGAATTTATTTTCAATACTTGGTCCATCATCCAATATTTTTATGGATAATTTGGATCTTCATTTGAAAGTGATGTTTCCTTGGATGACTAGGAACATGTGGATGATATTAAGACTCATGTTACCCTATATCATGTGGGGATAATAATACTCATGGGATGATTAGTATATTTGGTTGATATACATTGGCGCCTTATTATAGTGGAGGAAATTCTAATTCCTCCTTCTCTTGTTGCCATTAAAGAGTTTAGAGTCAATTCTTTGAGAGGTTCTAATGATTAATTATAGTAGGATCACAATTTCCTTCTATATTCACCTCATTGGGACTAATTTATAACATAAATCTCTTTCTTGTTTGTAGAGTCCCACATTCTAGATCTAATTGACATACTTGAGGACATTCAAATAATCTTTGATGATAGTCATTTTTCCACTATTATCCCATATTCATTGTCTTTGGATCTTGTACCTCCTAGTTATACACTTGGGTTTGGATTGCTTCTACCTTCGTGCATTGAGGAATCTTTTGATATTCACAGGGGGACACATAGAAAAGTCTTGAGATAGGATATATCATGAGAATTCCTACCTCACCTTGCTTCTTTGAGTGGGAGTTACTGAACAACATTCATCATTGTATTTTTTTCTTCCTAAGGGAAGACATATCATTTTCAATAAATGAATCTTCTTCAATAATAAAACATTAGCATCCTCTTTTTTCACACAAACTAATTTATTAGGGGGGTTTCACACTGTTGTTTTTCTATCCTATGGTGGTTTCTTGTGGTATCGGTGGTTTGACCACTTCAACTATTGCTATCTACATCTTCTCAATTAGCATATAGTTTTAGGATTGATGCAAATTTATTCACTTTTTTTGGGGGGGCCTACTAATCCTCCTTCACATACCTCAATTAGGATGGAGTTTTATCCTATTATAATTCTATGTAGTTACACTTTTCTCATAATTTGGGGTTATTTTAGATTATACATGGGTACCTAAAATAGCCTTGTTGCCAAGACCCATTTCTTCTTACCTCGATTACACTTAAGGGGAGGTTTTAGTGTAATATTTATTAATTTGGATATTTTATCATAAGTATGATATTGCACATGCTATTTAAGTTTACTTAGGTAATTTATTATTAACTAATTAGGTAGGATATGATGATGAATTACACAATCCATGAGATTATACTTTTTTTCTTATCCTCATATATTTGTAAAATTTAATAAGCAATCCGGTGATTTTGGGTTTTATACCTTATCATTATCCTCATTGGATTTATAAACTAAAATGTTATGCATTTATAGTTACCTTTCCTTCATATTAGGTAATCAAAGAAAGCCATTACGAACTCTTGCATTTCTCTTGGAGACTAACTCTATTTTGGTATTTTGATTTTAATAATAATTTCCATTACAATTTAATAATTCTATTTGTTGCACTAGATTTTGGGTTATACATTTGTTGATAGATTCCAAAAAAAATATGTGTGGTAATGTTCTCCCCTACTTCCTATCCCCTCTTCTTTATAGGCAACAATTAATATAACTAAATCTATCAAAAAGGTTAAAGAATAATCTTAGTAGTGGCATTTAACTATAAAAAATCTCTTCTCAAGATATGTATCCTAAGGGATCTAGAATCTAAGGAATTGAAATAGTGGGAAAGGGGTTATTTTCTCTATTTATTCCTTTCCCTAAGGAATTTCATTAGGAAAGAAATCACAAGGTGTAGGGATTGACTTTCGTCAGTTAGACCTAGATCTCAGTCCTCAAGACAATGAGATAGATCTAAAACCAAATTGAAATGATATGCAATGCTCAAACTAAATGAATTATAAGACTTATAGTATGAAATGAAAATTCTTGAAAGTATAGAAATTAAAACCATAGTTTGCATGTAGATCTAAGAAGGGTAAGGACACATGTACCAATCACCAAAATTTGATTTTGAGCTCTACTGAAGGACAGGTTCACCCTAGGGCGAATGGGTCCTGGTTAAGGCTTCTAATAATTATTTTTACAATCCTCTGAGGTAGGATCTTAACTTCCATTTTGAATAGGTTCCATTATTAGAAAGTTAGAAATAAGATCTACAATTGAGTTTTCGTGGCTTGAAAATAATGATGATAACTTATGCAACAATCCAAAATTGTTCTTCAAGATCTTTAATTCTTCTTCAACTTGTAATCTACACATACAAAGAGAGGGAAACAATATTTTGTTTCAATGAGGGTTTGTCTTAGTCAAACCCCATGTTTGGTAATTAAACCTTGATAGAAAGATAATGACAATGGAGAAGGAAATGATGAATGAAAACTTGCTTGCTAAAACTCACCAAACCTTCAATGGCTTCCCTTAGAGAATTGAAGAAAAACACATCACTCCAAGGAACTTGATCTTGCTTTTCTTGATGGATTTAGACATTTGAAAAATGATTGGATACTTTAGGATCAACAATGCATATTAGCCAAATCACAAGATGATATGAACACACATAAACTTGAACATGATGTTAGGATCTTGAATGTTGCAACAAATAATTGATAAATTTGATCTTGAATGCTCTTGAGAATAATATTTTCTCTTGGATTTCTCTCATAAAGTGTCTTAGAATGTTGCTTCTTGCTAGTTAGATTTCAAATGATAAAAAGACTATGTATTTATAGGTGTTTATCTAATTTCCCAAAAAATAGATTCCAAAAGACGACAATTGCACATTAAATTTGAAGCATTAAAATACCACCAAAAAAATATTTAAAAATGGGTCCTAGGACTTGAAGGGGACCCATTCGCCCTTGGGTGAATGGGTCCTGGATTAAAAGTCTAGGACATTCACATTCCAAGGTGATTAAAATATTAATTGCATTAATTAAATGTTGGTTTCTCTTTTGGAAAATGAGAATAATAAGCCTCTAGAATGCATAACTTAGAAAATTAGAAGCTTAATTAAGTCCAATAAATTAAGGGACCCAAAAAAAGTGTGAAATTGTAAAGGGTATTGCAGTGTCAAAAATAGTAGTCCTTTTTGACACTTAATTTTAAAATAATTGATAAAAGAATTACTTAACATTGCCTTGGTTTAGTGTTGTAATGTGTCACACACATTCATATTAATCTAGGGCCCCTTTTAAAACTAAACATACTTAAATTGTACCTTGTTAAAGTATTGTAACACACTTTCACACTTTTCTAGGGTTTATTTAATCAATGGAGCCTAATGGGCCCCTTTTAAAATAAAATGTACTTAAAATATACCCTATTTATGGTGTTGTAAAGTGTTGTAACACACTTTCACACTTATCTAGGGTATCATTAATTAATTGTGGTTAATTGGCCCTTTAATTCAAATTTAAGCCTTATTTATGACACCTTCTGAGGATCCATCCTGACACCCAACATTTAAATTATATAACATTTAAAATTGGGAAAATTTGAGGTCTTAGTAATTGGTGGTAGGAGCCATTTTCCCTAGGTGGCAAATGGGTCCTCCCTCTGTAAGACCCCCCTTTCTTTGCAGATTCTACATGGGTTTTTGATGTACTTTCATTCCCTGAAGGTAAGGTCTGGGAAAATTGTGCCAGGAACCATTTGCCCTAGGTGGCGAATGGGTCCTCCCTTAATGAGGACCCCATTTTTGAATTTGATCTTGGTAGGATTTTAATAATTTTCATCTCCAGATTTGGCACCGACTTGAATTATTTGAATTTTAGGGTTAATTCTCAAATTATGTATAAATATAAGGCTATTTTACATAATTTTGACTAGAAGAAGATTTCAAGCAAGCTAAGAGAAAGAAATTTCAAGAGATCAAGTATTCATAGTCAAGAAGCAAGCAAAAGTGATGTTTGGAGCAACATTACAAGGTCTTCAAGCTCATTTTGTGTCCAAGATCAAGCATTAGTGGAGGTTGATGATAGATGCCCATGGAGAATCAAGAGGGATTCTAGGTATTGGGAGATGCACAAGACATACAACCAAGCCTAAGGAATTTTTTCCTAAGTGATTTCATCTTCTATAATCATCATATTTGTAGCCTACAAGAGGTATTTTTAGATTTGTGGCTTATAAAGGGGATTAAACATCTTCTTTAGTGAGTTATTTTTCATTGTTCATGTTACATTTGGGGTTATATTCTAACAAAATTGGATAGAATTACCTTTACATTCTCATAGATCTTAGTCTTAAACACACTTAAGATTAGGATTACACACAAAATTACATATTTCAGATTTTCATTCATCATCAAAGGTTTAATTACGAACAAGGGGTTTGACTAAGGCAAATGCCTGTCCACCAGCTACCAAATTTATCTAGTAGATTATAGGTAGATACGAATATGAGAATAGGAATTTCAAAGTGCAAAGGAGAAGAGAAAACCTAGAAGTTGTAGATCAAATTCAGAGATTTTTGGAAGGACCTAGCAAGATCCATTTTCCTTTAGTGGTGAATGAGTTCCCATTAGGGATTGAAGGGCAACATATTTTATAGTGTACAAGCTTCTATTTATGGTTCAGAGTTCCCCAAACGATCCTACCAAGACCCATTCACCTTTTGTGGTGAATGAGTCCCTGTTAGCAATTCAAAAAAGTTAGATTTGGTCAAGTGCACAGTATTATCTCCTTCTTGTTTTGCTAGAAAAGTTACAGTTTCATTTTGTTTTGTGTTAGACCTAGAATTATGGTTTGCATATTGGTTTAATTCATTCTCCTCAAGTTGTGATTTAGCTCACCACCCAATACTTGTATAAAGGAAAGATTGCAAGATCCCTCAATCTTGACTTAATTCACCTCTTGGGTTGATATTTTAAGATTCTTGGATCTCATCTTTTGAATTAAATCCTAACTAGAAAAAGGGGGTTAGACTTAATAGCCTTCTCCCTTTCTCTATGTTTCAAGTATACAATATCCTACACTATATTTATCCCACACTTTAGTGAGAGTATGAACTTACGCTCAAAATCACACTAAAATAGATAAATATGTGTCAAGAGAGGTTCAAGTGTACAAATGTTAGAGAGATAGGATGAAAAATATCAAGGAGGATGACCAAGCCCCTAGGATCAAATATCCCATAGAAAAACAACATAAGGATAAAGGGACACACAATATGTGTAAGATACATGCAACAATACAAGATACACAAGCATACAATACCAAAGCTAATGCAAAAAATAATGGACTAGCAAGTTGCATTATGCCACATCCATCGAAATATGCTCATAAGGGCTAGAGCAGTCTAGTATACACTAGGTGAGCCCCAAAGAAAAAATGAGAAACACATGCACTAGGTCTACAAAGTGTGTACTCATAAGCAAGAGGTGGTAGATGGAAAGGTCACACTAGGTCTATAGGTCTCCTATAGGTCAACCATACCAAAAGTTATAATCTGTGATAAATTTGATAAGGTGCCACAAAAATGACCAATGCTATGCCAATGCTACGCTAACTCCAACCTCTATGAACAAAAGTGAAGCCAAAATTCCAAAAAACCAATGTCAATGTCAAAATAATGCCAATGTATTCCCTCACTTTAAAGGAATTGCTAAACACCATGTTGTGAGCAATTACTTTAAAGTAGAAATGATAAATTCCAATTGATAAGAGGGCCATGAGGACTTATTTGGAAAGCCCTATTCCAATCATATGTTTCCAAAAAAAATGTCTCATGAAAAGGGAGATTGCCCCCACATGCAATCCAAAAGATAACACATAAAGGATCCACTGATTCGGGTTCAACACATGGCTTTGCTACAATGATATAATAGAGATTGAGATCATCATCATTCCATAAATTCCTTGTGGAATAATGAACATAAATGAGGAATGATACATAAAGAGTGAAAACAAAGGAAAAATTTTGGGTCAACATGGAAGAGACTTTTGATGTCTCAATGCCTTGCATTATCCCCAAAAGGAAAACACAAGACAAAGGAAAAGACAATGTTTACGACAAATAGAATAATGTCACAACAACTTCACTTCCTTTGTATCCTTGCACCAACGGAGTAACAAGGGTCATCCAAAGAAAACTCACAAACATAAAGGCACACAAAGTAGTACAATACGAAGGATCACATTACATACATGCAATCACAAAGAATATAGAAATAAAATAAAACTAGTATGTCACATGCGAGCCAACCTAAAGTAGGTTGTCTGCATCCCAATCTTGTTCATCATATATGGAAGGCAAATAACTAGCCAAAGGAGCAACGTCAGGTGCCATACTAGGATAATCACTAGGTTCAACACATGGTGATACACTCTTTTTAGAAGGATCATCACAGTTGCATCCATCTAACTTTATAGAAGTGGAAAACAACAAATTCAATTCATTATGCACTTCATCAATTTTAGAAATCTCATTGAATCATCATCCAAGTTAATCACAATAGGAGGCCTAATGAAAATTTCCATTGTATGTTTTTATTTTTGTTGTGGTGCAAAAGTTTCATGTTGTAGCAAAGGTGGAGAATCATCATGATTTGTTTGAGTTAGTTTGTTCTGTTCTTCTAATTGATGAGCAATAACATGATGTCTACGCCTATGCTCTTTAGTATTTTGATTTCTTCTTGCATGAGTCTCAAGTTGTGATGGTATCAGAGTGGGTTTATCAACCATCGATCTCTTTTCTTCCCTTAGGGGAGGAACAAGAGGGACCTTTGAGGGTTGTGAAACTACTTTCTCTTTAGGCTTATAAACTTCTTTGATTTTAGGAGGCACAAAGGGAATTGAATGGTTATCTCTTGGTCTCTTGTAGCATTTAGGTGGTAGAATAACATCATATTTTGGTTCTTTTGGTTCAATCATAGGTTCATCCACAATATTTGGAGTGGGAGGAATGACTATGGATCTTTTAGTTTCAGGTGGGATATAGGCAAGGGATAACTCTGTTATACACTTCACTTTAAATTTTTGATAGGATTTGAAAAATAAATCTTCACAAGGTTTTATAGGTTCTACAAGTTTAGGCCAAAATAAATCCAATGAAAAGTTCCCTTCGGGAAGACAAAGGACTAAATCCACTATGATGCACCTTAAAAATTTGGTTAAATGGAAATTCAAGCATTTGTGGATGACTTATAGGATGAAATTCATGGAGTGTAGCCATGGATAGCCTAACTTCACACAAAATTGATCTGACATCGAGATGATGGAGAATGATACATCTAATTGCTTTGGTCCAAATTTCAATGGAAGAGTGATTGAACCTATCGTAGGTGTAGTGTAGAAAAATGTATCAAAATGAACTTGATTATGCATTAATTTAGTGTTGTAATATGTATTTTACATATTCACATTAATTTTAGGGTATTAATTAAAATAGACTTAATTGTGCCTTATTTTTAGTGTTGTAGAGTGTACCCCTTTACACTTTCACACTTATTTAGGGCTCCTTTAATTAATTGAGATTAATTTTCCTTAATTTCCCCCTTTAATTCAAATCCAAACCTAATTAATTGCATTTTCCGAAGAGGAAACCCAACATTCATTAATACCTAAACATAACACTTCTCATTGAGCAATGTGTGTCCTAGGTGAGTGATTTAGGACCCATTCGCTCATGGGCGAATGGGTCCTCACTTAGACCTAGGACCTAAATTTAAATTATGTTTTGGTGGTATTTTAACATATTCAAATCCATATTCAGATGTTGGCTTGTGTTATTTGAATTTTGGGAAATTAATGTTACATACCTATAAATATAAGGTCATTTCACTAAGTTTCATCTAAGCAATCTAATATTTTCAGCCTAGAAAAAATTGAAGTGAGAATTCCTATAGCATGTTTATGAGATCAAAAGAAATTCAAGGCATTCAAGAGAAAATTTATTGAAGAATTATTGTAGAAATCAAGATCCAATTGTCATATCAAGGTCTTCTTGCATCATGCATGTTATTGGAGCTAATATGATGATGTAGGTTTCATGAACCATTGAAGCATTCAAGGAATTGTTTCAAATAAAGTTTCAAGATCAAGATCCATATCCATTAAAGCCATTTCATGCAAGTTGCAGATCTACATTCCAAGGTTTATCCAAGGGTTGGGTGATTTGTGACATAGAGTTGTTCATTCATCATTCCTTTCATGCTATTTCATTTCATTTCAAGGTTTAATTAAAAAAATGGGGTTTGACCAAGGAAAAACCCCATTCACTAAAAACAAAACATTTTTCCCTCTTGATTTTTGTTTGTAGATTTAGGTGGAAGAAATCTTGAAGATCTCTTGAAGAGAAAAATTGGAGAACTTGTCAAAGTTGAAAAAGTTGTCATCTCACGAAAACTCAATTACAAAATTTATTTCCATATTTTTGAACCTAAAAGTTGTAGACAAACCCTAACTCAGGACCCATTCGCCCCTAGACAAATGAGTTCCAGATCAACTTCAGTAGAGCACTTTTGGTGGTTGGTACACATCATCTTACCTCTCTCTAATTTGTATTTTAATTTTTGGTTCTATTAGTATTGAGCTTAATCTATTAGATCCAAGTAGATTGCATTTTGGGTTTGATTTTCTATTTTTAATCTTTCCCCCAAAGTGTTGTTTAAGCAGGACCCCTGTCCTTGCAAAAAAAGAAATCAATAGATTCACACTTTGACTTGACTCACCTAAAGGTTGATAGTCCTTTCATTGTGTGGATCTCACTTCCTAATGAAATAGAGAAAAATAGGTCCCCTAATTAGTTCATCATAACCCTATTTTGATCACCCCATAACATATTTTTCTTTGTTTTAGTAGGGACAGAAAAATCATCATGCGTTTTGATCCATGCTTTTGATTTTTCATAAGAATCTTGGTAAATTTCATGCATAAATAAGAATTCCTCAATGATCACATTCTCTACACATGTAGGATCAATTAATATCCCAATTTTAGGCTTGTCCTTGATTCTTTCGGCAATGTAAAGAGGACCATCGGGTGCATGTGTAATTATATCACTATTTGAGAAAGCAATGTCAAGAGGTAATGTCACGTATGGAATTTTCGCTTACTTATTTAAATGTAGACTTTGCTTTATATGTCGAAGTAGATTATTTAATGATTATTATGAAGCTGATTTAATTGAAATTCGAAATGAAATGAAGATGAAATTGAATTGAAATGCAAATGCAAATTACCATATTTACGTTTATTTCGGGGTTTGTCATTACTGATGATGAATTGAGTGTAAGTGAACACAGGAAACAGGTGAATGAGGTCGAAGGTGAGAACAACGATCATGTAGAGTTGTTTAGCCGATTGACGTGTGCGAATAGATGGGATCTCACACACTCACGTAGATTTATATTTTAAATGTCTCATGCGTATATTATGCTTGCAAATCAAAAAAATCTAGTTTTGGTTTGATTTCTTAAAAAAATAAAAAAATGTGTTTTTGTAGATAATTTCGTTAAATTAGGAAATTTAATGCAATTTAAATAAAATAGATGGTGAATTTAATATTTTATTCTTATTTTTGAAATATGAAGTTGAAATTTTTTTAAATTTGATGAAATTGAGTTTTAAACTTGATTTTTATTAAATTTAGTTTAATAAAGTTATTATTAAATTTAAATGTTATTTAAATTGAAATAGTGTAAATAAATGAATTTTTATATTTAGAAATAGATTCAATTTTAAAATTTAGTTAAATTGCGAAATGAAAATTGAATACCGTTCAATAATTTTGAAATTGAAATTGCATTCAAAATGAGGACTTCAGCTAAACTCAGGAATAAAATATCTATTTTATCCAAAAGCAATCAAAATTGAAACTGAGAGTTTTAAATTCCTAACTGGAGATCAATGAAAAAATTATGGATCTCATACCTTGTGGAGATCAATGCATGGAATTGGAAAAAGAAATAAATATCAGATGAAAATCCGAAATTGGGAGACACAGAGGATTTGGATATTGAGAAATTTCGAATTAGAGGATAACACAGAGGAAATAATCTTGTTTTGGGAGATATTGATCAAAGACAGTTAAACAGAGAGGAACAAACTGAAAATTCTGAGTGTGGCAGGGAAAGACTCCATCATTTCTACGTAGCCAAGGGAGCAAGATAAGGCGTGGTCAACAGCTAGGAGAAGGGCGCACAAAACTTAGCATCTCCCTCACACGCCTTTAGCCAAGGAGAAATAGGAGGAGACAATGTTTGGTGCGCAGGTTAGCAACAGGGAAGACTCCCACGCCACCTACAGATTTCTCTTCCTCACTCCATGCGCATAGCAGCAAAGGGAATTAATTCCCACTCCACTCACAGGGAAGAAGTTAAGGAGAAATAAGGTGCAGCTACAGGGACAACAGCAACATAAAGAAATTGGAAAAGAAAGAGAGAGCAAACAACAACAATAAGAAAAGAGCAGAGAAAACAGAGGAGAAAAAGGCAAAGAGAATTAAAAATGAATTTTCCAAGTAGGAACTTGTGATTTGGAAATAATAAATTAGATCTTCAATTTGAAATTCAACAAATTCTGGAAATAAATGTTAGAAATTTAAGAAAGTCTTGATTGTTAAAGAAATTAGGAAAACAGAGAATCAAAACGAAAACAATGACTGTCAGAAATATTTTTTTTTGCATTTTTACCAGAATAGAAAACAATCAACAAAATGGTTTTTATTTCCAAAATTATAGACGGAAATTTAGGTGTAGATTAAATGGAAAACAAATTATTTCAATTCTTCATGTTTAGGAATATCAAACAATGAAATATATTTCCAGAATTTAGAAAAGAATTTAAACATAAATTTAAATTTAATTATGCTGAGAATTAATTAAATTTTGAGTTAAATTATTTAAAGAACGATGAATTGAAATTAGAAAACCAGAATGAACTTGGAAACAAATAGATCGTATTGAGAGAAAACAGAAAAATGCTGATACAAATTAGTTGAATTATGCTGAGAGGAAACACAAATTGTTGACAGCAAAAACACAAAAACAGAAAATTGTTTATTTTGCTGAGAATTTAGGATTTACTAATTTAAAAATATGCATTACACAGAGAAATGAAATTTAGAAGAATCTATCAAATCTAGAAACGATATTTATCATTTTAGAAAACAAAAACGATTATGAACAGAAAATAGATATATTTCGCTGATTATAAAAATAATGTTTGAAAACTGAAAATAAAAGAAAGAATTAACTTCAAATTTGATTAATTGAAAACCTCCAGAATGACTTCGAAACAACATTAAATTAACAGGAGTATAAACGATTGAATGTGTACTCTTATAAATTTCGTTTTTATATGACATACTGGAGATACACCTTCATTTTTGTAATTTATTTAATTATTTAAATGACTGAATTAAAATGCTGAATTTATGTCTTTTTGTAAATTGGAACAATGAAAAGTGATGTTTTATAAACTGTATTCATTTTAAACACTGTTTTCAGTTAAATGTTGAAAGATTGCGAAAGATTGTGTTTGACTATTTGAACCATGCATGAATGATAGATAATTTTGCATGTGTTGTTTTTGGGAAAGTTACCTTCTAGGACGGGTGCCGAATATGGGTAAATAGAGAGTGTGGTTTTGCTTTTTCCAAAACTACGTTTTATTGTCGTGCATGACATCTTACTTGGCCAAGTAATTATTTTGTACCATTGAAATAGATGGGTTATTTGAGCTCTCTACCATATCCTAGTACCGAACTTGCTTCTTTCTTAACTGAATTAGAAAATTGAAAATGCTTGTGGATTACTAGTAGTACTAGGCTTGCACTAGATTCCATCTTGCTCGTAGACTGCTTTTTGCTAAGCAATTCGTGTAGGGTCGGGTATTTCTTGATTGACTAAGAAATTTCGGGGAAGCGTAAGCTTCGAGGTTGGGTGGAAAAGCGCCTGATCCTTGTTCTCGTCTTCGTTTGAAGATTTGCTTATGGATAGAAGATCGACTGACTGATTCTTCTTTTAAAATGCTTTATTATTCATGATGTATATATTGACGAGCTTATGGCGACTGAATGCCTAAGTCTCAAATTTGTAAACTGGATATGTATCCTCCATTGTAATTGTTATTGGAAATGTGTATTTCGACACTTGTAAGATTTAAACTGAATAATATGATGTTATCTTTTCAATTTTTTTTGTCGTTGTATGAAATCGACTTGTTCTTATGAATGAATGAATGAATGTGATGACGACTTTACTTGGAATATAAAGGAATTTATTTTAAGTATTGCCGAATTGTTTTTATGGAATTTTCCGCTCTTGACAGGTAAGTTGGTTTGGCCCTTTATGAGGCTGAACATCAATGAATCCAATCATAGCATCAGGGATATAGTCCAAAGTGGGTTGACTAGTGTCAACACTATGAGTGAAAGAGTTATAAAACCCAAGATCCATAACTAATGTATCGGCACGAGATACCATGAGACTCATACTACATCTCATTGAAGTATTGGTAGTAGGAAACTAGGTTGTGATATTCATACAAGTTTCACCAAACCAAAAGTGTACCAAAAATGGATAAAAGGCACTAAATAAGGACAATAAACATCTAGAAATAGGAAACACAATGTAAGTATTAAACAAGATATTGCAATTCTTAGATCTGAAATATGACAATTGATTGATTTTATATGCGAAAACCTAGAAATGATTACTTTTGAATACCAATCTTGATTTCAAACAATGCAATATCTTTCACCAATTGAACTAAATGCAAAAAACTACCAAAATATGCAATTCCTGAAACTAAAACATAGATCTACAGGTTGGAACAAACTGATAATACAAAGACAAAAATAGTGTGCAAAAATTTAGAAAATCACTTGTATTAGGGTAAGTTCACCCTAGGGAGAATGAGTCTTCGGACAAGGTTTTGAAAAATTTAAATCTAAGTGTTTAAGTTGATATTTAAGCTCATTGTTCCTAACAGTAAACAAATTCTTTAGTGATAGTTTTTTCAAAAATATGATGAAAATGTAAATGCAATTTAAATGACAATGTATGAACAAAATGACAACTTTTTGAATGCAATTTTGAATGAAATGTTGATCTAAATGACTAAAAAAAACTTTAATGCAAGCTATATTTTAGAATGTATGCAATATTTTTGGATTTTTTATGATTTTAAATTATGCAAATATGTAATATGTAACCCTAAATGAAATGCAAAACAAGATGGTGAAAAACCTAGATCTAAGGTTTCAAGGATCTCTAAATAAAAAAGGTATGATTTAATAAAGATAGGTTCACCAAAATGAAAAGGTTAACAAGACACCTTAACAACATTGGGTTCACCAAAATGAAATATTGGGGAAAGGGGTTCCTTAATGAATAAGAGGGTATCCTCTCTATTTATTCCTTTACCTAAGACATTTCATTAGGAAAGAGATCACAAGGTGTAAGGATTGAATTTCAACCTTAATGGCGAGTCAATAATGCTTGGATCTCAGTCCTTAAGACAATGGGATAGATCTGTGAAACAAAGAAAAATATGGTTTGTGAGAGAGGATTAATGTGTTATGGAAGGGGGGTTCACCACAATGAATTGATAACAAACAACCTATTTTTCTAATTTCATTCAAGGAAATGAGATCCAGATAGTGATATTACTAACAACCAAAAGGTGAGTCAAATCAAGGTACGAATCATGAAATTTCCTCTCTATGCAAGAACGGGGGTATGAGTCAAATAGAACTTTGGGGAGAAAGATTAAAACCATCAAATAAACTCCAAAATGCAAGCTATAAAATGCAAATGAAAGATTTTACTTAAAACTAATGGAATCAACAACCAAAAGTCAGATATGGAAAAGGGAGAATGATGAGTACCAGTCACCAAAAGTTCCTTTTTGAAGCTCACTGAGGACTCATTCACCATATGGCGAGTGGGTCCTAGCTAGGGTTCTATAAAAATGCTTTATGGGTTCTCTGCTCCTGTGTCCGCACTCCCAGATTCTTGAGTTTCATTATCGGACAACCATAAATAAATCTTGTAGAAGAGTTTCCATGAGATGACAACTTTCCTTGCAACTTTGACAACTTTTCAACTTTCTTCAATTTTTCTCTTCAAAGGATCTTCTACCTAAAACTCGCAAACACAAACATGAGAGGAGAAAAATGTTATTTTTGGTGATGGGGAGGTTTTCCTTGGTCAAACCCCGTTTGAGTATTTAAACTTTGAAATTAAATCAAATAGCATGAAGGAAATTATGAATGAACAATGTAATGTCACAACTCACCAAACCCTTGATTAAACCTTGGAATGTAAATATGCAACTAGCATGAAGTGGCCTCAATGGATGTGGATCTTGATCATAAAGCTTGACTTGAAACAATGCCTTTGAATAATTGAATAGATCTTGAACACTACATCAACATATTAGCTCAAACAACATGCATGATGCAAGAAATCTTTGACATGATAATGGAATATTGATTGCTGCAGTAGTCTTTAATAAATCTGCTCTTGAATGCCTTAAAAATGCTATTGAAGTCACTCTTGATCATAAAATTTTCTCTAGGATTTGAACATTTGAAAATCTTGGATGCTCTCTTGAAATTCTAGGTGAAATTAAGTGAAATGACCTTATATTTATACATATGTTCACATTATTCCCAAATTTAAAATAACACAAGCTAGCATGTGAATACACATTTGAAATCATTGAAATATCACCAAAAACATATTTAAAATTTAGGCCCTAGGCCTAAGTGAGGAACCATTTGCCCTTGGGTGAATGGGTCCTAGGTCACTTACCTAAGACACACATCCTCCAATGTTAAGTGTTATGTAATGGAATTTATGAATTTCAAGTTTTATCCCTCAGAAAATACAAATAATTAGGCTTGGATTTGAATTAAATGGGCCAATTAGGGAAAAATTAACCTCAATTAATTAATAAATCCCTAGATTAGTGTCAAAGTGTAAAGGTACACCTTAAAACACCAAAAATAAGGCACAATTAAGTCCATTTTAATAAATAAGGCCCAAAACTTAATGTGAATATGTAAAATACATTTTACAACACTAAATTAAGGCATAATTTAGCTCATTTTATTATTAATTATTTATTCCAAATTAAGTGTTAAAAAGGGATACTTTTTCTGACACTACAATTTGAAACCAAATTGAAATGATATGCAATGCTCAAACTAAATGAATTATAATACCTAGAGTATGAAATGAAAATTTCTAAAAGTACAAAAACTGAAACCACATTTTGCAGGTAGATTTGAGAAGGGTAAGGACACATGTACCAGTCACCAAAAGTTGATTTTGAGCTCCGCTGAAGGACAGTTTCACCCTAGGGTGAATGGGTCTTGGTTAGGGCTTTTGAAAATTCTTTTTACAATTGTCTGAGGTAGGATCTTAACTTCTATTTTGTATAGGTTCCACTATTGGAAAGTTGGAAATAAAATCTGTAATTGAGTTTTCGTGGCTTGACAACAATGATGACAACTTATGCAACAATTTAAATTTTTTCTTAAAGATCTTCAATCCTTCTTCAACTTGCAATTCACACATACAAAGAGAGGGAATGTTTTTTTTGTTTAAATGGGAGTTTGCCTTAGTCAAACCTCATGTTTGGTAATTAAACCTTGATAAAAAGATACTGAAAATGAAGAAGGCAATGATGAATAAATATTTTCTTGCTACAACTCACCAAACCTTCAATGGCTTCCCTTAGAGGACTAGAGACAAATACATCACTCCAAGGAACTTGATCTTGCTTTTCTTGATTGATTTGGACACTTGAAAAATGCATGGATGCTTTAGGATCAACAATGCATATTAGCCTTAACAAGATGGCATTGTAGATGTTGAGGCAATACTTCTAGTGATTGTTTTGATCTACATCCTTTTCTAGTATACGATCAATAGACATATTACATAAAATAATGTCATGTTAGAAATATACCTATAAAATCATTGAGGTATATGCATTTTGAATGGATAGATAATTTTATATTGCAAAAAAGGGCTTTCCTATTGTCAAATTATTATAGGAGAGTCCAATCCACCTTTTTATATGATGGTTCCTCTACTCTTGATGTAATTTTTTTGATCTAATTGATAACGAGATAAGCATTGTAGATATAATTGAGTGAAGGATAAAATCCTATTGAGCTTGTTTACTAATGATGTTAATGTAGTTATCAATCCAATTGATGATGAGGTAATTATTATAGATATTGATACTTTCAATATTGAGAAAAAAATTAGTAAGAAAATTGTAGTTACATTTAATTCCTAGAGAGAATAACTATACAATTGATATCTATGATTCCTCATTCTAGTTTGGGATATTACTAATGAGTGCATAGAAATTGTTTGAAATGTAGCTCAAAAAGTATTATCTAAGGCCATGGATATTTCCTTTTTTTGATTACACTTCTGCACTTGAGTTGTCATTTAAAATCTTGAAAGACTATCTTACATACTCTTCCTATTAAGTTGAAAACCTAGAAGGGAAGCTTAATAGAGACATGATAAAGACTCAAGAGGGTTTCATTAAGTTTTGTATCTTCATACATAGTTTCATGTTTGTTCTCTTTCTAAGGGAGCCTTTGCAATAGCTCCCCATTCTCATCTTACAAGAGGGGGAAATTGGGATTCATATTTCAAGTTCTTCAAGCATGGTTCTTGAAGAAATGTAATATGACTAAAAATTTAAGAAGATAAGCTTTATATTTAAATATATTTTAAAAATATTTTTTTAAAAACCAAATTTATTCATAGATTCTACATTATCATTAATAACGTACATTTTCTTCAAAGTTTTACAATAACATTTACAACCTAGTATTAAAAATTGGGCTAATGAAGAAAGATAAGTTCCAAATTTTTTTCTTATTTTTAATGGAACTTGAGATAAATAAATATGTGTTGCAACATATTAATAAATAACAACAAAAAAATAAAAAATAAAACTATAATAAAATTCAAGAAAAAATACAAAAGAAAATTGAAATAATTAAGATTTATGCCCATGAAAGCTCATACACAACCTTTGAATGAGAATTTTCCTATAGTATCAAATGGTTTCATCCTCTAATCCTTGAAGCAAAATGGTCTTCATCCTTTTATATCTAACAAACCCAATAGTTTTCATCATCATATTTAGTTGCTTAAATATATGTGATTAAAATAATTTTAAACAAGAGTTTTTGGAGTATAATAAATGTTTCATCCTAAATGATCCTAAAATATCACAATATATCTCATTCAACTTATTTATGTGACCTTGGGAGAGGAAATAAGGTCATTTTTTGCTACAAGGGTCACCCATGACCTTGACATCATTATCATTAATGCACATGTTGTGTAGAAATCACCCCCTTTGGGATATGCGAATGCACCTAGTGATGTGAGGAAATCCTTCTATTGTTAATAAATATTATTATAAGAAATAGTAGAATTTTTTATTTGAGTGTGTGGAGAAAATAAGAGCATAGAAAGTGTACTAAAATGGTAACCTAGAAATGACGTGAATAGTCAAGGCTAGAAACTTCAACCATAATATTAATTATATAGAAAGAACCTTTATATTTTTCTATCATTAGAAGTGTATGTGAATACATTAATTTGGAATAAAAAATATTTCTATATGGGATGATATAATTGGGTAGTTTCAAGGCCAAATTGGATCAATAATGACATTCTAGGTTGTGTAGGGAGGTATGTAGGAATGAACAATATAAAATTTGAGAGTTTTGGAGTTTTAGGGATTAGGGGTTGGGGATGCCTCACAAATAATACTTGTTAAGGATTAATTATTTAGAGTATGGAATTTGAGGTATCCAAATAATATAACCCATATTGTGATTCTTATAAGATAACATAATATAGAGTGTCGGGGATCAAAGTTCAAGAGTACCATGGGAAAGGAACATGGGTAAGAGGAAGACAAAATATTTTTCTCTAATAGGTAACACACTATAAGGATTAGGGAGTTATGGTTTAGGAAAAATATTAAATACCAATATGAAAAAGTATGATACTTTGACAAAGGTTAGAGAAAGAGGTTGGGGAAAATGGATTAGGAGATGGAGAACTTCAAAATATTGATGGAAGGGGGGATGAAGGTGGGGAATGGATTAAATGTATTCCTAAATGGGGAAGCCTAATATTTTTATTGGAATAATGAAATAGGCAGGGTTTAGAGAAAAGGTATACCAATAAGGAAAACTTCAAAACTTCGACAACTTGTACACACTTAGAAAATAAAACATATATCCACACTTTGAAGCCTTTGGGACCTTAGTAGAAACTTTGAAACTTGATAGGAATATGGGGAGTGAAGAGAGGGATGACACAAAGGAGAAATTCTAAGTTCTAGTGGGGACAAAGGAACAAAGTAGACTTAGAAGGAAAGTCATGCATAGACGAGAAAGTCTAATATCTTGATAGGACTAAAGGAAAGGGCCTATAAGATGAGGCTCCAAAAAGCTTAACTCACTAGGAATAAGAAATATGATTTTGGTCCAAAAATAGACATCAATTGAAAATGAGACATTACAAGTCCTCCCTTCCCAAAATTGCTTGTCCTCAAGCAACTCAAATTCAAAATAATCAAATTTTATCTCTTCCGAATATGGTAACTTGTGTAGGTAATTTTCTCTAATGAACCATATATTATGTGATGGCTCTATATCTTGAATTTTCACCCTTGTGATAATGATGTTATTTGGTACACATATGAGTAAAACTATAATATCTATGAACAATACACTAATGCAAGTTAGTGCATCATGAACACACAATGCTATGTCTATAAACATACCAAGGGACATAAGTTTGTTGGTGTCACAATATTATCTTAGGTGAAACCACTTAGCTCATGCCAATTTGTTTTCTAAGATATTTTCCCTCGAACATCTTGCTACCCACTTATTCACCATTTTTTCTTGTTCCACTATTTGTAGCGGGTAACTTATGCTAGGAGTGAGTTTTACAATTGTGAAATGAAATAATTATTTATAAAAGAAACTAGAAAACATATATATGTCTCTAATTGATAATATTTTTAGGAAATAATTCAAACCTAAACACCTCTATAAGGAATAATTCAACCATCTTGGAAATATTAGTGATGAAGCCCATGAATACCCCTTTCCACTTTTGATGAGAAATAAATAATGGCTATGAAAAAAAATATTAAAAATTCATTCCCTTCTCTATTCTATTGGTAGGTGAAATTCTACCTGAAGTATTTGAAATCCTCCTCTCCAATTGAGATAATGGAATAATAGATTTATCAACCATAGTGATAAATCCATTAAAATTTTTAACCTTCATGTGTTTTTGAATTTATTCCTTTTATAATTATTTGGTTTAAATAATGGGATCCCACACTATCATGCCTGAGACATATTGAAATTGGGAGAAAGGATTCTCTTTCCAAAATTGTACCCTTAATCTTATCATCATTGTTAGAAATATTCTTATAATGATTTTTTTTTGAAATATATGGTTTAATTTTTTTTCCATAAATATTTACCATTACTATCCTTATCAATCATGATTTCAACAAATGATATTTTTTTCACAATTTCACCGAGATCAATCTTTTTGTCATTCAAATTTATAAATAAGGTATCATATTATAAAAAAATATCCATACCTTTCATATGCTTGTTGGATTTTGCATAGTTGGTTTCTTTCCACTTTCTTGTATCTATGATTGTTATTCTTTCTTTGGTTCATGCTCCATAATTTATTCCTTGACTCTATCTTGAATCTTTGCCTCTAGAGTACTCATCAAATTTTATCATTTTATCATCTCCTTTTTTGTTTCTTTATTAGATTTATCATACTCTTTTTCTGACATTAATTTATATTTACCTTGACATTTATGGTTGAAATCCCAAGGTTCTTTGCATGAGAAGAAAATTTTCTTTCTTCTAACCTCATTTCTGGTATCATCATTTATCTTCTTTGTAACAATTGGAGTTGTGGTCCTCCAAAGGGTCATGATATTTATTCTTATGTGAGCCTTTCTTTGAGCTATAAAAAATGGTGTCTTTGAAAATAATTTATATTTTAGCGTTAGTTTTAGTTCTAGTTATAATGCTCTTCATTTTTAAAGAACATTTTCTCTTTCTCATGCTTAACGATATCCTCCTTATCAACTTATTTCAATTCTAAATTTCCTTATTATTATATCTCTAATATTTTTACTTGGTTATTCTATCTAATAATATCTTTGTCTCTCTTCATATTCATGAAATTTAAAAGGATATTGCCTCATGGATATTCATTGGAAGTCTTTTTTATTTATCATAATAAGTAGTGACATCTTGCTCCAATGGTAATCAAGTCTTTACCTTACGATTTTATTATACAAACTTGGTCATGCTGTCTTGATTCCTCTATATTTCATCTTGTATCTTCTGCATTTGTATCCTTATATCAATAAAATTATTTATATTTTTCTATTTATTAAAGATTAATTGAATTCTCAAATTATTCACAAATTCTAGTGCCCCTCCATTCTCACTTTGGATGTGTAGGTAGTCTGGCTAAGGAACTTGAAGGTGAAGGTAAAATAATAGGGATATTTAGGGTATGCATTAATTATGTTAGATAGTTGATGTTGTACATTATGAACTTATGGACTATGTGTGTGTTCATACATGTTCGTTACTAGGATGCAAGCTATGGGAATATTTGTGCTATGGAAGTGCTTGGGTTATCTTTAGGATTTTCACACGATTCTGACATATTTTTATCATGATGATGTGATATTATGATTTTGATTTTGATTATATTTATCATCATAAAGAGGAACTCATTTGTGTTCAAAGTGTTGTGGTTGTAGATGGAACATGAGCTTTTGTTAGTACTTTTGTGGGTATGATACATATTGTTATGTTATTATTATTATACAAAGATTTATTTGGATAGTGGGTGATGTAGTAGTATGTTTTTAGGATAGGTGGAAAGGGAGACATCGTACCATTGGACATATGGGGGACATACGGGAATGAGATAAGATTGCTAGAGTTCCCTTCCTAATGCTTCAGCTATTATGAATCTAACTTGTATGCTTGAGTGAACAGGTACTAGGATATGTCTCCACCTGAATTGGTAGGTCTGAGTGTGCCTTGAAACCCAAGGGATCAGTTGATTGGAGATAGCACTTGGTCTCCTACCCTAGCCATCATCCTCGAAGAGGATGAGTATTCAATTGATACTTTGTCAGTATTGCCAGTGGTCAATCAGTGTTGCTTGAAGTTTTACTTTTTGACCCTGGTTAGTGGTCAGGTAATTGTTATGATATTTGGTTGATTTAATTTGAATTGTTTGATAATATTCCTTTGGTTATTTTATGTATTAAAACAATTTGCTAAGAAAAGGTACACTTTGATAAATAAATAAATATGTATAAATACATAATCATAGTTAATAATAAAATAAATTTATAATGTGATGTTATAATTAATAAATAATAAAAATAATATGATAAATAAATAAGAATGTAATAGGATTAGAATTATTTAATTAATTTTTATGTATGCGTAAATGTGGATAAATGGTTTTACCTGTTTGTTTGAATTTGGGCATCCATCATTTTTATCCAAACTATAATTTTTAAATAAACTAGTATACATATATTAATTAATAATATATATAAAAAATGCTAAAAGTTATCAATACTTAACATTGTTTATTATAATATTAATTAATAAAATATATGAGAAACTAATAATATATACAAAAAACTATTTTTACTATTTATATATATATTAATTAATAATATATATAAAAAAATATTTAAGCATACATATCTTAGTTTGTAATTTTAATCAAAAAGTATTTAAATAAAAACTATTTATTGGGAAGCTTTTAATTTAAATCTTTTTCAAAAAATAGAAAAAAAAAATCATTTTATGTTCTTGTTATTCTTAAGAAGCACATACTTCCACTTGCTTGTCATTTTCAATGAAGCTTCAAAAAGTTTACGAATATTTCTTTGTTGCTTTCACTGTATAACGCTTTCAGCGTAAATACTTTTAACCAATTTAAAATTTATTATTGTATGTCGGAAAGATTAATTTAATAAATTAAAAGCTAACTATAATTTGTTATATAGTTGGTTGGGATTCCGGTACAACCACATTTCATTCTTCTTCCTTTTCCTGTAAATGTTTGGTTGGGGGGAGGGGAAGGCATTGGGTTCTTTTGGGGGGAGAGAACTACCTGTAAATTTTTTATTCTATTGTTGATTTTGGGGGGATGCACACAAAAGGAAAAGATGAAGGAAGGCATTGAGATCACATTAGTTTGAGGAAAGCGAGTATAGGTGAGCCTACATTTTCTTAAATTAAATCATCTGGTTGTGTTGTTTGTTGTGATTGCATTGCCCTTTATTTTCATTCACTTCTCCATGGATTATCATTTGCTACCGTATAATTTAGATGTTTTGGTAAGTTTTGTTTCTATTCATTGCCTTGGATTGTTGAGGATCTACTTTGGAATTGTTCTTTATTAGTGCCTTATAAATACCAATTTCATATGCATCTTTATCCTCGGAAAGATACCCTATTAGGGTTGGCTCATTGCCATTTCATTCTCCCAATGCGATCTATGTCTTTTGCTCTTCTCCTGCAATCATTCCGCTCCACGAGATGACATTACTTCGAGGCGGTTTTTTAGTATTTTCCTTCTTCCGATTATGCTTCCATGTTATAGTCGTATCTATCGTGGTGACCAAAAGCTTTAATGCCAACCAATGTTGGAAAAGATAATCTTAAGCAGCCACGGAAGAGTGCATTTAATGCACAGTTTGAAATGATCCGTAGGGATCCTCCACTTTCCGTGTCTAACCTCCATGCTGGCCAATTAATCTTGGCAGAGAATTAACTCTTGGTAGGTGAATTTGAATTGAGCGCCAATTTTGGAAAAGGCTGAGAAAGAAAAAATAATAGAATATAATGTTTTTCAGTTCGAGAGAGAAGAAGGTAAGTGACAGAAGATAGAAGACAACAGAAGAACAAAAAGGAGGAATGTTCAGGTGAACTTGCAGGAGTAGAGGAAAGTGCTCCAAAACATTGACAAAGGATAGTGCTCTGGAATGTTCGCAGCAGCACACAACAACAACTAGTTTGCTCCAAAACTTGCACAGTTTTTGTAAGAAGGAATGTACAGAGCCTTGCTCTGAGTTTTTGTATGTAAGCATTGAAGTTTGTAATCTTTTTGGTTTAGTTGAATGAAACAAGAAAATCTTCTGCCTCTCTTCTTGCTGTCCATTTTATTTTTTATCTGGTTTATGTTTTCTTCTTTGTCCACTGTAGTTGGGTTTATTTTATCCAACATATTGGTATCGGAGCCCTAAGCTTTCTAGGCATTTAGTTTTCAAAGCCCTAGCTCAAGTCCTAGGCATGTTGTGACAGAAGCCTTGCTTCTGGGTATTTGGGAAAGCCCTAGTTTTCTAGGAAGTGAAGATAAACTCTTTAGTTTTTTTTTGGGTATTTGTAGTTTCCCCCATTTAGCAAAATGGCTAGAGGAGACAATAGGAGTTGGCAGCAGCCACCTATTTTTGATGGAAAAAGTTATGATGTCTAGGCAAAGAAAATGAAAACCATTCTTGTAGCAAATGATTTTTGGGAATTAGTAGCAAATGGGTTCATAGATGTGAGTGACCCAAATGCATATGCAACATTGACCAATCCCCAAAAGAACTAGTTGAAGGAGACAAGAAAGAATGATGCAAAAGCCCTCAGTTTGATTGAGGCAGCCTTAACAGAGGCTATTTTCCCTCGAATAGCAGCAGCTTGTTAAGCAAAAGAGGCATGGGAAATACTTGAAACAACTTGCAAAGGGACTGAGAAAGTCAGGTCTGTAAAACTCCAGCTGCAAAGGAGAGAATTTGAGACCATGCAGATGAGGGACAACGAGTCCATTTTAGATTTTCATACAAGGGCTTCCACCTTGATAAATCAGTTGAGGATAAATGGAGAAAATATGGTAGAACATAAGATTGTGGAGAAGATTCTCAGAAGCCTTCCTGTTAAATTTGACTTGGTGGTTATTGCCATAGAAGAGGCAGAAGACCTCTCAATATTATTAGTTGATGAGTTAATGGGTTCACTTCAAACCCATGAGCAGCGCATAAATAGGTCTACAAATTCTTCCCAAGAACAAGCCTTCAAAGCACAAAAAAATGTAGAGGCAAAGGAAGAGGAACAAATGGTAGAGGAAGAGGTCAAAGAGGTAGAGGTAGAAGCAACTCCGGAAGAGGAGGCTCAAATAGCCAAGAGGAAGCCAACACTTCCCAATCAGACTTCTAAAACACAAGGAATATCAGCTCAAATCAGAGGAAAGATAAGAGCAATGTGCAATGTTACTATTGTCACAAGTATGGTCACTATGCAAGTGAATGCAGGAAGAAACAACATGACCAAGGAAGTCAAAATGCAAATATGGCGAATGAGAACAAGGCTGAAAATGAAAAACAGTCACAAGTTTTCATTGCATGCAATCTAGTAGAACAAGGCAGTGTTGAAGTTTAGTACTTGGATAGCGGCTGTAGCAACCACATGAGTGGTAACAAAAAATTATTTGCCTCCATTGATAGCAACATCAAGTCTGAAATAAAAATGGGCAACAATGAGAAGGTTCCAGTCAAGGGCAAAGGCATAGTGTGCCTACAAACCAAGCATGGTGAAGAAAGACAAATTCATGATGTCTTTTATGCCCCAAGAATGAAACATAATCTTTTGAGCATTGGACAAATGGTCTAAAATGGCTATAGAGTGCTAATGGAGAAAGGAGAATGCATCATCTACGACAAGGACGAAAGCAAGAGAGTTATGGCAGTGGTTCAAATGACAAAGAATCAAATGTTTCCCCTCAAAATGCAAATCTTAGCACAGTCAAAAGGCTCACAGCAGTCAGCCTTCAAATCGATCATCCAAGACCCATCCAAGCTTTGGCATTTGAGGTATGGGCATTTAAGTTATTCTAGTTTAAGTCTTTTAGCTAAAAAAGGCATGGTTAGGGGCCTACTAGCAATTGTAGAGCCCGATAGAAAGTGTGAAGCATGTATCCTAGGTAAAAAACATAGGCAACCTTTTCAATCAAGGCATTCTAGGAGAGCTAGAGCACCATTAGAGTTGGTGCATTCAGATTTGTGTGGTCCCATGAAGACCCCAACACTAGGAGGAAATGTTTATTTCATGACACTCATAGATGACTATAGTAGAAAAATATGGGTGTATCTTTTGAAGAACAAATTAGAGGCATTTGAGAAGTTTAAAGAGTTTAAGGCCTTGGCTAAAAAGCAAAGTGGCCATTATATCAAAGTCCTCAAAACGGATAGAGGGGGAGAGTATATCTCTCAAGAGTTTATGAATTTTTGCAAGTCTCAAGGTATTCAAAGACAACTCACAACCAGGTATACTCCACAACAGAATGGAGTGGCTGAAAGAAAAAATAGAACAATCACAGAGATGGCAGCAAGCATGTTGAAGGCAAAAGGTTTGTCAAATGAATATTGGGGTGATGCTATAGCAACAACAATTTACATCTTGAATAGGTGCCCCACAAAGGTTGTTCGTGATAGGATTCCACAAGAAGCGTGGACAAAATGCAAATGGAGTGTTGAGCATTTGAGAATATTTGGATGTGTAGCATATGCTCTCGTGCCAAAAGAGAAAAGGCAGAAGTTTGATGACAAAGGTGAAAAATGCATTTTCATAGGCTATAGTGAAGAATCCAAAGCCTATAGATTGTACAATCCCATCACCAAGAAAGTGGTGATCAACAGGGACGTTGAGTTCATTGAAAATGAATCATGGGATGGAACAGTTGATAGAAACACAAGTATTTTTGTTTCAATACCTTTTGAGGATGAAGAAGCTGCAGAAGGAAGGAGCTCAAAAACCTTACAGCAAGGTGACAGTTCAGAAAACAACAATAGCTACGAAACCTTTCAGCAGGGAGGATGCTCCGGAACTATACAACATCAGCCTTCTTCATCAAAACATCAGTCAAGCAGCTCTAAAAATTCAAACCCTACGCTTGCATCATTGATGCCATGAAAGACTAGAAGCGTGAGGGAAATTTATGACAACACAAGGTATGAAGATTTTGATGAGAATTTGGATTTTGCTTTGTTTTCTCACAGTGATCCAATATATTTTGAAGAAGTCGTGAAAGAAGAAAAATGGTGTAACGCCATGGATGAAGAGCTGGACGCTATAGTGAGAAACAAAACATGGGAGCTCACTAATTTACCCAAAGGGAAATCAACCATTGGAGTTAAGTGGGTTTACAAGACCAAATGCACTGCTGATGGTAAGGTTGAAAGGCATAAAGCAAGGCTAGTTGTTAAGGGATATAAACAGCAGCCTGGAAGAGACTATGATGAGACTTTTGCACTAGTTGCAAGGCTGGAGATAGTGCGGGCAGTCCTAGCAATTACAGCCCATCACAAATGGAAAGTACTACAAATGGATGTAAAGTCAACCTTTTTGAATGGAGTGCTGAAAGAAGAGGTGTATGTGGAGCAACCACCTGGCTATGAAGTTCTAGGGAAAGAAGAAAAAGTCTACAGGCTCCGGAAAGCTCTCTACGGGCTGAAACAAGCACCACGAGCATGGTACAACAGAATTGATACGTACCTTTTGAGCAATGGATTCAACAAAAGTGGCAGTGAGCCCACACTCTACATCAAGGCAGCCAATGGTGAGATACTTATTGTTGTTTTGTATGTAGATGATTTAATTTTCACTGGTAATAGTAATATTTTCATTGTTGATTTCAAAGAGGCAATGAAAAATGAGTTTGAAATGACAGACCTAGGTTTGCTAAAATATTTCCTAGGCATAGAGGTTCAACAAACAGATGATGGAATCTTTATTTGTCAAACAAGTTATGCTAATCAAATCTTGAAAATATTTAAAATGTTGGATAGCAAACCAACCACAACTCCAATAGCTACAGGTCTGAAATTAAGCAAAGAGGACAACAACAAAGATGTTAACCCAACCCTCTATAAGAGCATGGTTGGAAGCCTCATGTATTTGACAACAACAAGAGCTGATTTGATGTACACGGTAAGCCTAATTTCTAGGTTCATGGAGTAGCCTAAGGACACACATTGGCAAGCAGGAAAAAGAATTTTAAGGTATGTCAATGGCACGAAAGGCTATGACATTATGTATACCGCCTCTAATGAGTTTCAACTTGTTGGGTATACAGATAGTGATTGGGCAGGAAATGTAGATGACAGAAAAAACACTTCAAGATATGCATTCCACATGGGTTCAGGAGCAATATCATGGGCATTGAAGAAGCAGCCCATAGTTTCTCTCTCCACGGATGAAGCGGAATACATTGCAGCAAATGCAGCAGCATGCCAAGCCATTTGGCTTAGAAGAATCCTTGCAGATTTGAATGAGCAGCAAGAAGATGGTACAACCATATTTTGTGATAACGTATCTTCTATTGCCTTGACCAAGAATCCCGTCTTTCATGGATGAAGCAAGCACATAGAAATCCGCTACCATTTCATAAGAGAGTTGGTGGAGCATGAAGAGATCAAACTTCATTATTGCAGATCCGAGCAGTAGCTCGTTGATATTTTCACAAAGGCATTGTCAAAAGACTCCTTTGAATGCCTAAGAGATAGGCTGGGTATGCAAGAATGCTCTGGAACTTTGGCTCTGGTAAGCACAAAAAAATAGAGATGCTTCAGAACTTGTGTTCAGAAAAACACAGAGGAGCGCAGATGCTCCGGAACTTGGCGCAGATGCTCCGGAACTTGTGTTCAGGGAAACATAGAAAAAGACAGATGCTCCGAAACTTGGCGCAGGTGCTCCAGAACTTGTGTTCAGGAAAACACATAAAATGGAAGATGCTCCGGAACTTTGGAGAAAGGCATATGCTCCAGAACTTTTGGATGGTGATGTAAATCAGAAAGACTCAAGATTAAGGGGGAGTGTTGGAAAAGATAATCTTGAGTAGCCATGGAAGAGTGCATTTAATGCACAGTTTGAAATGATCCGTAGGGATCCTCCACCTGCCGTGTCTGACCTCCATGCTAGCCAATTAATCTTGGCAGAGAATTAACTCTTGGTAGGTGAATTTGAATTGAGTGCCAATTTTGGAAAAGGTTGAGAAAGACAAAAGAACATAATAGAATGTTTTTCAGTTAGAGAGAGAAGAAGGTAAGTGACAGAAGATAGAAGACAACAGAAGAACAAAAAGGAGGAATGTTCAGGTGAACCTGCAGTAGCAGAGGAAAGTGCTCTAGAACATTGACAGAGGATAGTGCTCCAGAATGTTCTCAGCAACACACAACAACAACTAGTTTGCTCCAGAACTTGCACAGTTTTTGTAAGAAGGAATGTACAAAGCCTTGCTCTGAGTTTTTGTATGTAAGCATTGAAGTTTGTAATCTTTTAGGTTTAGTTGAATGAAACAAGAAAATATTCTGCCTCTCTTCTTTCTGTTCATTTTATTTTTTATCTGGTTTATGTTTTCTTCTTTGTCCACTGTAGTTGGGTTTATTTTATCCAACAACCAAATCCATATGTTGCGCCCCATTTTTATTTTATGAGACTAACATTTCTTTGAAACATTTGATTAGGCAGTGCGTGCGCCTTTCTATATTCTTTCATGCTTTGCATGTATGTCTTTTGAAATTGCAATATTTCACAAAAATCTTGCATTCTTTAAGCTTTGATCAATGACCATACCTCGTCCCAAAACTTCATTCCATTATAGGCCATGCACATGCCAATTGAATTTGCTTGTGATTACATATTTTTGAGGTATTATGCCTGGTAGATTACATTCCTATTGCACCCACTATCAAACATTGCATCTGCCTTGTCTTTGCTTTAATAGTTTACATGCAAGTTTTTGAAGTTGAGATAACTTCTTTGAGGTGTTTTTCCCTGTTGCAAAGCTCTCATTTTGGCACCATTTGCTGTTGGTATTTGGCACTACAAGTCACACATGTGTGAAAGTTTTCAAGGCTTTTCAACAAATAAAATTTGTGCATCCTACTATCATTTCATTCCATGAGATGGCATCTATTTACCCACCAACCAATTTCATTTGCTTGAAAGTTTTAACAAATCCATTTTGTGCATATCTTGCAACCATTGCATTCCACGAATTGACATCTCTTTGAGGCATTCTGTCAAAGATTTTGGTTGCCTTCTCTATGTTGCCAATTCTTGCACACATGTCTACCAAGGAAATTATAACAACAAAATATAAGATACACACCCACACGCAGTCATATATAGTGGAAATTGGCTTTACACCAGTCAATCTCATTTGCTTGAAAGTTTCTTAAACCTTCTCAACTAATTCAATTTGCACACCTCTTGCTTGCATTTCGTGCCTTGAGACGAGATCTCTTGGAGGGCGTCTGTTAAACAGTTCACTGCCCGGTCTGCGCGCCATGCTTGGTGCCTAGCCCAACCATGGCTGGGCAGGCTGGGTGCCCTACCCTCTTCCGCGGGCTTGCTACCTTTGCAATGCATGCTAGGGTTAGCCTATGTGTTTTTCATTTGATACTGTATATTACAATTTCATTTTGATAATCCTATCTAATGATTGGCATTTCAATTATATATATAAATATATTTATATATATATTTTTATATATATGTATATAGATATATATTATATTATATTTTGATATATTATATTATATATTGCATTCTGTTAATAATATATATACATATATACATTTTATAGTTATGGTAAAAGAGTGTTTCTATATATGTGACTGGTTATATGACTCTGAAGAAATAAAAAGAATGTCATTTAATAAATGATTTTAATTGGATAGTTACTATTAAATTGAGCATTTAAATAGTTATAGATAAATGAATTAGGTAATTGTTATTAAACTGAGTATTTGATTTGTTACAAATATCTGCATTGAGTATTTACTTAAAGTGAATTGATTTAAATAGATAGCTTATTTAAGTTAAATAATTCAGATTAAAGGTTAGATTACTCACTATTAACTAAGAGGTAAATGAATTTTGATTATTTTTATGATTACCTAATTCTTGGATAATAGATTTGCTATGTGAGATAATTAATTTAGAATATCCTTGTTATGGTTGTGTTGTTAATGATATATTTATTTTATAAATATAATCATTTGTAGTAAACAGTCTATCACATGAACTAAGTGGTTAAGTTAAATTGAGTGGTATGGAAGTGGAAATGATGCCTTAGTTAAGGGAATATTTGCACGGTTATAATGTTATGATTGATTGTTTGCATTGAACAATGTGTTTTGATTATTGGGATTGGGTGAATTTATATTGTTAAAAAGTGGGTGTCATTGGTGTAAATTTGTTTAAGGTTGGTTCCACATGAGTTTCTATGGGGGCTGGGGATCAGGAGAGGCTGCCAGGATAACCTAGGATGGGGGGCTGAGGCCTAGGAAGATCTATTAGGATAACCCATATCAAACTATGTGGTGACACTACTCGTTATTGCAGTCTAGCATTCCCTAGTTGTATTTCCTTTTTTTGTTGTGTGAGTGCCTCTGGAAGTGAAGTAAGTGTTGTAAGTGATGTTGGTGTTGTTAGCAGTGTTGTGTTTGAGTCATGTATAGCCCTTGATTGTGTTAGCCTATTGATTTCTTGACTATATGTTGGATGTGGGACCTCGTGTTATCTTCTAGCACGGGGGGTGGACCTCAGGGTTCCACATGGTCGGGAGATTGGTGCTTTTTCTCCATTGGGTATTCTTGCTGCATGTTCATGAGCATGGTGATTGGTGATTGCATAGTGGACCCCAATTTCTATTCCTGTTTGAGAAGTCATTCTTTCATGTATTTGTACATTGGATTGTATCTTCGTTTTATCCTTTAATGTAATCTTCCCTCATGTACTAAGGGAAACATTATTGTAATTGCTGTAATGATGTAATAATTATTGATGATTTAATCTTTTAAAGAGTATTGTAAAGTAATGCATCTTTCATATGATAGTTAGTTAGAAAATGATTAATAATGTTTGATTATCTATTTTTGCATTATGGAAGTGAGTAACTATTTAATTGGTGCTTTAAAATGAACCTTCATGTTATCTTTTATTGTTAATGAAATGTTTATAGTAATCTTGATTTGTGAGTAGCGCAGTCGAGTAACCTTAGAGGACCTAGGAATAGTTTATCATGTTATGATATGCATCTTATAGTTAATTGTCTAAAAGAAAATTCATGTCTTTTGCGTTCCTTTTTCTTTGTTTCCCTCCGAGTTCCTTGGCATTGTGTTACACCTTGTATCAGAGCCAGTGTTGCAATGCTGGGATCTCTGGTTAATGTTGTCACCCATGTTTAGTTATTGTAACTTTTCTTATGCATTTAATTATTGATTCTCCTTGTGTGGCCTTGATTCATTTTCACGACTTCCACTTCCTTAAAAGTGCAAATTTAGTTTTGGAATGTATGTTATGTGGTTTTAAAGGAAATTCCTAGCCTGAGTGTGTTATCCCTTCATGTGTGTTCTTGGTTGCTATGTGTAGTTGAAACCTATGATGTAATGTCCTCTTTTCTTACTATTGTATGAATAGTAAAGATTTATGCATTGGATTTATTGCATGTTGAATTGTTATGAGGGGGGGGTAACATGTGAAGCAATTAAGCTTAGGTATGGAACAAGGATGTTTGAGTAGGCATAATCATTGTGTAAGGATTTAGTGTTACTTGTACTAGCTTGGGATAAAGTTTAAGAGAATGTGGGATTATGTTTTGGAAACAAACATGTGAATCCTCTTGTTATATGAAAATTTATATAATCTTTGATGAAGTAAGAGTTGTTTCTGATTAGGAAAGACCTACATGAAGTAGTAAGAGTTAAGTAGAGGGTTATTATTGTTCTTTTGTGAATATGGAACTTGTGTACAATTTGTTGAACTCTGGATGCATGACTGTTGATGTGAAAGTATCAATGATTCTTGGACGCATTTAGAAAATCCATAGTGCTTATGTAAAATTCTTATTGTGTGAAAGAAAAGTTAGTTTGCATATGCATATGTTATGAGGATAGAATGTTATACCAAATGAATAAAAGTGAATGTGAATATGTTAAGAGGAGTTGTTAAGTGATCACGATGATCATGACATTGACATTTAGCATCATGTGATATATGGAAAAGAGTAGAGTGAAAGAAAACTGGTAAAGGGTTATGGATAATAGGTAATGATATGATTTTGGAAAGGGAATCATATTGGTTATGGAAATAAATGTACTTATGGTATGTGATCTTTTGAAAATTAATGGAATTGTGTATGTAATTGTACCCCCTAGTATATGTGAGAAACTAGTAATAGTGTAATGGTTGAGTGTTGTGAATACCCCGTACTTGCTTTGTGTGCCATGGGTTGGTGAAGTAATCGACCATGAGGATCATGTTTGTATTTTAGGTGTGGGATTGACCATACCATTATGTGTGTTTGTATGTTTTTTAGCTGATTGAGGGCCAACCCATGTGTGGTTGAAATTTATATATATAAGAGTAGCCAAAAGTTAGTTTCATAGATTCTCATCTTTTCATAGATTCTCATCTTTTGGTTCTCTATCCCCCCAGTTCATGAAGGGGTAGTAGTAGCCACAAAGCTCCTTGGGAGGGGTGTGCAACATATACATATTATAGCGTAGAGCGGTCTCAACTCAATCGATCCCAAGGAAAGTACTCACTACTTCCCCTTATGATGGATACGGGTACTTGATCCATATGTGCTAGCCTAATCCCCACAGTTCTTGAGCATATTGATGGTATTTCTTGGATGATCATCTACCTTGTCTTCACGAAAGGTATGTTATTCCACATGAGTTGTTAGTTGGGGGTCGGGGTCTAGGGTGAAAGGGACCTGCATGTGCAACCCAACTGGAACTATGTGATGACATGTGTCTCCACTTGGGGGCCGGGGTCTAGGGTGGGAGGGACTACCAGGACAACCCAAGTGAGACCATGTGATCCATGTATATGTATATGTATATTTTGAGGTCAAGCATGTGGAGGGAGGTTTGTTACCCATGTTGAGATGGATTTTGTATCTGCACATGTTCCGACATGATGTAATGGATGCGATGCCACACCTCACTGATGTTTCAACATAGTGCTAGTGATGATGCCATGTTGCTGATGGTAGTGAGCCGGGCTCGAGGACACGATACCATGTGCATAGACACGTGAAGGTGCATTGTGATATTATGTTATGATAGCCTACTTGTGTGATGAGTGTAATGGGGCCTTGTACACTCATAGAGGGATACTCATGTTTTCTTTCAACAATGTTTTGCCTGATTAGCATATGGGTATGTCCTAGCCATGTATACCTTTGGATACAACGAGTACCTACGTATGCTTTCTCCACGAGGTATCGCTATGTGGGGTGTGTTCTACACATTCCTTCTATTGTATGTTGTGGTTGTGTTGTTGATATGTGGTTTTCATTGATGTCAACACTATTAGCATTAATGTCTTTAAGACTGTATATGTCGAGGATATTGAGAAAATTATAAAAAATAAGTTGCAGATTGTCTATGCAGTAGTGAAGATCAATATATGGAAAGTTCAGTATGTTGATGGTGAGAAGTTGTGGATTAAAGGGTTTGTTTTCAATTCTATCTAGTTTATCCACCGAAAGTTTCAGAGGTGTGCATGAAGATTTGAGCAAGTTATGAGTTTTTGTGTTCTGACAATTATTCTGTTACTGTAACTGGTGTTCTTGGAAGAAGATAATGAGATTCTAGTAATTTGAGTTGTTGCGTATACTCTTGTGGTGTTCGTGGATGTTTCTAGACTGTGTTCTATCTATGTTGCATGCCTGCATTGATCGTTGTGCTTGAGATCAATGATTTTCTCTTGCGTGTTCATGTTTTTCATGTTCATGTCCGACAAGGTGATTGAAGCATGTTGTGGATCTTTGAGGAAAAATATTTGAAGGTGTTTTGTGTTTGAGGACATTGTTTTGGGTTTCTACTATGTTGTGTCTGACCTTGGTAGATTCACATTAATAATCTTTATTGTTTTGGGCCGATAGTTTGCATTCATTCTATTATTTTCTTCAAGTCGACATGAAGCAATGCAATTACTTGTTGCATATATATATGAGCGATTGTTTATCTCATTTGAGTTATACATGATGTGAAGTGTGTGAGTGCTATGTGCAAATAAAAATCAGATTATTTGAAGGCAGAGTAAAGTGCGAAGAAGAGTGAAGAAAAGTGAAGTGTTCATGTGCTTAACCAAAACTGTAATCAAGCATTAGTAGATGCTACTTTCTCAGTTCAAATTATTAAGATGGATTTAATCTAAATGTTTCTGTAAGACAGTGAGTCTTCCCTTGTAACTGAGCAGTGAGTTCTAGGTAGTGTGCCTAGATGCATGTGCATTCCCATTTATTCTTCTTATACTTTTAATAGAGTATAAACTTGTGGATTAACCTCCACCGTGGTTTTTCCCCTAGCAAGGTTTCCATGCAAAAATCTTGGTTTTATGTGTATTTATGATGTGTTGTTGATTTATGCTTTCATGGTTATTAATTAGATATGAGAATAAGGGTTAACAAAGTTAATCTAAGTTTTAAATTATGTGACAACTGATTCACCCCCCCTCTTAGTTGTCTGCCCTTGCATTGCCAACAATTGGTATTAGAGCAAGTTCCTTGGAATAATTTTAACAGCTTGAGGTGATCTAGGATGGTGACATATAAGAAGGATAGTCTGAGATTTGATGGAACAAACTATTCTCTGGGGAAGACTTGAATGAAGTGTCATCTAAGATGCATTGGTGAATCTTACTGGAACATTACAAGTAATAGGTATGTTATTCCTCAAAGTGGTCCTACTACTATTGCTGAGATTAGGGATGTTGAATACAATATCAGGGCTAAGGAAGCATTGTTGAGTGCTTTGACTGATTCTAAGATGATGAATGTTATGGATTTGAAGACTTCTTATGAGATTGGGAAAAAGTTGGAAACCTTATATGAAGGTGATGCTAATGAGAATATTGCTAAGCTATAGAGTTTGAAAGGAAAATATGAATTGTTGAAAATGGGTGATGATGAGAATATCACTACTTCTATGCAAAGAGTGAATGGACTTGTGTGTGGTATTTGATGTGCTGTTGGACAATTGGATGAATCAAATATTATTGATAAAGTGCTTAGATCCTTGCCTGATGCATACAAAGTTAAAGCTATAGCTATTGATGAGCTCTAAACTGTAACAAATGTAACTCGAGATATGTTGATTGGTAAACTTATTGCTTTTGAGTTGAGTGAATTTGGTGATGCCCTTCCTAAGATATAATCTGCATTCAAAGCTACTACCTCCAGAAGAGACAAGCAAAGATATAATCCGGGTGAATTTTATTCTAGAAAGGTATTCAAATATGAGGAAGAAATGAGACAGATTGAAGAAGAAGAAAGAGAATTGAATGAGCTTGAAGCACTTATTGTCAAAAGAGAAGCCAAAGGAGAAGGTAAGTATAAAGGAAAGTTTCCTATTAATTTTTTTTCTTGCAACAAGATAGATCATTTTGCATCAAGGTGTCCAGAAAGAGTCCCTGAGCCCAGATATAACAAGCCTAGATCTCAAAAGATGTGTTATTATGCTATTGATGAAGGTGTGACAAATGATGAATCTAATAAAGGGATTGTAAGTAAAGATGAGTTTGTGTTTATTTCTATCAAGGAAAATAAACCCATGTCTACCGATTCTGCTAGTTGTACAAATGTGGAGAAAGCCCTAGTTGTTTGAGTGGAAGAGAAGGATGAATGGGTAATCAATAGTGGATGTTCACATCACATGATAGGTGATAAAAGGAAATTTGTGAGCCTGGAAAAGTATGATGGTGGTGTTGTAAGATTTGGTGATAACAATGGTGGTATAATCTATGGCAGAGGATGTATTTATTTTGATGTTAAGCATAATACTGATGATGTTCTTTATGTTGAAGGTTTGAAGCATAATATTTTGAGTGTTGGACAGATGGTTGATAAGGGACACAATCTTCAATTCAAGGATGGAAAGTGTAGAATATTGGGAAGTTCTAGAAATGTGATTGCTTCAGGTAGAAAAATAAAAGGTAACATTTTTCACTTGAATGCTATTAGTAAAAGTTGTTTGATTGCTCAAGTTGATGAAAGTTGGTTGTGGCATAAGAGAATGTGTCATGTAAAATTTGACAATATTATCCAGATAAGTTCTACTCAGGCAGTGAGAGATCTTCCTAAGTTGGTAAAGCTTACTAATGCCATATGCAAGGAATGTCAGTTAGGAAAGCAAACTAGAATTTCATTTCAGAGCAAACAACATTGTTCAAATGAATTGTTGGAGCTTGTGCATACTGAATTGTGTGGTCTTGCTAGAATTAGAAGTTTGCAAGGTTACAAGTATTTCATATTGCTTATTGATGATTATTCTAGGATGATGTGGGTTACTTTCTTAAGGGAGAAATTTGAAGCTCTAGAGAAGTTCAAGATTTTCAAGGCTATGGTTGAGACTGAGACAAGTCTAAAGATTAAATGTTTAAGATCAGATAGAGGTGGTGAATTCACTTCCGTTGAGTTTAATTATTTCTGTGAAGTACATGGGATAAAGAGATAATTATCTGCACCGCGAACCCCTCATCAAAATGGAGTCGTGGAAAGGAAGAACATGACAGTTCAAGATGCTGCTAGAACTATGATGCTGGAGGGAAATGTTCCTCACATATATTGGAGAGAAGCTATGAGTACTGCTGTTTATATCCTCAACTGGGTACAAATCAAAGGTGATACTAGTAAGACCCTTTTTGAGCTATGGTTTGGTCATAAACCTACTATTAGATATTTCAAAATCTTTGGGAGTAAATGCTACATCAAAAGAGATGAAGATATAAGAAAGTTTTATGCTAGAAGTGATGAAGGAATCTTTCTTGGTTATTCTACTAAGAGAAAGGCCTATCGGTGTTACAACAAGAGATTGAAGAAAATGGTTGAAAGTGCAAATGTTAAGGTTGATGAAGACATTGCTAGACCATCTAGAACCTATGGATATGATTCTGATGATCAGAATGATAGTAAAAACAAAAGTTAGAACTCAAATCAAGTTTAGATTGTTCCGGTGAAACAAGAAGATCAAGAAGAAGGAGAAACTAGTGAAAGTACATAAGAGAGATCATAAGAGCTTGAAATTCAAGAACAACCTAAGACTCCAAGGTATGTGAGATTAAATCATTCAAAAAATCAGATTATAGGTGATAAGAAAAAAGGTGTCCAAACTAGGAGAATAATTGTAGAAGAATACTATTTGATATCAAAGATTGAGCCAAGTAATGTAAATGAAGCACAACGAAGATGAACATTGGATTGAAGCAATGAAAGAAGAACTACAACAAATTGAGAAGAATAATACATGGATTCTTGTTCCTAGACCTAAGGATAAAAATATAATTGGAACTAAATGGGTCTTTAGAAACAAATAGAATGAGCAAGGTGAAGTTATCAAAAACAAAGCAAGACTGGTATGTAAAGGATATTCTTAGATGGAAGGAATTGAATTTGAAGAGACTTTTTCTCGTGTTGCTAGAATTGAAGCTTTGAGACTATTTCTTTCTTATGTTGCTTACAAAAACTACAAGGTTTATCGGATGGATGTCAAGTCAACATTTCTAAATGGCGAATTGGAAGAAGAAGTGTACATTGAGCAACTTGATGATTTCAATTGACTGATTAGGGAGATATGGTGTGTCGGTTGAAGAAAGCATTGTATGGAATCAAGCAAGCCCCTAGAGCTTGGTATGCCAGATTGGACAAGTATTTGCTGAAGCTTGTATTTAACAAAGGTACTACTGATAGTAATCTATATTTCAAAATTGATGATGATAAAGATTTATTTGTGGAAGTTTTTGTTGATGATATCATTTTTGGAGGAGATGATGGTTTGTGCATGAAGTTTACTAATGAGATGCAAAATGAGTTTGAGATGTCAATGATTGGAGAGATGAAATTCTTTTTGGGATCACAAATTACTTAGTTAGACAAAGGGATCTTTATATCTCAGTCCAAATATGTGAAAGAATTGCTAAAGAAGTTTGGTATGGAACATTCAATGCTAGTCGATACACCCATGGTGATCGGATGTAATTTGACAACATATGATGATTCTCTGAAGGAAAATTAGACTAGATACAAATCAATGATTGGTGGATTGGTTTATTTGACGCAAAATAGACCTAATATCATGAATGCTATATGTAGTGTTACAATATTTCAAGCCAATTTGAAGGAATCTCATGTGACTGCTATAAATAAAATTTTCAGATACTTGAAGGGAACAGTTGATTTTCGCTTGTGGTATCTTAAAGATGATGACCTTACTTTAAGTGCCTTTACTGATGCTGATTGGGTAGGAGATGTGAATGATAGGAAAAGTACCAGTGGTGGCACATTTTTCTTGGGAAAGAAGCTGATTTCATGGTTAAGTAAAAATTAGAATGCCATTTCTTTGTCTACTACAAAGGCAAAATACATTGTTGCTACTAATAATTGTACTCAAGTATTGTGGATGAAGCAGATGCTGAAAGATATTAGAGTTGTGTATGATGAACCTATTGCTATATTTTGTGATAATTCAAGTGCAATTAACATTTATAAGAATCTGATGCTGCATCTAAAGACCAAGGATATATCTATCAAATAACACTTTTTGAGAGACAAGGTGAGTAATAAGGAAGTTAGATAGCAGTATGTGCCTACTAAGGAACATATTGCAAACATCTTTACTAAGACATTGCCTAAGGATAATTTTGATTATCTCAAAGGGAAGTTAGGGGTGATTACCCCTCCTAATCAGAACTAAGATGCAAGACATTGCATTAGTTCAAGCATTTCATAGTCATATCTTGATTTAGATTGATGTTGTGGTGGCTGCTACTCAGGGGGAGTAGTCAGATGATTTAGATATGTGGTTAAGAGATTGTGTATATTTTTCATTGATGTCAAAGGGGGAGAAGAGTCATGTGAAAAAAAATCTTGAAGAATCAAGGAGGAGAAGAGCAATGTGAAAATTTGGACGAAGAAGTCATGAGAGAAGAATCCGAACTTAAGGGGGAGTAAGTGTTGAAGTGAGTTGCATTGATGGTCTTTTTCACATCATGTGTTGCCATCAATGCCAAAGGGGGAGATTGTTTGATTTTGTGGTTGTCATTGATGTCAACACTATTAGAATTAATGTCTTTAAGACTGTATATGTCGAGGATATTGAGAAAATTGTAATAAAATAAGTTACAAATTGTTTGTGCAACAGTGAAGATCAGTATGATGGAAATTTCAGTATGTTGAAGGTGAGAAGTTGTGCGTTAAAGGTTTGTTTTCAAGCCTATCTAGTTTATCCACCAATTTTTTTAGAGGTGCGCATGAATATTTGAGCAAGTTATGAGTTTCTATATTTTGATAGTTATTCTATTACTGTAATTGGTGTTCCTGGAAGAAGATAATGTGATTCTAGTAATCTGAGTTTTTGCATATGCTCCTGTGGTGTTCGTGGATGTTTCTAGATCATGTTCTATCTGTGTTGCATGTTCACATTGATCTTGTGCTCATGATCCATGATTTTCTCTTGCGTGTTCATGTTTTCATGTTCATGGCCGACAGGGTGATTGAAGCATGTTGTGGATCTTCGAGGAAAAATCTTTGAAGGTATTTTGTGTTCAAGGAAATTATTTTGGGTCTCTACTATGTTGTGGCCAACCTTGGTAGATTCACATTAATAATATTTATTATTTTGGGCGGATAGTTTGCATTCATTCTATTATTTTGTTCAAGCCGACATGAAGCAATGTAATTACTTGTTGCAAATATATATGAGTGATTGTTTATCTCATTTGAGTAATGCATGATGTAAAGTGTGTGAGTGCTATGTGCGAATAAAGATCAAATCATTCGAAGGAAGAGTAGAGTGTGAAGAAGAGTGAAGAAAAGTGAAGAAGTATTCATGTGCTTAACCAAAATTGTAATCAGTCATTAGTAGATGCTACTTTCTGAATTCAAATTCTTCAGATGGATTTAATTTGAATGTTTCTATAAGATAGTGAGTCTTCCCTTTTATATAAGTAGTGATCTCTAGGCAGTGTGCCTGAATACATGTGCATTCCCATATATTCTTCTTATACTTTTAATAGAGTATAAACTTGTGGATTAACCTCCACCGTGGTTTTTCCCCTAATAGGGTTTCCACACAAAAATATTGGTGTTATGTGTATTTATGATGTGTTGTTAATTTATGCTTTCATGATTATTAATCAGATATGAGAATAAGGGTTAACAAAGTTAATAATTTTGAAATTTTGTGACAACTAATTCACCCCCCCTCTCAGTTATCTACCTTTGTGTTGGCAACACCTACTTCCACATAACCACAAACACACTTCCATGTGGCATACAACCAGTATGTGCCTTCTCCGGCTAGCATATGACCATGCTGCGCTAAGAAACGATGTAGAATGTGTCTGAGGTGCACACCCCATGTGGGCAGCCAAGGAGTACATGGGCCACTTGGCTAGTCCATGCCACATGATAACGCGATGCAGGGTGTAGCTGAGGAGTACACTCCGAGCCATGTGGATGACATGCTCACTCCACACCACATGAGGACTACTGCTTGTAGTGTAGTAAAATGCACACCCTTTCATTTTCACACTTTTTTAGGCCCGCTTTGCTTTATTTATCCTTCTTTATGGCTTAATTGGTCTTATTTTGTGTCCACAAGCCCTATGAATGACATATTTTTCTAGTTAATCTTGACATTCTCCAATGCATATGTGATCTCCTAATGAATCTAATTGGCATGTCCTTGATTTTTGGTTGGGACTAAAATGCCACTAAAGGTGTCTTTGTCCCCTCGAGGTCCTGGGACCCTAATTTTGAAGTATCTTGTTTGGGCCCCTTTTTGGTGTCTATGCCCCAAGTTTCATCACTTGGTACTAAGACATCACCTAAGGAATCTTAGTCCTCCTTGATTCATTTTCGGGATTTAATTTAAAATCTTGGTGGGATTTAACCTCCTTCATTTATTGAATTTATATGTCGGCTTGGTGTTATATGATTTCAAGATATTAAGCATAGACAAGTATAAATACAAGGTTCATTCATTCATTTCAATCCAAGTGTTTTGTGAGAGCATTCACTATAGTCAAATTGAGTTCACAAGAGCATTCAAGAGAAATTCATCAAGCATTTGGAGCCATCATTAAGTTTCAAGCATCATTTCAAAGATTATTCTTGCATCATGTGTGTTGATGTGCTAACATTTGTGATGTAGGGTTTTGATTATTCAAGATCTATCAAGTATTTCAAGATCCATGTCCATTGCAGCTATTGAACACAAGTTTGTAGCCTTTGCAAGGGTTTGGTGAGTTGTAGCATAACATGTTGTTCATTCACCATTTCCTTCATCATTTCTATTTCATTTCAAGGTTTTAATTACCAACAAGGGGTTTGACCAAGGTAAACCCCCATTCACTAACAATCAACATGTTTTTCCATCTTGTCCATTTGTATTTGCAGATCTAGGTTGAAGACTTGAAGATCAGTTAGAGTGCAAAGTTTTTAAATTTCAAAATTTGCATTGCGAAGTTGTCATCTTCACGAAAAACTCACCTACAGGTCCGATTCGACTGTTTCAAAACTTGAGATCGAGAGGAAGCAATTGCAGATCTAGGAGCTTAGGCTACATTCACACTTTTCAAAAATTCAGATCGAGAATAAGATGGGAGTAAGGGAATCGTAGTCCTCCAAGTGGAATCTTTCAAAAATTCTTTGGGATTTTGTTCCGTCATTTGAAGATTCTGTGTTTGCTCCGAAAAACAACATGACTAAGACGGTAGAAGGGCATCTTAGTCCTCCAAGGCATATTTTGGTAGTCTGTTTTCATTTCCACAATCCTATTTACATCTCTAGGTTTCCCAAGTACACATACCCTAACTTGGAGTTGTTCATTTTCAGTATTTGTAAGCTTCATTTAGCTCATTTTAAGTGTTTTGCATATCATAGTGTGTTTTCAAACATTGTCTTTTCCAAGTGTTTGATTGGTGGTGAATCCCTTAAATTTGAAAGAATACCCCCTCCTAAGTCCTCCTAATTGTGTATTGACTCACCTTGAGAGGTTGATAGTCAATCCTATTAGGGTTCTTAGGACATATCTGAATGAACAAGATAGAATAGGAGGAAAAGGTACCCCCTTCATTCCCCCTATTTTACAGTCGGTTCATTTTGGTGAACCCAATTTTTTTTGAGCATTCTTACTTTTCTAATTTGGAGTCCTTTAGAGTCCTAGATCTAGATTGCATTCATTGCATTGTTCATCTAGGGTTTCTTGCATCTTGCATTGGTGAAATTACATTCAGGGTTTCCTATCTTTACATTAGTGAAAGTGCATATAGGTTGTTGTTTTCCTTTCTTGCATCATTATATTTCATTAAAAAACTGAAGAGTGCATTTTTCATTCTCTTAATTGCATTTAGAAACATTATTCTTGCATTGAAAATTGAAAAACTATAATTCAAATCTTGCATTCAATTTCTTGTTAGTCATTGCTTTTCTTTGCATCCATTTGCATCATTTTCTATTTCCAAACATCAGGTCCCTAGGTAGGCAACTTGAGAAAGTTTTTTTCAAGCCAAAGTTTTCTATTTCTCTCATAAAAACATTTTCTAGGACTAAAACACCCTTCCTGGAGTCCTAGTCCCTCTTAGGTTTTTCTACTCAAAATCATCTCTCTGCTATTTGCTTCTTGTTTCAGCCTATGGAACTGTAGGATCTCATTAGGAGGACTAAAATTCCCTTACTGGTGTCTTAATCCTTGTTGAATTTGACTCTTCAATTTTTAGGGTTTGAAATTTCTTTTCTGTGTTTTTGTGGGTTGCTTTCAGTTTGCTGTTTCAGTTTCTAGATTTGGTGTTATTCCAATTTCTTTCATTTCAAGTGTAATTGCAAGCATAGGGGATTGTGTTAATTGAATTTTTTGTGGTTTATTCCTTGTATGAGTTGTAATACTTGGTTTCCTACTGCTAATAATGTGGTTAGACAAAGTGCGAGACTCATGGCATCCCACGATAAAACACTCGTTGTGGATCTTGGGTTATCAAGCTCTCTTACTTTTGGTATTGGCACTAGTTCACTAGGTATGAACCATACCTTTGAAACCTCCTTTTCCATGCCTACCTTACCTACAAGTGTTATGCCAAGTGTTGAAATAATGGTTGATCATATTCCTTAATTTAAAACATAATAAAAATGCATGAAAACCTAGCCCATTTACAATATAGTGTGAGTACTAAAAACATTTCCAACACTGTTATACTTTCCATAGATAGTATTCACCACATGATGGAAAGTGATGAAGGATTGGAAGTTGTGCATAACATAGCTCATACCTTTGGAAAACATCTTCCTTCCACTACTAATGATGCTCAAAATTCAAACAATGTGCAAGGAGGAAATCAAACTCCTCCCTCTTCAACCATAGCATTCATTCCCACCTACACAACTCCTCAAGTGACCACAATGATGCAACCAACAAGTAATATCCCTCCTACCTCACACATTCCACTAGTGCTCCTTATACTTATGTGGCATCTAATCTCATACCTCCTCCCACAAGAAATCCATTCATTTTTCCTTCCAATACATACACACCATCACCATATTCGCCTCAATCTCACACCACAAGAAATGATCCTATCATTAACCACCTTTTACAAAGATTTTCATCCCTTCAATGCCAAGTTTCTGCCATAAATCAAAATCAAAATGGTCCACCTTCATACTATGTCATAAGTAATCCATTATCCTTGGAGATATTGAGAACTTCAATGCCACAAGGTATAGAGATCCCTAGATTTGAGAAATATGGAGGAAAGGGAGATCCTACTAATCATGTTAATGCCTTCACTGCTTTGTGTAGTGATTTTATCCTCGAGGACAAACTTTTGGCTAAATTTTTTCCCCAATCCTTGAAAGACATGGCCTTAGATTGGTTTTCTCCATTACCAAATAACCCAATTCATGCTTTCAATGAACTTGTTGAGGCCTTTATTAACCATTTCCAAGTTTACATGGTTCCCAAAATGACATTGGCTGATTTGATGAGATGCAAGAAAAATGACAGTGAAAAAGTCATTGACTTTATTTCATGCTATTAGTTGCTTTATTCCCAAATCAATGTGAAGGTTCTTGATTCTCATCTCCTAAATATGTTCATAGAAAAATTACACAACAAGATAAGGGACAATCTCACCATGATGAAATTTCCTCCCTCCATGCAACTATGCACTACCCTTAGAGATTATCAAAATGCTATAAGTGCCAGTGAACCAAAAACTACTCTTACTCATCCTAAAAAGCTCGAAACTTCAAACTAAAACACCTATCAGCCTTTCAAAAGACAACATAAGAGTTTCCTTCAACTAAATTCCACCTCTCAACCTACCCAACCTGTTGATACCCAAATATCCATTATAAAGAAGAGTATTCCTTATATATTTGGGGATCCACAAAGACAATTTACTCCCTTACCCGACACCCTTCACAACATCATGACCCAGCTCTTAGCCAAAAACAATCTTACCTTACCTCTCGTCTGACCCCTTGACCCTAGCAAACCATTACCTTCGAACTTTAGAAAGAATGCCTATTGTGCTTATCACCAACAAAAGGGACATGACACGAAACATTGCAAGCGTCTTAAACATCTTGTGCAAGACCTCATTGATTCCAATCATATCCCGATTGGAGGTGTGAATGAAAAAGGTAATAAGTCTGTAGCTCCTCCCAACCAAAACTTGCAAATATTTACCAATCCTGTGCCCAACCATAATATTTTATTTGTTAAGGCTAGCAAAACTAAGCCTGATGTGATGAATCTTGACACAAATGATGAACATATGAGCAATCAAGAGAAAAATCCTATGGATGATGATGAACATAATCTTATAGATAATTATGAACAAAGTCCTATTGATACAATGATAGGAGTGGTTGACATCGAGCCTTGTAAACAACAAACCATTAAGATTACTTTCTCTTCAGAAGAAACAATTAAACATGAACCTGATGGTCCTCTTTACATAGCCGACATAATCAATATTAAGCTTGGGATTTTAATTGATCCCATCTATGGAGAGAATGTGATCACAAAAAAACTCCTAGATGTGCATGAACTTACTCAAGATAGATACAATAAACCAAAAGCATGGATCAAGACACATGATGGTTTTCCTCATGCTATGATGGGCTCGATCACCCTCCCTTTACAAGTAGGACCGAAGAAATCAAATGTATCATTCTCTATCATCTCTAATTCAAACCAATTTTGTGTGAAGTTAGGCTACAAATGGCTTCACTCCATGAATGTGGTCCCATCCATTTTCCATAAGTGCTTAAAGTTTCCAGTTGGCAATGAAATATTCACCGTGAACCATAGTGGCTTTAGAGCCCCATCTTGGCATGGTAATTTTTCCTTAGATTATTTCTGGCCTAAGCCCATGGAACCTATAAGATAGCATGAAGACTTCCTTTTCCTATCCTACCAAAATTTTGAAGAAAAATGAATAACCCGACTATCCCTTGAAAACTTTCCTCCACCCATGCTTGAACCTCAACCACCTAAACAAGATAATTCTAAACCTAAAACTCTTCCAACGAACCAAGACCCATCCATAAACACACCCTTACCTGCTTCCTACAAGAAACCTAGAGAAAATCAAACAAGTCTTAATCTGCCACCTAAGAAAATTTATAAAGCTAAAGAGAAAGTGGTCAAAAAACCTTCCACGGTTTCTTTCGTTCTTCCCTCACAAGAAGAAAAAGAACCTACGACTGATCCACCCGCTCCTACACAAACACAATTTGAAAATAATAATAAAATAAATCGCAATGCTAGAGAGCGTAGGCGTAGGCATCGTGCTATTGCTCAAAATATGAATAATGAGAACAACATTGAAAATCAACATCCAAACTTGATAGAAACAATAAATGATGAGACTATAAATCCAACACAACAAGGACCAGAACCTTCTAAACCAAGCAATTCACCATGTGTTGAATCTAGTGATTCTCCTAGTTCAACACTTGATGTGATCCCTCTCGCTAGTGATTTGAATTCCACTTACATTGAACAAGATTGGGATGTAGATGACTTGCTGGGTGGTTGATCTGTATGTGACTTACTAGTCTTCTTTTTCTTTTCAATTTTGCTTACATGTGCGTATTGTGATCCCCTGTGATGTTCTATTTGATGTTCCTCTCTCTTTGTGCATTCCTCTATTTGTGCCTTCATTCTTCTCTATGTCATAATCTATTTCACTTTTCATTTATATTTTCACCTTTGTCTTGTGTTTTCCTTTTGGGGATGATGCAAGGTGTTGAGACACCCTATGTCTCTTCCATGTTGACCCAAAATCTTTTCCTTTTCATTTCGCTTTTGTCTTGTGTTTTCCTTTTGGGGATGATGCAAGGCGTTGAGACACTCTAATTTTCTTCCATGTTGATCCAAAAGAATTTTCTTTGTTTTCACTCTCTTTGTGTCATTCTTCTAGTTCTGTGTGTATTTGAGGAATGATGACAGTTTCGAGTTCTCTAATATCTTTACAACAAAGACAAATACTGACCTTGAATCCATATATCCCTTATGTGTTTTTGGGGGGAAACCCTCTTTTCTATTTTCTTTTCCATGTTTGTCTACTTTAAAATAATTGCTCACAACATGGTGTTAGTAATTCCTTTAAAGTGGGGGCATACATTGGCATTATTTCAACATGATTTCATTTGCATTTGCTTTTCCATGTTCCTTGATGCGATTTTATTTCTTCATACAATGAATTTTCCTCTTTTTCGTGACATTGGGAGTAATTTCCTTCAAAAGTGTGACCTATCTCAACATTATATTCACCTTAGTAGTGGTGTGATGCACTACACCCCTAAGTGGTGAATCTTTTATCCTTTGACTGGTCCTCTCTTGGAGACGTTAGGAATGATGTCCACTAAGAGTAATACATCACATGAACTAAGAAAAATCCCTTTGAACATCCTCTCTCCTTGTTGCATTTATTTTTCTTTTTGTCCTTATTAAAGTCATGGAGGTATGGCTTTGATATGGACCTCTTGGGGCTCACCTAGTGAACATCTAGCTTCACTAGCTCGTGTGAGCATGTATTTTCTTTTTGTACCTTATTAAAGTCATGGAGGTATTGCTTTGATATGGTCCCTCTTGAGGCTCACCTAGTGGAAAACTAGTTCCAACTAGCCCTTGTGAGTGTGCATTTTGTTTGCATAGTGGACAACACGTTCCACTTGTAAACCCTCTTCAAGCCTAGACTCGGTCCACCACGTTGGATGGCCAGTTGAAGCTTGATTTGTTGTAGTTCCTTTTCCTATTTCATTTTTCTTGTCTTTGATGGTGTATGTTTGCGATATGATTTTGGCTTCATATATCATCCACAAGTGTGTTCCTTTGTGCCTATGTTGGTTCACCATAGGATCATGATCCTGGGGGCTTGGCCACCCTCTTGATTGTTGTCATCCTATCTTACTAACATTTATACATTTGAACCCCTCTTGATTGTGTGGTTGGATAATTTAGTGTGAGTTTGAAGCAAGTTCATCCTCTCACTAAAGTGGAGGCTAAATATAGTGTAGTAAAATGCATACCCTTGCATTTTCACACTTGTTTGGGCTCGCCTTGTTTTATTTATCCTTCTTTATGGCTTAATTGGTCCTATTTTGTGTCGACAAGCCTTATGAATGACATTTTTCTGGTTAGTCCTGACATTCTCCAATGCATATGTTATCTCCTAATGACTTTGATTGGCATGTCCCTGAATTCTGGTCGGGACTAAAATTCCACTAAGGGCTTCTTTATCCCCCTAAGGTCCTGGGACCCTAATTTTGAGGTATCTTGTTTGGGTCCCTTTTTGGTGTCTGTACCCCAAGTTTCATCACTTGGGACTAAGACGCCACCTAGGGCGTCTTAGTTCTCCTTGAGTCATTTTCAAGATTTAATTTCAAATCTTGCCGGGATTTAACCTCCTTCATTTATTGAATTCATATGTTAGCTTAGCGTGATATGATTTCAGAATATTAAGCATAAACAAGTATAAATACAAGGTTCATTCATTCATTTCAATCCAAGTCTTTTGTGAGAGAATTCACTATAGTCAAATTGAGTTCACAAGAGCATTCAAGAGAAATTCATCAAGAATTTGGAGCCATCATCAAGTTTCAAGCATAATGTCAAATATTACTCTTTCATCATGTGTGTTTTTGTGCTAACATTTGTGATGCAGGGTTTTGATCTAAGCAAGCAAATAATTCAAGATCTATCAAGTATTTCAAGATCCATGTCCATTGCAGCCATTACAAACAAGTTTACAACCTTTGCAAGGGTTTGGTGAGTTGTAGAATTACATGTTGTTCATTCACCATTTCCTTCATCATTTCTATTTCATTTCAAGGTTTTAATTACCAAAAAGGGGATTGACCAAGGCAAATCTCTATTCACTAACAATCAAAAAGTTTTTCCATCTTGTCCATTTGTATTTGCAGATCTAGGTTGAAGACTTGAAGATCACTTGGAGTGAAAAGTTGTCATCTTCACAAAAACTCACCTACAGGTCTGATCGGACTGTTTCAAAACCTAAGATCCAAGAGGAAGCAATTACAAATATGGGAGCTCAGGACCACATTCACACTTTTCAAAAATTTAGATCGAGACTAAGATGAGAGCAAGGGCGTCTTAGTCCTCGAAGTGGAATATTTTAGAAATTCTTTGGGATTCTGTTCCATCATCAGAAGATTTTGTGTTTGCCCTGAAAAACAACAATGAGACTAAGATGGTAGCAAGGGCGTCTTAGTCCTCCAAGACATATTTTGGTAGTCTTTTTGCATTCCCAAAATCCTATTTTCATCTCTAGGTTTCCTAGGGTACACATACCCTAACTTGGAGTTTTTCATTTTTAGTATTTGTAAGCTTCATTTAGCTCATTTTAAGTGTTTTGCATATCATAGTGTGTTTTCAAAAACATTGTCTTTTCCAAGCATTTTCTTGGTGGTGAAACCCTTAAATTTGAAAGAACACCCCCTCCTAAGTCCTCCTAATTGTGTATTGACTCATCTTGAGAGGTTGATAGCCAATCCTATTAGGGTTCTTATGACATATTTGAATGAACGAGATAAAATAGGAGGAAAAGGTACCCCCTTCACCCCCTATTTTATAATCGGTTCACTGCTATAGCTTGACATTGTTCCCTCCTTCCTCATTTAGTGGCTAGTATCTAGTCACATAGTGTTGTACAATACAATTTTGAAGATTGTGTATTTTCTATTGACTGTGAAGGCTGACATTTTGTTTATGTTTGATTGTGATGGTTTAACCACACCTTGTGATCCTATTTGCATGTAGCCCTCATGGTTACATTTGATATAGTGTTGAAATTGAATACATTTCTTGCTTTATTGTTGAAATTGTATCTTTATTTGAAATTTATATATGACTTTGGTGGCTAAACTAGTTTATCCATATTGTTTTCGATGTCAGCCATGTGTCATATTGTGATTCCTCTCCAAGGATGTATGCGGCAAAATTAGTGAGTGTATACGAGGAAGAAGATGTAGGGAACCTTTAGGATGGGGTATGCGAGGCTATTACACAGCTAGGACCCACTACCCACCTATGTGTGATGACTATCTCTTGGAGGCTAACCACCTTATACAATAAGAGATAGGTCATTGTGGTCTTGTTGGATGGTCTCACCAAGTGTGTGTGGCCTAACACCATCAAGCCACTAAGTGTGAGGTATGGATTATGAGATGGATATTGGATCTTGGCTCATAGATTATGTATCATGGATTAGTATGCTGCTTACCAGTGTCCAGATGGATCCTTGTGTAGCCTTGTGATGTGATTCCTAGTGATGTGAATTTGTATGTATGTGAAGAATGTATGTTAAATCATGAATATAGTACTTATGAAATGATAAATTGTGTTTCCATGATTCTAAAAAGGTGTAAAATCATGATCTTTTGTTGAATATGTTATGAGATTTCATGTTGTAAAATGAATAGTGGAATGTCTTGTTTGTAAATGATGGATAATTAATGAAAATATGTGCTTTGTGTGTATAATTATGTTGTGTTTTATGGAAATGTAGCATTTTGATGTATTGATTGCTTAATAGTGTATTGGGAGAGGAATTGTAATTTAAGGATAAAGAAAATAAATGGTGACACATTTAAAATTGAATACTTTCATATGTTTTTGTTATGAGAAATTCTACTAGTTAGGATTAAAAGGGTGCAATGTTCTTTGCCTTGAAAGAAGCTGATGGGTGTTAATGCTAATATGTAAGGATTCCGAATGGGTTATGTACTATGGAATCATTTTTGAAATGAAAGTTCTGATTGTGTTACTATTGCGATGTTGAAAATTAGAAGGGTAGATTATGTTTGAAATGAAGTGTATAAGTATATATTCCTGTGAGATAAATCCCTTCCATAGGAAAAACTAGCACGTATACTATTTTGATGTAACGAATCAACTTTGATGTTGGTTAACATAAATTTGCAGTACTAAAGTGTTATGTTTCCACCCTAGTTTTTGACTTCCAAGAGTAAGTCAAGTTTTAGGGGGGGAGGATGTAGTGCCCCTCCATTCTCACTTTGGATGTGCATGTAGTTTGGCTAAGGAACCTGGAGATGAAGGTAAAATAATAGGGATATTTAGGGTATGTGTTAATTATGTTAGACATTTTATGTTGTACATTATGAACTTATGTACTATGTGTGTGTTTATACATGTTCGTTACTAGGATGCAAGCTATAAGCATATTTGTGCTATGGAAACTTGCTTTGGTTATCTTTAGGATTTTCACATGATTCTGACATATTATTGTCATGATGATGTGAGATTATGATTTTTATTTTGATTATATTTATCATCATGAAGAGGAATTGACTTGTGTTCAAGTGTTGTGGTTGTAGATGGAACATGAGATTCTATTAGTACTTTTGTGGGTATGATGCATATTGTTATGCTATTATTATTATATAGATATTTATTTGGATAGTGAGGTGATGTAGTAGTATGTTGTTAGGATAGGTGGAAAGGATGACATCGTACCATTGGACGTATGGGGGACATACGAGAATGAGATACGATTGCTAGAGTTCCCTTCCTAGTGCTTCAACTATTATAAATATGTGCTCTAACTTGTATGCTTGAGTGAACATGTACTAGGCTATGTCTCCACATGAATTGGAAGGTTTGAGCATGCCTTGAAACCCAAGGGATCAGTTGATCGAAGATAGCACTTGGTCCCCTACCTTAGCCATCATCTTCGAAGAGGATGAGTATCCGGTTGATACCTTGTCAGTATTGTCAATGGTCAATCAATTTTGCTTTTTGACCTTGGTTAGTGGTGAGGTAATTATTCTAGCATTTGGTTTATTTAATTTGAATTTCCTAATAATATGCCTTTGGTTATTTTATGTATTAAAATAATTTGCTAAGAAAATGTACACTTTGATAAATAAATAAATATATATAAATAAATAATCGTAGTTAATAATAAAATAAATTTATAATGTGATGTTATAATTAATAAATAATAAAAATAATATGATAAATAAATAAGAATGTAATAGGGTTAGAATTATATAATTAATTTTTATGTATGCATAAATGTGGGTAAATGGTTTTACCCATTTGTGTGAATTTGGGCATCTATCATTTTTACCCAAATTATAATTTTTAAATAAAATATTTTTAACCAATTTAAAATTAATTATTGTATGTCGGAAAGATTAATTTAATAAATTAAAAGCTGACTATAATTTGTTATATAATTGGTTGGGATTCCGGTACAGCCACATTTTCATTCTTCTTCTTTGTCCTGTAAACGTTTGGTTGGGGGGAGGGGAAGGCATTCAGTTCTTTTTGAGGGAGAGAACTGCCTCTAAATTTTTTATTCTATTGTTGATTCTAGGGGGATGTGCGCAAAAGGAAAAGATGAAGGAAGGCATTGAGATCACATTAGATTGAAGAAAACGAGTATAGGCGAGTCTCCATTTTCTTACATTAAATCATCTGGCTGTGTTGTTTGTTGTGATTGCGTTGCCCTTTATTTTCATTCACTTATTTGTGGATTATCATTCGTTGTCGTATAATTTAGATGTTTTGGTAAGTTTTGTTTCTATTCGTTGCCTTGGATTGTTGAGGATCTGCTTTGGAATCGTTCTTTATTAGTGCCTTGTAAATCCCAGTTTTCATATGCGTCTTTATCCTCGGAAAGATACCCTGTTAGGGTTGGCTCATTATCATTTCTTTCTCCCACCACGACCTATGCCTTTTGCTCTTCTCCTGCAATCATTCCGCTCCAATGAGATGACATTACTTTGAGGTGTGTTGTTAGTAGTTTTCTTCTTCTGGTTATGCTCCCATGTTATAGTCGTATCTATCGTGGTGACCAAAATCTTTAATGCCAACCAAATCCATATGTTGCACCCCATTTTTATTTTATGAGACTAACATTTCTTTGAGACATTTTATTAGGCAGTCCGTGTGCCTTTCTATATTCTTTCATGCTCTGTGTGTATGTCTTCTGAAATTGCAACATCTCACAAAAATCTCGCATTCTTTAAGTTTTGATCGATGATCATACCTCATCCTAACAATTTCATTCCATTACAGGTTGTACACATGCCAATTGCATTTGCTTGTGATTACATATTTTTGAGGCATTGTGCCTGGTAGATTACATGCCTATTACATCCACTATCAAACATTTCATTTGCCTTGTCTTTGCTTTGACAGTTTACATGCAATTCTCTGAAGTTGAGATAACTTCCTTGAGGCGTTCTTCCTTGTTGCAAAGCTCTCATTTTGGAACCATTTGCTTTTGGTATTTGGTGTTGCAAGTCACACTTGCTTGAAAGTTTCTAAGTCTTTTCATCAAATACAATTTGCGCATCCTTCTATCATCTCATTCCATGAGATGGCGTCTATTTACCCGCCAGCCAATTGCATTTGCTTGAAAGTTTCAACAAATCCATTTTGTGCATATCTTGCAACCGTTGCATTCCATGAATTGACATCTCTTTGAGGCATCCTATCAAAGAGTTTGGGTGCCTTCTCTATGTTGCCAATTCTTGGATACATGTCTACCAGGGCAATTATAACAACAAATCCGAGATACACACCCACACGCAGTCATATACAGTGGAAATTGGATTTACATCAGCCGATCTCATTTACTTGAAAGTTTCTTAAGCCTTCTCAACTAATTAAATTTGTGCACCTCTTGCTTGCATTTCACGCCTTGAGATGAGATCTCTTGGAGGGTGTCTGTCAAATAGTTCACTACCCGGTTTGTGCGCAATGCTTGGCACCCAACCCAACCATGGTTGGGCGGGCTGGGTGCCCTTCCCTCTTCTGCGGGCTTGCTGCCTTTGCAGCGCATACTAGGGTTAGCCTATGTGTTTTTCATTTGATACTGTATATTACAATTTCGTTTTGATAATCCTATCTTATGATTGGCATTTTGATTATATATATATATTTGTATATATATTCATATATGTATATATGTATTATATATTTTAATATATTATATCATATATTGCATTCTGTTAATATATATATTATATATATATATATGGTTATGGTAAAAAAGTTTTTCTATATATGTGATCAGTTATATGATCTGTGAAGAAATAAAAAGAATGTCATTGAATAAATGATTTTAATTGGATAGTTACTGTTAAATTGACCATTTAAATAGTTATAAATAAAGGAACTAGGTAATTGTTATTAAACTGAGTATTTAATTTGTTTTTGATTAGCGATCATTTGCAAGGACCAAAACCCCCTTGCATATCGGTTTTGAGGGGATCAAAAACCCCAACCAACACAACGAAATCTGTAGAAAGATAAGAACAAATACAATTAGAAGCCCAATATCAATAGTCTACCACAAGATACACAAAAAAACAAACTACAAAGAATCAACTTTGAAGGGGTCGAAAACCCTTTAACAACCAAGAATTCACAAGGGCCTACAACCCACTCATTTTAAATAAATTACCTGATTCGGCCAGACACTAACCACAACCTACAAAAAATGTTCTATAGAAAACCAACTACTCAACATTGAGCTAAAACAACAAGGGCTGTCAAAGCACCCTTCAAAAACAATCATTTCACCCAGACTCCCTACCTCAATAAGAGAGAAACTAGGGAAAAAAGAGTTTGAGAACCTAGCAAAGCTCTGAGAAGCTTCAACCACCTTGCAACACCCACCCACCCGCTCTGCCATCTCAATCTCCACCTCAATAGGAGAGAGCTCCCCTTTATAGGAGAGGATAAAATGAGAAACCTTCCCACTAAGGCCACTGCACTCCACCACCTCGCATAAAATCCACCTCAATAAGAGCTCATAAGAGAGGAAAGATCAAATCGCCACTTCTACAACCACCAACTCCACCTCCATAGGAGCGGGCTCCTCTTGAATAGGAGTTGTCTCCACCTCAAAAGAAGACGTAACCAGTAAAACATGGCAAAAGAAAGTGACATTAGGAAGGAATGACATTACATCCTTAGGCACCACAGGATCCACGTGCATTACACAAGGAGAAAACAACCTAGCCAAGGGTGAAAAGAAAGCATCCACCCAAGCTATGAGAAAAGACAAATGGGAAAGCTCATCCAACAACCTAGAAAATCCCCCCCCACAACAGCTAGAACTTTAAAATCCAACCAAAGCACAGAAAAAACCAAACCAATAAGACAATGCCCAAATCCCAAAGCAAAGAGAAACCAAAAGGATTCAACAAGCAAAAATAAAACATCAGAACAAAAAACCCAAACCCCACAAGGAGAGAAAACTTCACTAGCCACCAGGGGGTTAAAAGGAACAACATAGACCTCAACAAGGAGGACTGCATGAAACACTACCAAAGAGAACAAGGACGTGTAGAGAAAATAGCAGCAAAAAGAAATGCAGGCCAACAAACCACCAAGAAAAGAGACCTAACCCCAGAGTGAACAGGAGAAAACAAGCCCCAAGAGGAATAGGGGGCCCTAAACAAGACAAAAACAAAGAGAAGGCCATGCAAAAAAAACACCAAGCAACCCTAACACGTTGGTCAAATCTAGAAATGGGACAAAAATCCACATAACCATTTAGAGGGAGACACCACCACTCCATAGGAGGGGAACAAGAAGCACCCAAAACACACTTAAAGCAAGAACCCCCAAAAGAGAGCCACCAAACCAACAACAAGAAGCAAATAAGGATCGAGAAGAAGCAAGAAAGAGAATAGGCTAGAATGAGGAGCATCCAAGCCCTCCTACTACATTGAGTAGGAGCAGAGAAAAGCCCATTCATCCACCGAACCTCCTCAAAAAGACCAACGCACACCTTCACCCTCTACAAGGAAATTAGCATAGAGAGAAGCCTCCAGACTCGCCAAGAACTGCAACACAAAGATGACAAGGCCCTAAAAAAGGAACACTTGTAGAACAAAGCCCAATCCAAAGAGGGCGCAACAAGAGAAAGCACACCATAGCCAAACCCCACACTCACAACCATAGAAACCATGATTGGAAGAAAAGGCAATGACAACTCCAACAAGCACATAGCCACAAAATCCTCATCATCATCATCTGCACCGACCTCTGTAGCAGCTTCCTCACTCCCGCCCTCACCTACACTTGCATTTGAATGCACTGCTCTCGCCTTCGCCATTTTTCAATTTCAATATTTAATTTGTTACAGATAACTGGATTGAGTATTTACTTAAAATGAATTGATTTAAATAGATAGGTTATTTAATTTAAATAATTCTGATTAAATGTTAGATTACTCACTGTTAACTAATAGGTAAATGAATGTTGATTATTTTTATGATTATTTAATAGTTGAATGATAGATTCTATGTGAGATAATTAATTTAGAATATTGTTGTTATGGTTGTGTTATTAATGATATAGTTGTTTTTTAAATATAATTATTTTCTAGTAAACAGTCTATCACATGAACTAAGTGGTTAAGTTAAACTGAGTGGTATGAAAGTGGAAATGATGCCTTAGTTAAGGGAATGTTTTCATGGTTATAATGTTATGATTGATTGTTTACATTCAACAATGTGTTTTAATTATTGGGATTAGGTGAATTTGTATTGTTAAAAAGTGGGTGTCATTGGTGTAAATTTGTTTAAGTTTGGTTCCACATGAGTTTGTATGGGGGTCGGGGATTGGGAGAGGCTGCTAGGATAACCAAGGATCGAGGGTTGGGGCCTAGGAAGATCTACCAGGATAACCCATATCAAGCTATGTGGTGACACTCCTCTCTATTGCAGTCTAGCATTTCCTAGTTGTATTTCCTCTTTCTATTGTGTGAGTTCCTCTGGAAGTGAAGTAAGTGTTGTAAGTGATGCTGGTGTTGTTAGCAATGTTGTGTTGGAGTCATGTATAGCCCTTGATTGTGTTAGCCTATTTCTTTCTTGACTCTATTGGATGTGGGACCTTGTGCTATCCCCTAACATGGGGGTGGACCTCAGGGTTCCACATGGTCGAGAGGTTGGCGCTTTTTCTCCATTGGGTATTCTTGCTGCATGTTCGTGAGTGTGGTGATTGGTCATTGCACTGTGGACTCCAGTTCTAGTTCCTGTTCCTGTTTGAGAAGTCATGCTTTCATGTATTTGTACATTGGATTGTATCTTCGCTATATCCTTCAATGTAATATGATGCAATCTTCCCTCACGTACTAAGGGAAGATTTGTTGTATTTGTTGTAATGATGTAATAATTATTAAAGATTTCATCTTGTAAAGAGTAGTGTAAAGTAATGCATCTTTCATACGATAGTTAGCTAGAAAATGATTAATAATGTTTGGTTATGAGTTGTCGCATTATGAAAGTGAGTAACATAGGATTATTTAATTGGTGCTTTAAAATGAACCTTCATGTTATCCTTTATCATTAATGAAATGTTTTTAGTAATCTTGATTTGTGAGTATCGCAGTCAAGAAACCTTAGAGGACCTAGGAATAGTTTATCATGTTATGATATGCATCCTATAGTTAATTGTTTAAAAAAAAATTCATGTCTTTTGCATTCCTTTTTCTTTGTTTCCCTCTGGTTCCCTGGTGGGGTGCTACACAAATCAATTTATCCTAGAGGCTAGCAATGTTTTAATCTTTGGTACCACTGTAATGACCTAGCTAAAATTATAGAAGATAAATAAAAAATTTAAATATCTTTTAATAAGGTTTTCTAAAATACCAAATTTCTTCACAAATTTTACATAAACATTAACCTAGATCTTCTTCAAATTTTCACAATAATATTTGTGGCCTAGAATTAATAAATGGGGCTAGCAAAGAAAGATAAGTTATAAAATATTATCTTATTTTTAAATAAAATTTAAGATACATCAACATGTGTTGCATCATAATAGAACAATAACTATAACAAAAACAAAAACAAACCAAAACTATACAACATAAATTTATGACAAACTATAGATTATACAAAATTGAAATGATTGAGATACATGGCCATAAAAATCTCATTCACAACCTTTGGCTAAAGATTTTCATATAAGGCCAGAGGAGTTTCATCCTTTGATCCTTGAAACCAAAGGGTATTCATTCTATGATCTCTAGCAAACCATAGGGTTTTTATCCTCAAATCTAGTTTCTTGAACACAATGGTTAGAGTAATTTTTGACAAGATTTTTTGTGTATAATAAATGTTCTATCTTGAATGATCCTAAAATCTCAAAATATATCTTATTTATCTTAATTTATGTGACCTCGAGAGAGGAAACATTACCACTTTTTACAATAAGGATTTCTTATGCCCTTGAAATCATTATAATTAATGCCCTCATACATAAATTACCCCCTTTGAGATGTGTAAAAGTACTTAGAGGTGTGAGTAAATCCTTCTCTTCTTGATTTCTATTATTTTGAGTATTAATGGAATCTTTTGATTTGAGTCTGCAAAGTAGAATTTAAGATATTATGAAATCTACTAAAATGGTAGCTTGGAGATGGTGCGAGAATAGTTGAGGTTAGAAAATTCAACAACTATAATAATTACATAGTAGTCCATCCTTTATATTTTTCCATCATTGGAAGTGCATGTAAACCCATGCCTTTGGAATAAATAATTATTTCTAGGTGGGAGAATCTAATTGGGAATTCACAAGGACAAATCAAGTGAATAATGACAATTCTAGGTCATGAAGGGAGGTAGGTGGGAATGAACAATACAAAATGTATGAGTTTTGGGAATCATGGATTAGGGATGCCTCCTAACTCATACAAATTTTTGGGAATCAAGGATTGGGAGTATATCATACTAGATATTGAAATAAGAACATATTTGATCTTGTGATATTGATAAGATAACATTGCGCGTAGAGTGTTGGGGATCAAATTTTAGGGGTTCCATAGAAAAGGTAGTAAGTGTAGGATTGAAGCTCTATTTTTGATAGATAACTATATCCATGTAATGAGGATTTAGGGTATGGGAAAATGACATGATGGTAAGGAAAAATATGATACTCCAAAAATGATAAGAGAAAGAGCATGGTTTGGGGAGAAGGCATGATGGGATGGATAACTCTAAAGTCCCAACATAAGAGGGGATGATGAAGGGGAATAGATGAAAAGTATACCCAAATGGGGAAGTTCAATATTATGATAGGAATAGGGAAAAATAATTTTTTTAGAGAAAATAAATAGCAATAAGGGAAGCTCAAAAACTCTGACAACTTGTACACAAAAAAATTGAACATAGCTCCACAATTAGAAACTTTTGGGACCTTAACAATTCCAAACCTGATAAGCACATGGAAAATGAAGAGAGAGATGTTGAGAAGGAGAAATTTTAAGTTCTAGTGGGGACAAAGGAACACAAAGTTTGATATCCTAATAGGAACAATGGAAAAGGCCTATGAGATGGGACTCAAACAAACTTATCTCACTTAGAATATGAAATGGGATATTGGTCCACAAACATAAATCAATTGAAACTAGGACATCACAAGAAACACCAAGATTTATATTTTGAGTTCTTTGAGCATGGTACACGAAGATTACTTATTTTTTCTATTAAGGATTTTATATCTCAACAAACAATGTTTAGATTAGTAGCTAAGCACTTGAGATTGCACAAAATATTCTGATTTTTGATGACTATGCATGGACCAAGATCATCACATGCCTTCATTTTCAACATAGTTTTTCCTACCACGTGAGTATTTTATTATGTGTCAAAATTTATCTTCATTTGACAACATTATAGACAATAAGTGGTTCACATTTTTAGCTTTACAAAATTTTGGTCATTTAGTGCACACTTCAATACTTTTTTTGGTTTCTCATGGGCGTATTTATCTTGGGTTATTCTAGTTTTTAGGTGGTATGGTGTAGTAGGTGCACTTTTGGTCTAATCATGGTTGTAATCAAAATTCGGTTCTCTAGTTTTCATTCATAAAAGTGATAGAGATAAAAGTCGAACAACCTTCTATAAAATTATTTCATAACCAAAAATGGTGGTAAAAAATTTCACAATAAATGGGTATGGTAATCTCTCAAAATATGATATAGCATTGTGGAAAAAAACTATTACTTAGAAAAAACATTTTTCTGAAAACTAGATATTTGTATCAATAAATTGAGGTCCCATAAACAAATTGCCTAATATAAAACAAAAATAATGTTTTTTCCACTACCCATACATATTGAGAGGAGTATGTAACAATAATATACATAATCTTAGGAGTAGTAGGATAATATTTTGTATTTTTTCTAGCTAAAATAAAAGCTAAATAGTCATTTAGAAGATGAATTAAACAATATAAGTTAAAAAGTCATCTAAAAGATGAACTAAATAGTCCTTTTAATATTGTTAAATGTGTATAGTTTGATTGAATGGAATAAGATTTCATTGAATATATACTTACCTATTTGAGTCTCATATATTTCATTTGTCAATATTTTTCTTGCATTCTATTCTTAGGCCTAATAGGAGTGTATGTAAGCATGACCACACTTTATTGAATAATGCATTTTTATTTCAATTTATCATATTTATAAAATAAGTAAAATGAATATGTACCTTATGAGGATCATCATGCATATCTCCAACCAAGTGACATTAGAGAATTTAGTACATTGGAAGAGCCTTCACATATATTATTAGAACAAATTTCTTAATATAATATCATTTTATTAGGTCTCCAATTAAGACAAAATATAACTCTAAGATTGCATAAAATAAAGCTAAATAACTTTATTCCTATCATTGCACATATGAACATTCTAAAAATAGGTTCATTAAATTCAAATATAAGGTCTCGTATCTTATAGATAAAGGGTATCTATAAATATTAAATAGTCATGAATACACAACCCCCACCCTTGATGAGGTTAATCATAAGAAATAAAATAAGATACATCAAGAGAGTAGTCCACATCGCCCCAAGTATAGGTTACACAAAATAAAAGAGAGATCACCCAATGTCCAACAAGAGACATGTAAAACATAAAACACAAGTAAAGAGGAGGTTAAAAAACACAAAGTCATCATGGAGATAAACTTGATTATTTCTTTTTGGATGATGATGATGATGATGATGTTGTGTTAGGTACTATACCTCCTCTCCCATTTTACCTTATAAATTATCATTTTCACACTTATTTTCCTCCACTTGGGAGGCATTTTATTTCCACCTTCCTTCTTTCACACTTTTCCCTATGATTGTTGACATCCTTTTTTATGTGGCATACTTTATGGGGGTGCACATTCCTAGCACAATGTTAAATTTTAATCATAAAATATGACCAACTATGTGAGTACTCAATTATTACCCTTAACATAACCATTTTTAAAAATTCTTTGTATTAATTTTTTTTTTTGGAGAACTACAATCCTTGTTCTTATCATATCTTCAAATTTTTAGTATACTTATATCTTGATTTAAACATTGAAATTTAGGTTTTTCTAATTTTAGGGAAAAACAACTACCACTTAGACCCTCTTTTGGCCCCCCATTTCCACAAACTTACCCTTATTACACTTTATAATTCTTACGCATATTTATCACATGATGTATTCATTCTTGTTGCTACCATACATAATTACATGCTCTCATTCTTATCTATGGATTATACTTAATTTCATGTATGGTTTTCCCTCCAATTTCTCGCATCCTATGGATATAAGAAATTGAAGGGGGCATGCATTGTAACTAGCATTCCTATGCTAAAGTTTTAGGTAGTGACATGCCATACATATACTTGTCACCATGACTAGACATATTTATCCACATGGCACACCATGCACTCCATGCGCCTTGTCATCCCATGATCACTTATCCAAACACTACAATATCATTTTCTTAAAATATAAACATTTTTAACTCAACTCATTTCTTGTTGTTATTGTTTCCTAAATACTTTTAAGTAAGCCCCTATTTTGAAGGGTGAAAAAATAAAGTAGTGTCACCCTTTGAAGCAACATAGATTTTTCAATGGTTTGGCCAAACCTAGTTGTGCTAAATAAGTATTCAACCCGACCCTTAGGTGGCATAAATATAGTGGCCATTGCAAAAAGAGGCTTTTGTTGGTGTGAATATAAAGTCTTGTACCTAGTAATTTATCTCACTAGGTAATTAGGGGACTTATTCACATGTTAAGTTTACTTGGGATATAATATTCTTTCTAGAAGTCTTAGTTGACTTTTCTAGAACTTATCTTATCTAGCTTTAATGCATCATTTCCTAGGTAGTTAGTTTGTTATTCATCTCATGTCATAGGATTAAGACACATGTCACAATCATGTTCGATCCTATTCCTAACCTTGCCTATATAAGGAATGCCATTGTACACATATGTAACATACTTCATACCTCATCATCATTTTGATAGGTCTTAATATCAGTAAAGCTCATATTCTTGCATACTCTCTTGTAGAAGGTTTTAATTGTTTTTGCAAGTGGTCTTGGGTATTGAGCTAATATTCAACTCTTATAGGACCAACCTAGTTCAACCAAACCAAGTTGAGTTGAACCCACTAAACTATAAAAACACTAATTCCTTATTTTATGTGTGAGGATTAGGCCAAAGTGGGTTTAATAAGATCCCCTTCAACCCAATTCTATTAATCCCAACATGTCCTTATATAGCGTAAGTCAAATTTTTTAGCACACATTTCCTTCATTTTTCTATTTAGTCAAATTCATTTTTTCTCATCACATATGATGAGTTGTTACACATAAATTATACTTTTTAGAAAAATAAAAAACCTTTGAATATATCTCATTGTGCAAATTCTAAAATCATATATTTTACTATATTTTAGATTTATTCACTATTTATTTTTAAATTTTAATGATGAGTTTGTCATTAGTCTAAAAGTTGAGGTCGATTCCATTTAGCCCAAAATTAGTAAAAACTTATTTAAAAACAATTATTACATTAGGTCCAAGAGTCCCAATTTGATATAATTTATTTATCATTTTTGATAACCAAGAACCAATATATTTAACACCCTATAAAAATGCTATATTTTTGGGTCATGTAATTTTAAACATTTATTAAAAATTATTTATGAAAACTATTATTTTTTCCTTGCGCCAAAGTATCAAGTTCATTATATGGAAAAAAATGGAATAAATTTTTTTTGTTACAAATTTCTTGACACCTCACCAAACCTTACTTTATAATTTTCTTAGACAATCAAATGGAATTAGTAATTTTAAAAAAATAAACTATCAATTTTTTTTTTTTTTAGGTAAAAGCCATAATGCCTAGATATTATATTATATTATATTAAAAAATAATAATGACAAGTGAAGCCATAAATGGTAGAAACAACATAAAATGTTGGAGAATACAATGATGTAACTAAATTTCCCACAATTTTTATTTTTAAAAAAATTACAAATTACATTAAAATATCTATTTTTATTAGTTTACATCAATTCAAAATTTGAAATACATGTATCCATTTTAGTTGCCTCAATTTAAAATATTTAGAAGTTGATGTCGCTTTTTTAACACAATTTTGTTGTTTTATCTCACACCTAAATTTCATTTGTGAGATAAAAACTACTCATTGAAAATTTTTCATCTCTTTTATAGGTTCACAAGGATATTGTATATCAAAGAACAGTCTTCCATGATGACACATTTTAGGATATGTGAATTTCTATCAAAGGACACACTTACATGATGACATGTTTTAGGATATGTGAATTTCTATGGACCTCCTTTCATATCCTTTGATGTCTAAATATTTACTTTATATGCATGTTTGCGAGTGATACATACTTTGAGATACATGATCATTTTTAGGTTCCTATGTGCCACAAAGTGGGAGAAAATATAATGATGCCATTTGCATACCTATTCCATTTTTTTATTGATGGGAATAAGTTGGATTACATAGACATTGGCATATTTTCCTTTATATAACGAATTGCAATTTGAGGTAACATACATCTAAACCTAAATTTTCCTTTGGCCAAGTAGCCACGTGCAGGGGGATCTAGTCTATTAAAGTCATCCAATGGTTGAACCTAGCACAAACACACCTTCAAGATTTGAACCTTGGTGGATGGCTTCTATATCACATACCATCATCCTGACCAACTGTGCTCAACCAATTGAGCTACAACCCTTTGACATACCTCCTCAGGATTTGAACCTTGGTGGATGGCTTCTATATCACATACCATCATCCTCACCAACTGTGCTCAACCAATTGAGCTACAACCCTTTGACATACCTATTCCATTTTGAATTTAGTTTTGAGCCTATTTTGAAATAACTCTTGATATATGTGTGAATAAAAACATTAGATATCTATAGTCCATGAAACTAGTGAAGATTGATTCTAAAAGATAACTACATGAGTGATTTTTCATCAGTATTTTGAATCACATTTTATAATCCATCATCAAGATGAGGTTAATTATGGAATTGATTACACATATATAGTTCTTAAAAATGAATAGAAGGGGATGAACAAAAAATGAGACAAATAAAGTGATAAATTTAAAAATAATAAAATCAAAGTCAAATGAAAGACTTAATAATATGAAAAATTATTGAATTAAAAGCTTAAAGTAATTATTAATTTTTTTTATTAATTTCTAACAATTTAAAAATGAACTGTATAGATCTTTATCTTATAAATATTATAATTTAAATAAATTAAGAATAGTAAAGTTATAATAAATATTGAAATATAGTAGTATCCACAAGAAAAATAAATAAGGATAGATGAAAATAGTAAGAATAGTAAAGTTAATAATAAATATTGAAATATAGTAGTATCTACAAGAAAAATAAATAAGGATGATCAAAATAGTAACAAAACTTTCTAAATGTTATAATTCAAAATTGTTCTAATTATTAAAATTTAAATGATTATAAATAATAATTATTTTAAATGAAAAATAAAAAATAGACATAAAATATTGACAATTTTTTTTATCCACTTTAAGATCATTTTTGAAATTTTGATGAGTCTTTTCATATAGTTATCTTCCTAGAGCAATCTTACAATGTATATATATACAAATGAAACAATTTAATGTGAAATCGGACTCATTTTCATGTACTCAACCCCACCTTATCTGTATAGACACATACTCTAATCCATTCACCTTATCCATGCATTTATTATAGTTATTTATACACCTATCATGATATAATTGTTATTCACTTAGATATGATCATTTGTTCTCATACGATCATTTCTACAATCACAAGGTCAATCTTATGGCGACATACATGACCCTTCAATCTCTAAAATTCAGATTCAAATTTTAGCCAATCAACCCCCATATGGTTAAAATTCTCGTGTAAACTCCTTTTGTGTTGACAAAGCAACTGGACCACTCTCTTAAATATATGAAACAAATTATAAGAAATATTGTTATTAAATGAGGCCCAGACTGTCAGCTCCTATCCCCATGATAGAAATCCACTGCGCCATTGGGCCTTCTCCCTTATTGTAACCCACCGAAAAAGTTCAGTAGCCATCAATACATCAAACATCTCATTTGCAGCCCTTCCTAGCTGAACGCCTTCATAACATCAACATAAGAGTTATGTTCAGTTGACTTTAGCTCACCTATTCTCTCTTTTGTACGTACCTGTTTAGTAGTTTTTAAAGAACTTATGGCTCTGCAGGCATGTGTCAATGAGGTAAAACTTTAGAGAAGCCTTTCATACGTACAGAATTTGTTGCCATTGAAGTCGTTCACATTTATATCTTGTTGTGTCCAGTAGAGCATAGCTGGTCTCAAAGCTACAGTTTAACAATTATTTTATCACTTAGTGTACATGCAAAAATGTAGACTTTCTGTTCATCTGATCTCAGAATATAAAGACAATTGTTGCTGTCATTTTCTAACTTCAATCTCTGAGCAGATATTATGACGTGCTACCTGCTTCTGCGGTTCTCTATGGCCTACTTCGAAATACTTATTTACAAAATTTTCTTGTGGTGGGTTCCCTTTCGGATGTGGAAGTATACCTACTCCAATTTAAGATGTAGAATTTACCTCCATAGCCAGCCTAAACTTCTAAAGATTTAGCTTGCTTGTTTAGGAGGTTTTGAGGAACATGGAGTGGGATGTGTGGATCTTAGTTGTTCTTAGATCAATCTTATGAGGAATGTAATAATGGCTGCTCATTACGATTGGAGAAGGTTGTATCTTGCATGGTTTCCTATTTGATCAAGAGTATTGATCTCTTATGACAGATTGGAGCTTGATACTATTTTGTTATTGAAAACAATCAATGATTTGGAGGCTGAGCTAATCTCAAAAGAGTTTTTCCAAGATATATCATTGTCTCTCTCTTGTGTGGTGCTATTCGTTCATTCTTGTGATGTGTTATGCAAAAATATTATTGGAATTTGTGTAGATTGGATAACTTGTGACATTTTTTCTTTTAGTATTAATCATATAAATTGTTTTTTATTTCCCTTCATTTGATATCAAAGCTTAGTTGAGTTTTGGTATTAGTAACTTGTTAGGAGAGTTTCTTGTTCATTTGGTATTAGAGCCCCACCAACTTGTTAATCTGTGAAAAGAGTAAGGCTTATTTTTATGTTAATCCTTGTTTGAGGGGGATATTGTGCAATTAATCTTGGTACATGACATTGTTATAGAAAGTACTCCTATTTCATAGAGGTGTATAGTTTCAATGAAATAAACTATTCAATTCAAGGAAATATTTGTATCGAAACATGGTTGTAAAAAAATTCTTTTACAGTGAAGATGGTGACCATGAGGCCAGAGGAAGCTCCTAAATTTATAGTTGGAGTTTTGACACAACATGGTTGTAGTAGTGTGGGAGTTTCCTTTTCCTACCCGAGCGGCTCTTGGTCGCTTATCAATGTCTATGCTCCCAACCAGAGAAATGCTAGGAATGCCTTGTGGCAGGTTCTTTCTGGTTGGGTTAAAAACAATAGCGGTTCTCGTTGGTTGATGGCTGGGGACTTCAAATCCCCCTTATATCCTTCGGAGAAAAGTGGTGGTATGGTGGATTATTCTGGTAGCATGGTTGCTCTGGCTAACTTCCCGAGTTCTAATGGCCTGATTGACATTGACTTATCGGGCCAAGCTTTTACTTGGACCAACATGCGTCTTGGGGAGGACTTAATTCAAGTAAGATTAGATAGATTCTTTTGCTCCAGTAACTGGACTGGCCTTCTCAGTGCATATCTTTGGGCTTTGCCTAGGATGGTGTTAGATCACAATCCTTCGCTATTGATCTCGAATGACCATTCTACTGTTGAACCATTCCCTTTTTGGTTTGAGATAATGTGTAACTCCCACTTGACTTCAAAAACAAAGTTGCTGAATGGTGGAATATTCCTATTCGTGGCTCACCCATGTTCAAGATCTTTTTTAAACTTAAACATATCAAATGTATGGTGAAAGGCTGGAACAAAAGAGTTTTTGGGGACGTCTTCTAGGAAAAAAGAGTTGTTGGGGATAAATTGAAAATTATACAAAAGAAAATGGAGGAGGGGGATGCCAGTATACCTACTTGCAACCAGGAAAAAGAGAGCCAAAGGGAGTGGGAGCAAACTCTAAGGAAAGAGGAAATTTTATGGAAACAGAAATCCAAGGTCCAATGGCTGAAAGAAGGTGATAGGAATACCTTTTTTTTTCAAGTTTCTGCCATTAAACACAGGAAAATGAATCAGATAACTAAATTGCATAATGAGCGGGGGGATGTGATCAATACGCCCACCCAAATCGGTCTCTTGGCTACATATTATTTTTAGATGGCTTATTTGGCTCTTGCTAAGGCTCCTAATCCGGCTTTGGACAATCTACTACTGGACCCTCTCCCAACCATCATTACCCAGAATAATAACCTTGGGATCCTTAGTGCTGTCACTCCGGAGGAGGTCAGGTTGGCTACTTTTAGTATGGGGGCTTACAAAGCACCTGGCCTAGATGGTTTTCCACCGCCCTTCTTTCAGATCTTTTGGGAAATTGTTGGTGAGGACCTCGTCTTAGTTGCTCATGATTTTTTCAAATCTGGTAAGATTCGCAAACAATTGAACCAAAACTTTATAGCCTTAATTCCCAAGATTGCTAACCCCTAGTCTATGACTGATTTTTGTCCCATCAGTCTTTGCAATACCTTTTATAAAATCCTCTAAAATTTTGGTGAACTGCATCAAGCCTCTCCTTGACAAACTTATCAGCCCCAAGTTCCAAAAGGGCTTGTGCCTAGTCGTCATATCCTTGATCTGCTACCATAAACACCCATGAATTACTCCATTCCATGGATAGATGCAACCATGCTGGTATGACCCTTAAATTCAATATTTCAAAAACTTATGATAAGGTGATTTGGGACTTTATCCCTAAAGTCTTAGCTAAGTTTGGGTTTGACCAATCTATGGTCAAACTCATAATGGAATGTGTAACAATGGTAAAGTACTCTGTTCTGGTTAATGGGACTCCTTTTGGGTTCTTCTTTTCTAGAAGAGGTATCAAACAGGGTGACCCCCTTTTACTTTATTTGTTTATCATGATTGCGGATGTCTTGAGAAATAAATTTTCTAATCTGCTATTGGAAGGGTCTATTAAGGGAATCAAGGCTACCTCTTCCTTAGATCTGATGGTGATCCAACAATTTGTGGATAATACTTTCCTATTTGGGAAAGCCTCTGCGATTGAAGCCAAGAAATGGAAAAACTGTCTTAACAACTACACTGCTTGTTCTAGTCAGTGCATTAACTATAATAAAAGTATGATTTACTTATTAAACAACACTCCTAACCTGTAAGCTTAGGTGACTGCTGTTCTAGGATGTATGAGTGGTTATCTTCCTTCGGTTTATCTTGGTTTACCCCTTATTGTCAAGGAAGTCACTCTTGACTTTTGGAATTCAGTCCTTGAAAGGATCCAAAGAAAACTGGGTGGGTGGAAAGGCTCCATCTTTAGCCATACTGGTAAACTACATCTCCTATCTACTGCTCTTCAGGGTATCCCTGTCTACCTCCATATTCAAGATCCCCAGATTTATAACGGAGGAATTTGAGAAAATTCAAAAGAATTTCCTCTGGTCTGGGATTGAGGAAAAGAAGAAATTTGCTCTGGTTAAATGGGACAAAGTTTGTCAACCTAAACATTGTGGTGGGCTTGGGATTAGGATCGTCTCTAATACCAATAAGGCTTTCATGGCCAAAGTGGGCTGGGGCCAACTAAGGAATAGAAAGGATCGGTGCAAGATTATGAATGCTAAGTATCTTCAAAACAAACCTTTGATTGACTATCTCTCAGAGGTTCCCCCTTCGGGTTCCTTGGTCTAGAGTAGCATTTGTAGTCTACAGGGTCTGCTTAGGATTGGAATGAAATGGAAGATTGGTAATGGTAATAAAATCAGATTCTGGGAATGAATTTTTCTGGACTCATGATAAGCATGGAGATCTTTCAGTTAAATCGACTGACAATCTGCTGACGGACCAGGGTGTTATCCTTGAACTTTGGAAGAGGGTTTGGAATCAACACATGATCTCGGAAGTTAACTTCTTTTGGTGGATTGCCTACCATAACAAGATTCTTACTCAGGACAGTTTGAGGAAAAGGAGATTCCAAATCCCCAACAGATGTTTTTTATGCAAGTGTAATGAAGAATCGGTGGACCACTTGTTGTTACACTACCCATTTGCTATTGGTGTGTGGGAGCGGGCTATAGAACGTTTGGGCATTCAATGGACAATGTGTACAAGGATATTAAATCTTTTATATTGAGTTGGATTGGACCCTTCATCTACCCCTTACCTTGTGAAATTTGGAACCAAGCTCCCCCCATTATTTGCTGGTGCTTATGAAAAGAGAGAAACAATAGGATTTCAAGAGCATTCAGATGAGTCCGAAGGAGGTTTTTGGTATTGGTTTTCAAATCATTGTGGAAAACATTTTTCTCTTCAAAGGGAAAACCCTAGACAAAAGTTCAACTAAGAGGGAAACTATTATGGCCAAAGCTTGTTATCAAAGTTTGGATGCAAGCTCCTATGACAACTCCAGATCCCTGGCTAGAAGATACACTATCTAGAAGCCTCCGGATAGTAGTTGGTATAAAATTAATTTTGATGGGGCAGTCAAAGGCAACCCGGGCAAAGCTAGCATAGGAGGTGTTATCAGAGATTGCAAAGGAAATTTTGTGGCTGGTTACTCTGAGGGATTGGTATCCGATCTGCTATGATTGCAGAAGCTAGAGCGCTGTTGAAGGACTTACAGCTAGCTGTTTCTATGGGGATTGAGAATCTTCATATCGAAGGTGATTCTAAGTCTATTATTGATGTTGTTAACTTTGGTAGATTACTGGGGTGGAGTACTAAAGACATTCTATTAGATATAAGGCTCTTCGTGTCTAAGTTGAATTTGAAGATTACTACCCACATTTACTGGGAGGGAAATCAAATGGTTGATGCCTTAGCCAACTTTGACACACATTGAAAATTCTCTAAGTGCTGGTATAATTTGGGGAACCTATTGCCACATATTCAAGGTCTAATCCCGAAGGAGCAAAGCCCTTACTTGATCAATGATAATAACTAATCATGCATTTTTTTGGGCTTTATGGGGGGTCCACGTACTTGTCTTATGGCCTATGAGGATGGGTGTTAATGCTGAAGTGTCCTTCTAGTGGAAAAATTTGAATAATGGGGCAGAGTTTGTTTTTAAAAAGGGCATCATGAGGAATTATGGTAGGTACTTTGTGATTAAGGCCAAGCTAGGCCGTACCTTACATAATCTCCTTTTGGGGATTGCACTAAGCTATCATATTCTCATGAAGTTTGTTGATCTTAATATTGATGTGACTAATAATTATGAGGAAAATATCCTAATTGGTTCTATCTTTTCTACTATTTGTCTCCTCTTCTAAAGGCTGGGTTCTTAGGTGTTTCTAAATTTGGCCTCACGGCCATCTTGCCTTGGTTTCTGTGTAATAACAACATGGAAGGAAAACCTTTCATTCCCATCATGTCCTTCTTACCTAGCTGCAAGTGTTTGAAGATTCTCATTTATGAGTCTGCCAAGATTTATTTTAGGGAATTATCTCCTCAAGCATGCAACCTGTACATGGCTTTGTTTACCCAAGGTTTCTTTGTTTAACTTAAAATCCCAAGTGTGCGGGCGACCTTTCACTTAACCATTTTCTCTAACATTTTGCTCTCACAGGTTTTCTGGTTATTCCGTGTGTAGAGAGGCATTATGGGTGGTGATAGGGTGCGAACAGAGCTTGACAACTGTGGTGAATTTCACAAAGATTCATTGGTGTGGCACATATGTGTTGAAGGTGGTTTGGCTCCCCTGATGGAGAGTCTGGTGGGTCATGACCCTAATTTATCTGCACAATTTGCTAACTCTTGGAAAGATCAGAGAGTGACTATGGGTGGTATTTCCTTTGAAGTGAATGAGGAAATGATAGCACAAGCGATGAGGCTACTGAGTACTGGTAAGAAGTATCCGAAGCATACAAAGGCCCAAGATAATGAAAGTTTGAATGCTTTCTTTGTGGGGAACGAGAAGCTAGTTCGTAATCAGTCGAGGTTTGAGAAAGAGGCTCTTCCGCAGCCATAGGACCAAGTCTGCCTCATTGTTATGAAGTACGTGACCCTGGAAGGTAGATACAAAACCTACTACTTCTACCATTTCCCTCTTTTAAATCACCTTTGGCATAAAATTCTGTTAAGCTTTCCTTTCTTCCTTCTTAAGGATTTAGAGAGCTCTATTGAAAAAATCATTGAGGCTACTGGCCTAAACCTTGATGATACCCCTCCCCTGCCACTTCACCAAGGCCTCAAATTATGAGGCTCTACCACTTCCATCTTGCGTTATGCCTACCCAAACCCATATTTGCTGTTTGTGTTGAGGAAATTGAACCTCCTGCTGTGACCAATATATCCACGACCGAGTCCAAAGGTCCCATTAGGAAAACCCATCCAATTTCTACTGATGCTCATAAGCCTAAACCTGCTGCTAAGAAGCTGAATGGGAATGTGGGAAATTCCCCTGAGACTAGTGCTGTGACTAGTCTCTATGAACTCAAGTCGACCCGTGCCAAGGCTGCTAGCAAACCCATCTTGAAGAAGAAAGGTAAGGATGATGCGAAGGGTTTGATGGAGCCTCCAAATAGGGACAATAGAGGTAAAAATGTGGTGAGTAGGGATTCTAAGGGGGACATGGTGGTCATGGCTATGGTGGTGACTGGTGGTGATACCATCATTAGGAGGTCCGATAGACTGACTAAGAATAATAAGAAAGTGCAGGTTAATGACTTGGATTCAGAAGAGGAGCGGTTTGACAACAAAGATTACAGGGACGAGGAGGTGTCTGGGGGCGAGGAGGAGGAGTATGTCGGAGGGCCCCACACCATTCTTGATATTAACAAAGTGTAGAAGGAGAACTCAGCTTCTTAGTCCTCGGACCCACTGGATGTGGAGCATGCTAATATTGTGAAGACTATGGATTATGGGGAGGAGCTCCGCGTGCTGCAGGAAAGAATGGAAAAGATGGACAAGAAATTCTGTGGCTTGACTCGTTTCACTATCAAGCTGGTCCACTGTGTTACCACCACCCTACCTGCAGTTATGAAGGATGAAATGGACAAGAAGAATGTTGATGATGGCCAGGAATGGGTTGGGGATGATGTTGTTAATCTCTTGTCTAAGAACTGGGAAAATTCTAGTTAGTCTGTTGTTGGTCCACGGTGTATGTTTTTAGGCTTCATCTTTAATGCTTTTTGGACTTGATCCTTTTTGGCTCTAGTGGCTCTCTGTGTTAAGGGTACAACACCCTATAAATGCTACTTACTGTATCAAAAACATGGTTGTATTTTTGAATTTTCTATAGAGATATTTATCATGATGCCATGGTTATCTCCAAATCAATTTCAATGGAATTTTTGGTAATGATGTGGATCTACCATTTCTTGATAGATGGTCTTCTAGTATTAAGGACATTTACTATTATGTCATGGTAGATCCTCAATTAGTTGTTAGGTCTTAACATGATACAATTTATTTTTAGTAGATTTATTGGTTGGAGCTAAATTATCTATTGTAATTAAGATGTAAATCATGATGCCATAAGGGAGTTCCTAAAGTTTGCATTGATAATGGATTAGGAGCTTTGAATAAAATCTAGAGTTAATCTTTTAGTTTTTTGAATAATATTTAATCTTCCTTGGAGAAAGAAAATCCTTGATATTATGATGCTACAATTGGAGTTTAGTTGGCATGAGGTGATTGAAGGTGTGCTTACATTATTGTTATATAGTTTGAGGTGAGGCTCTAGAGATCTCATTTTTATTGGAAATAAAACAAGGTTGCAAATTTTTTATCCAATAAAGGTATTGAATTATAAAATTCCATAGCCATTGGAAGTCATGACCTAAATGAATGGAAGGATCTTGCAAATATTAACTAAGAATTGGTCACCTCAAGAATTAACATCCTTTTCCTTCTTTGTAGTTGTACCATTACTATTAGTTATTCCTTACACGTATTTGATGACAAATGGGAAGTGGTTTATGCTATTCACATGTATAGGTGGTGGGTTAGTCTTGATATTGTCACATTATTATGAAAAATATTGAGCGAGTTGTGTTATATGTAATCCATATGGTCTCATCTTGTATATTTATATCTCTTTCCTTTCCTTGTATATTTTCTTTTGTCTTTTGTGAGGCTCTAATGTGGATGTTGTGGTTTTTTCATGGTGTTATTCTCATGGCTACAAAAGGTATAACTTAGGACCCTCTTTAACATGAAAAAGTATCTAATAATAGATTATAGAAGATATTTAATTTTTTAAGTATAACCAATTTAAAAAGGTAATTTAAAAGTATGTTTTGGTAAGTGATCGAATTGAAGACAACATGATGTGGTGTATACATGCATCTATTCTAAATGATTATAATACTAAACTAGTAGTTATTGTCTAATCAAAGGGAGGGAGGAATATAATTTTTGATGGATCAACGTGTCGTAGTCCTAAGGTGCAAAGAGTTCTAGTCACTAGTGCGGCCTTGGAATTCATAGGAAGTGTTATGGGAGGAATCAATGGATATGATAGAGGCAAGGGATTCCTAGCAGGTGCAAGGTTCTAAGATTTCAATGGAGGATGACTATATTTCAAGGAACAAGGAAAGACATGAAACAAATTAATATTTAATAAAAATATAGGAACCCTAACTAAATTTTTTCAACTTGCATATGGCTTAAAATAATTTGGTGTATCATCACAAAAGGGTGCTAAAGGTATCTTGCAAACATGCATTACCATGATTAGAGAATGGCACACTAGTACACTTAGTAAGATGAGTGGAGGTTATTATATGAGTTAAGTTTGATGGGTTGGAGTTGATAGAGGGCCCGATGATGTACATGATTCAATTGATGGATATCCCAAGTGCTTATATGTATAATAGAGCATATGACCAAAGGAAACTACCTCTATGTGTCTTTTTCATGGCTCATTGGGGTCTTTCCAAAATTCAATGAATGAGTATAGATGGTTGTGTGCTTTTTGGAATATTTGATACCTTGGATTTTCTTGTTAGATAGGGTTTGTGATGTATGCTATACATTACCTAGTGTTAAATTTTCTCTTAAACATGTAGTTTTTATGAATATTTTATTTTCTTTCTCCACCCATTTATGGGTTGTTAATGAAAGTATTTTTCTAATTTTTGCATATTATTTCCTATAGCTTCATGGTTGGGCCCCTTTTATAGATAGAAAAAATGATCATAAAAATACACCTTATAGATTATAGAGGTGAGATTGTGGTAGTAAGTAAATGTGATAATAAATATGTATACAATTTTTAAAAATAAATTAAGATAATTAGCTATCAATTTGACATTTTTGACCATGAAAGATTCCATAAGATTATTTGTCCTTGTGTCAATCTATCAAATAATTACTTATGAAATGATAAATCCATTTATAATGTTTTGGGTCATCTTTCCAATCTTCATGCTCACGGGTTTGACATTTATGCATGAAAACCAATCTATATGTTTGGATTTGATCTAACTACCTACAAACCTTATATTCTTGTTTTCCTTAATGTTTAGACCTACAATACATAAATAATGGTGTTGATTTTTTTTGGAGATATTTTCTAGGTGAGGATATTCTCCTTGGTCAATCTCTTTGATTAAATTCAATGGTTTTGATAAAATTGAAGACATTAAATAATCATGCAATATACCTAGTCATGTATAATGATTGATATTATTTTGATGCTAAATTATGATGCAATTCTATCAAATCATGTTCCTTAATGTGCTATGGATATTGATTCCTAGATGATTATAATCAATTAGATTTTTTCCTTTTATATAACACCCTAACTTGTAATTGAAATGTTTTTCACTCAAGTCAACAGGTAATGACTAATAGGAAAGGGGCAGGTTTGGGACCATTTTTTTTAAAGTTTAGGGATCAAATAGATGCATTTGGATTTGAAATATATGTTCATTATGTCAATAGAAATAACTCTACAATGGCAACACGACATATAGGTGGTCAACAAATCCATGAAAGAAAAACACAAATCTACTTTTTTATTTTTATGTGCAATGATTTTTTATTGATTTTTTCAATTATTTAAAAAAGTGGAGAGTATCACAAAATTTTATTTTCATATTTTTGTTTTTTCCATCTAATAAATCATATGATTTTTTATTTATTTTAAATTTTCTAATAAACAATAAACAACTTGATATCTTTCAACGTATTTTATATAGATTATCTTGAAGATATATATTAGTTTATACACACATAGAGAACTCACTCAATTAGGTGAAAGAAAAAAACTATGATCTAAGGTTGATCCTAAAAAATGTGTATAGATGGAATTGAGTTAGGTCCAAATGGTTTATTAAATTTTGTGCAATAATATTGTTATGCCCCTATCCCTATAGTGTGTATAATGTTATGAGTAGTCGGCTTGTGGCTACCTTAACTCTTAATTAAGTCATATTATTATTATATTATTATTTAGTTATTTAGGTTGACCTAAGGCTTATATAGGGTTATCTAGGTCGGTCTAGGTGGTATGCTAGGCATAAGTATGGTATATATAGGAGGTATAGGTAGCTTATTATTATCATGTTGAGTATTGTGTTCATATTGAAGAATATTGGAGGTATCCTCCTCAAACTGGATTAGGAGGTTGCCCCCTCAAAGTGGCATATTACTATCAAGTATTTGCAACATATTTCATAAATTATATTCTTCTCTTGTGCAAGTTATTTCATAACAAACATGCAACATGTAGATCATAAGAATTATATAAATGATAACTCAATCAAAGTGGGATAAAAAATAGATAAAAGTGTACAACATACAATTTTCACTATTACACTTTTATATTTTTTGATTTAAAAAAAACAAAAAATTGAAAGTTTATAGATGATAAAATATGACCCAAAAAATAAAATAATATTCTAAAGAGCATGAAAAAATGCTTTTCTAAATATTAACTTTCTCTTTCTCATATCATTTTTTTAAGAACTTGAAATATAAATATATATCAATGAAATTTAAAGTTTTTTTAAGGATTTAATACATATATTTTAATGTTTATTATTATTGGGTAGAGAAACATGGTTGAAATTAAAAGTACATTCACTATAGTTAAATATCTCTAAATATATCTCACATAGTGAAAATCATATTAGTTGGGGGATTTTTTCTCATTTTCATGGAAAAACTCATTTAAGTGGTTAATGTAGGTTTTTACTCTAGTACTAGTTGATCAGATCCAAAATTAGTGTGTTCTAATAATTTTATGTTAGGTGAGATTTTCATCATTTTTAAGGTAAATATCATGAAAAAAACTAATTAGTGTGACATTATTAGATCCTTATTTGGAAATGAGGGAAATTTTTAGGGTTTGTTAATAGGATTGAGTGTTCTCTCATACACAAAAGAATTAATTCTAATCATTGAATGAAATATTATTTTCTGATTGATCTATCTGTAGTGATTCTTGTGATACAATATACTACTTCAAAGTTGATATTCTGGTGGTTCTGTTTAACCTATTATAGTGTTTCAAGATGTCATCTAGATTATTAGTTGTAAAATATTGCTACAACCATGGAAGTGGAAAGTTAAGGAATTAGGAAGGTATGAATTGGAGAAATTAAGGAAATTATTTATAATTTATTTTTTCACTTTCAAAAATTATAATATAGAAAGTGGCGGGGAAATAGTTATTGAATTTTTTCTCAACAACATATGTTCAACATAATTGCTTCTATTTTTCTTCTAAATATAAAGGATCTAGTTAGGGATTTGGAGTTTATTTTTTGGTAAATATGTATGCATGTAAGATTTTGATCCCTAAGTAGAAGCTAATTGAAATTGTGGCAAAGGGGTTCCTTAAACAATAAGGGGGAATTCTCTTTATTTATTCCTTTCCCTAAGGCATTTCATTAGGAAAGAGATCACAAGGTAGAAGGATTGACTTTCAACCTCAAAGGTGAGTCAATCAGACCTAGATCTTAGTCCTTAAGACAATATGACAAATTTGAAACCAAATTGAAATGATATGCAATGCTCAAACTAAATGAACAATAAGACCTAGAACATAAAATGTAAATTCTTGAAAGTATAAAAAAGGAAATCACAATTTGTAGGTAGATCTGAGAAGGGTAAGGACACATATACCAGTCACCAAAAGTTAATTTTGAGCTCTATTGAAGGACAGGTTTGCCCTAGGGTGAATGGGTCCTGGTTAGGGCTGCTGAAAATACCTTTGGGAGTCCTCTAAGGCAATATCTTAACTTCTATTTTGCATAGGCTCCACTATTAGAAAGTTGAAAATAAAGTTTGAATTCGAGTTTTTGTGGCTTGACAACAATGATGACAACTTATGCAAGAATGCAAAATTACTCTTTAAGATCTTCAATCCTTCTTCAGCCTGTAATTTGCACATACACAAAGAAATGGATTTTTTTTTGTTTGAATGTGGGTTTGCCTTAGGGTTAGTGCAGAATCATGGGGGTCCAAACTAGGCCCCTAAGTGGTAATGAAAATTCAGAAAAACAGAGTTAGCCTGCAACTTGACATAAAAAAATGAATAGGTTATTAACATAATTTGAAAAATATGTAAGAACAAAACTTGTAGAAAATTGAAAGTAGTTTCTAGGCTACCAGTCCTTTTTGGAAAATAGTAAATCTGTTTTGCAAAAAAATGAAATTTCAATGCAGTGGTACTAAATTTTCAAGAAAAAGATGAGAAGCAGGTGTATGTCCGACCACCCTAAGTATAAGAAAAAAATGATATTTTTTTCTGAAACTTTCAATATATGTAGAGGACACATGCCCAAATGTGCCAACTTGTTTTTGTAATTTTCTTACATGTAAATAATTAGTTATGATTTTTTTATTAGAACATTTCAAAATTATTAAAACGTGTTTGTCTGACCACCATAACTTGGTCAAAAATTTACGAGATTCATTTTTTTTAATCTTATAGTATGTGAAGCATAGAATGTGACACATCTTTTAGGTTCAAAAAATGTGAAATATTTTGAAAGTTATAGAAGTTTTTCAATCAACCTATCAATCAAGACTTTAGTCGTAATGCATAGAGAAAATCAATAATAATAATTTATTAAATTCAAAATAAGGCATATCTTATATTAGTGGAAAGATGATAATTTTTTTTATAAACCCTTTTCATTCATGAAATTCGGATAATTTTTTTTTGTTAGCCACAAGGGTGAACTTTGAAAAACTAAGAAAATTTTGTAAACACATTTTTTGGGTTGACTTTCCAGGTTAGGCAATCTCAAACCAAATCCCGAGCCTATTGATTTTGTCAAAAAAATGGATATCCGTTCAGAATGGATATCTATTTATAAACGGATATCCATTACCTGTATTATTTATAATACGTAATATAAAATATTTTAATATATACTAATATACTAATATATATTATATACTACATAGTATATATTATATATTTATTGATGTGTAGCTAATTCACAAGAGAGATAGAGAGAGAGTAGGAGGGACTTGAGAGAGAGGGAGAGAGAAAGAAAGACCTGAGAGGAAGAGAGAGACTTGAGAGGGAGGGGGAGAGAGAGAGAGTTGAGAGGGAGAGAGAGACCTGAAAGGGAGGGAGAGAGAGACTTGAGAGGGAGAGAGGGAGAGATAGAGAGTGGGAGAGACTTGAGAGAGAGAGGCCTGAGAGGGAGGCAAAGAGTGAGACTTGAGAGGCAAATAGAGAGAATTGAGAGGGAGAGAGAGACATAGAGAGACTTGAGAGAGACTTGAGAGGGACCTACGAGGGAGATAGAGACCTAAGAGAGAGAGAGGGAGAGAGAGAGAGGGAGAGATGGAGAGAGAGAGAGAGAGAGAGAGAGAGAGAGAGAGAGAGAGAGACCTGAGAGTGAGAGGGAGTGGGAGGGACTAGAGAGAGAGACCTAAGAGGGAGAGAGGGAGAGACTTGAGAGAGAGGGAGAGTGGGAGATAGAGAGAGAGGGAGTGGGAGGGACTTGAGAGTCAGAGAGAGATGCCTCTCCTAGAAATGGTCCACTTTGTGCTCTATCAACTCCTACATTTGACATATCATGGACCTCATAGTCAGATGTGTTTATGAGAGCCTCAATGGACTGTCAAAGAGGACCCAAACATATATTGTGGCACATGATGCAGTAATGGGGCACACAAATATGTGTCAAAGAGGATGGTGTACCAGTCGAAGTTGATGCAATAGGTGCATCACCATCATGCTGGGATGTATCAGGTGCATCACCATCATGATGGGATGTACTATCATGCGACTGCACAACATGATGGATTTGCATGATAAAATGATCACTCGATGCATGTAAGGAAAAAATGCTCTGACTCCTTGCATCTAAAGAAATATTGGGGTAAGGTACTGGAGCTGGGGAAATAATAGGTGGAGCATGAAGAACTGGGGTGACTCGGTGTGCTTTAGGTCTATCCTATGGCATCCCTTTACACACACCTTGGAAATCTCGCATGTCAAAGTAATTGACATGCCTCTCTAATATAAACTCAACATATAATTTTCAAGGAAAATACTGAGGGACGTCATGATTGTTGTTGGGTGGTTTATCAAAAACCATCCACCAACATCTCTAGAAATTAGCTAATATGCCTCTATGTATACATTTTTAATTGAAAATTTTGGCTTCCACACATTTATGGGCTATCCTATTTTGGGATTGATGAATAACTGGGCTAGTTGTGCTTTGTCAATATCAAGTGCCCTCACTTCATCATATGATAACCCATTGGAATAAAATTACCTTTCAGACTCTTGCCACTATGCAAACCTATTGTGCTGATTTTCCAAAGTTTTAACATTTAAAATGATTGTTTCTAAAGTGTTTTTCATATTTTATAGCTTAGGGAGTGTCTCATAGATTCAACATATGTTTCTCAATTGATCAAATGTCTATGAATAGATTCATGTATTGTTGGCACGTTTTGGCTTGGAAACATCGATCACGACAAAGGAGGATTTGGAGGGTTTTCATGTTGAGTGGGGTTGGATCAACCATTCTGAAGCCTATTAATTGATAAAATTTTAAAAATTAACAATCATTTTAATGCAATAAAAAATCTATTAAAAAACCTATTTTTGACTAAAATTCACAAAAAACAATGCAAAACTAATATAAATTGAAGAAAAACATTAAAATTCATAAACACCTTTGAAATGCGATTGACTTGAGAAAAACAATTGACTCCCAAATGGATATCCGAGTTGCTCAATGCAAAACTCGTGCACAAATAATTAGAAAACTGTAGAAAAATGAGCTCTTGAGTTTTCTTTTTTGATTTTATGGAACAAGAAACATATATCTATTACAAAACAGATATCCGTTTCCTTTATGTAGTTTTTAAAATAATTGATCAGGTTCGAGACCCGACCACCAATATATGTAAGGTATATACATATGTAGTTTTTTTAATAATTGGTAGTGTTTTTTCGATATGTAAGGTAATCATATATAATTTTATATATAATATAAAATTTTATTATATAATATATTTTATATTATAATATACTATTATATAATAATACAATATTACATCAAGATACCCTAATACGAGGGTGGTCATTTCCTCTTCCTTCTTCTACAAAATGGCCTACTCAGCCACTAGAGCCTTTCACTGACGCTTGCACTCACGCACAAGGCAATTTCTGTGACTCTTTGAGTTAGAGGCTGAGATTTGCGAAGGGATGAAAGGCTCTTGCTCAACCATGGGGGTGTCCACTATAGTCATTTGCGGTGGAGGTATAGACTCCTAAACGAGAGTAGGAGGAACAGATTGAGAAACAATGGGGGGAGTCAGCTCTAGTGCCTCGACAGTGGGCCTCTTCCCATTTACTGCTTTTGGAGCAAAAGCGATGGGAGGCCACAAAGGCTGAGACATGGAGGATGACAAGTAGGCCCAAGGTCTAGGAGGTTTAGTAGGGAGGTCCAAAATCCTAATCTTAGGTCGACGCCAAGCAAACACCATCAGACTCCTTAAGTAGAATCTAGGAGTAGACATCCAAAACTCTTCCTCATAAAAAGGAGCAGGAGAGGCATCTCAAGAACATACTAGCTTCTCTTTTCCTTTTCGAGAAGAGGTTGAAACTTACTGCTACACTACCAGAAGGGTCACTTTTGGTTGTCCTTTTCCCCTGGTATTATACAAGTCACATAGTTCTTGTAAAGTAGGCCCGTTCTTGGGGGGAGCAGACTAACCAAGGTAGGTAAAAAATGGTCTAACAAGTAGCCCGGGCCACAGGACACCAACAATTGGTATCTAGTTTCATGCACCACAACACCTTCATTGGAGAATTTTAAACACTTATGAATGATAGAGGTGATTCAATTCATGGAAGCTAGCCAAGGTATGCCTAGCTTCAGTCTGAACAAATACGACTCTAGAATAACATCGAAGACTATGTCTATAGCTCTAGGTCCAGCTAGGATGGACAGAGTTATTGAGCCATACAGCTCGAGACAAAGACCATCATACGTACAGATGGTAGACTTTGTTTCTTTGTACTCCTCCCTCTGTAATGAATTCAACATCATTTCTTCTATAATGACATTCACTCAACTCGTGGGGTCAACTAAGACCTCTGTGACAATGTTGCCATTGAGGCAAGCAAGAATGTAGAGAGGAGAGGGCTTGTTGTTCAAGGGAATATCTCACAAGGTGAATGTCATGTCTAGTGAGCCAATCGTAGGTTGTGTGGTAGGAGTAATCATGACCATGTTAACTTATTCCTCGAGCTGAGTGGTAGAATTGGAGGGATCAATTATTAAGCTGGTAAAATGCAACAAAAATTTGGTCCATGTATATCTACAACTCACTATTTTCTTTCACCACTGACTTGTTCCCATTAAATGTTTACTCCCATCGAGATGAAAAGTACCATTCTCGATGAGGTCTTGTATCTCATGACGCAGGCGCATACAACATTTGGTATCATGTCAGTTAAATCGATGGTACTGACAGAAGGTATTTGCATTGTACCAATCAGGATAAGGCTCCTTGAGAGGCTTGGGGTTGTCCAAGGTTATGATCTTATCCTTCAGCAACTTCTGCAAGATGAAAGAATAATATTCTGGTAACTTTGTGAACTTTCTATTATGCCCGAGGCCATTATCATTCATCGCGGCTACTACATTTGCAATAGCTTTGACTTTTCTCGAGATCAATACAATGGATTTTCCTTCTAGACGGGAGCACGAGGAGGGTCCCTCGAACTGAATTACCATTTGTTGATACTCTCATAACGCCACACAAATGCACGAAAGAAGGATACTTCATAAGGGCAAACTTTTCGTACTAGGTTCTCATCAGGTTCCTTATGAATACCTTTTGCACATCAATATTGGGCAACGGGTATGAGATTTGTGAAAAGAGTGCTTGATACAGCAAAATGAAATAAATTATCTTTTCATTATCACTTTGCTTGTATCGGATAAGATCCAAAAAGGTCATCTTTGGTCCGATGTTGGCTTGGAACTGTTGGAGAGACTAATTCACAAGTTGATCAAATAAGAAGATATAATTATTAGGTAAGGAACAACACCATTCAAGTGTTGTATCCTTAAGAGATTGAGGGAATAATTTTTCCATCAACGCATCATGATGGAAGAAGTCTATACACACAACATTAAAGGAAAACACAAGCATTTGCATGGGTCCCATTTGTCGCCATACTTTTTGAATTTTGGAATCTCCATTCCTTGTGGGAAGGGAGTGTCTAGGATTGTCATTGATAATGGACTATGTTGGAAGAAGGGCTGAAAGATAGGCTAGACAAAGGCCTGGGAGAGACTCACCAACAAGTTCTGCATATGACCAATTTTCTAAAGCAAGGCATTCAAAATAGGGTCATTAGATGACAGAGGACTAGTGGAACCTCCAGAACTACCGCCACCAGCACTACCTTTGGAACCACCTTCGGAGCCACCATTAGGACCACCACTATGACCTCCATTGGAGCCACTTCCACTACCGAAGCCACCTCCTCTAGTTCCCCCTCCACCACCAAAGCCACCACCACTCATTCCACCCGAGCCTCTACCACTAGGGGTAGTAGGAGGAATGAAACTAAACCAAAGGGGTGTTTTGTTCACCCTAAGAGTGCGGAGCTCCTGAGGAGCGAAAGAGATACTGATCCTGGGCTCGATTCAGTCATGCACATGGAAGTAGTGGGCATCAAAACACCTATTTGTCTTTCATAGGAATCGAGCACTTCTCCTCAGGTGGTACCCAATCTAGGCCTATATGAAGGGATATAAGCTTTGGTTAGATCAACGAGGCCACATAGAAATTCTACACCCATTTGATCTTCCTCTAGAAATTGTCTCACCTCGCTTGCAAGCTAGCAACTCTCACCATGTTTAGTAGCTTCTCTAAGTGATTCACAAGGTCTAGCAATCTGTTATCTAATGGGGTGATCCCATAATACTGGTTTACAATTTTTGGGCAAACTGGACACTGAACTAATTTTTTTAACTAAATCTTCACTTTCGGGCTCCTATAGCGGCTAAACTGTGAGGAATTTGAAGATGACGAAAACTAGTGATTTGTGATGTTTTGTCTATAGATTCTAAATATATTTTTTTCAATTTTTTTGGAATCAGATTGCACTTCTTTTTCCATCTCCTTCGAAAAATAGTTTTTTCAAAAAAACAACATTTTAAGGAGTGACACTCACCGTATTCAACATAACTTTTTTTGTATGAAGGATAAAATTCTTTTTTTTTTTGAATTTAGATTCATAACTACGATATCTAACCAGTTCATTTGGTTTCATAGTGTTTTATCAAATATTTTTTCCTTAATCAAGTTTTGAAGTGAAACCAAATACAATTTAGACATAGATGGACCACACAACATAACTTTTCCTCTATGTATCAAAATTCAATTTTTTTTTTAATGGATCAAGGACATCAATACCCAGCCTGAACATATTTTTCAAAATTTTATTTTGATAATCTGCTATTTTTCCACATGTGTAGAACAAAGAGCTTGATTTTCGATGAAAAACCTATGTTTAATAAAACTAAAAAAGAAAATACATAATAAAAGCAAAACATATTAAAATTGTATTCATTGGATAGCTTGTTCTGAGGACTACCATCATCCAGTTGGATTTGTAAAGTCTCCTCCATTTTCATCCTCAACCTGAACTTCGAAGCACAAAATTTTGGAATTTTTTACCACTTGAGGGGGAGAAGGAGGGAAATGGGGGGTTCGAGCGAATCCCTAGGGGTTTACTTGAACTAGGGTTCATTCGAACCCCATTTCAAAAAGGGTTTCCTTTGGGTTTTGTTGCGGGAATGGTGGGAAGTTAATTGAATGGGTTCACTCAAACCTTAGTTCATTTGAACCCTCTTTAGGTTCGTTCACACCTATTAGTTCATTCAAAACTATTAGTTCGTTCAAACCCCAATTTTTTTTTTTTCTGGCATGGGGTCATTTTTTTCAACTTTTCTTTCCTCACTCCAATTGTAAACCACTTTTGTGGGTTCACCCAATACCATGAGACTTTCGGCGGGAACATGCACAACATCATCCTCATCTATGGATGAGGGCGTAGGGGATGCTGAAGAAGTAGGTGCATGCATGGTTTCTTCCATAAAACCCATCTCATCGGCATAATTCATAGGAAATCTAGTAGTAAAATAATTAGTTAAATTAGTGGGAAAACTGGGGGTGAAGCTAGAGGTGACCTTCATCTTCTCCATCGGAAGGTGTTGCATAGTTCTCTTGACAACGTACTCAAAATTCATGGACTGGGTTGTGATGCTCATAAACCTCCACATCACAAAGAGTTACAACAATCACGAGGTAGACAACAAAAGTATCAACACAAATGAATGGACAAATGTTGTTCACCGTGCGTTCACCAAAAATGTAAGAGAGGGGGACCAACCACACCAAGGCTCTAGGTCACAAAGAGTCGAAAGCGGAGGGCTACCCTAACTTACCTCACTCTAAAAGAACAAGGATCAATAATGAAGAGCACTATGTAGTACTTCTATCACTCTTCACACCCAAGTTTAGGTTTAGGCTAGGCGAGCTAGTTTTTGGAGTCGATATTATGTCTCAGACAACTCTCTATTTGAGGATGATAGCGCGGTGCATTGGCGTCTCTTGGGCGCGCTGACATCTGTACAGTAAAAAAGCAATAAACACAATAGAAACTACCAAAAAACCTACTAACGACCTAACTAGTTAATCTAGATGGTAAAAATAGAATGAGAAAGTATAGAAAATAGATACTAAAATGATAAAGCAAGTAAATAAGAACTAGGGTGACGAAGATGATCTCACAAAAACACCAGTTCGCTAACTAGCTCCACATGTACGTCCTCCTACACATAAGAAAGAGGGAAAATTTTTGGGGTTGTATAGGGGCCTACCTCAGTTAGACCCCCATTTTGGTGTTTTCACCTCCACGGACAACCAAAAAGCAATAGAGTAGAATATGCGATAAGGAAGAGAAAATGAAACAAGAAGCACTACAAACAATATTATGCTACTCGACCAAATCATAGAGGAGAGGAGTGAAGCGTTACCACCTCCACCCAAAAGCCCACTAGCCAATGGAAGGAGAAAGCAAGCTACAAACTTGGCAAAGTCACCACCGCCGCAACCGTGGTGAAAGGAGGTCTCACAAGACTCCAAGTTCACAACGTCTGTAATGGCCTCACACTTGCAATGTGGAGTTGATGGAGTGGTTACGCTACTGCAATGCTCAAAAGTGGGATACTAGAATGCTACTTGAGAGTGAATGAGATGCTAGAGAATTCCAGAGAATCACTAGATAGTGTGAAGAGATGAAATGAATGAAGGAAGAATGTTTTTGAAGGTGGGATGGGAAGAATCTTCCATTTTTGGGGTCGGTTGGTCGAAGAGGGATGTTACAATTCGACTCCAATCGGGTGTGTAACGCCTTTGCCAACTTTAGATGTAGGAATCCGTTAGAGATGGTAGCGCTCCGCGTGGACATCTGTGCACCGCACATTCGTCCCCGACAAATATTTTCTCACCGACACAAATGACAGGTGCCAAGTGGACGGAAGGAAGTTGGGTGATGTGGACTTTCACCTTCGGATTTGATTTTCTAAGGTGAGGGTGTGTGAAAGGGAAATTTACCCAAGGGATGCAAATTCGCTCCTATACACTTATATTATCTTTTTGAGATTTACATCATTATTAAATATGTCATATTTACCTATATCTTTGAAGACACTTATAAAAACCTTTCCCAATCAACACCTAATCTTCTCCTAACTACTATAACCACCAATTAAACACACTTCTCCTATCAGATTTTTTTTTATATATACCAGTAAACATTCCATTTACATGTTATTTTGAAAAACTGTAGTAAACATTTCATTTACTTGTATTCTTATTAAAACCAAATTTAACAAGTTGACAAATGCCTACAGACTTTTATTTACAGTAACCAACCCTCTAATTTGATTTCCATTTCAGTGAGAATTATCAAGAGAAGAGAAAGAACAATAAAAATTTAAAAGACTATTGTCTCTGGTCGAATGACAACGAGCTAAACTCAGGCCAGCCCCACCTCAACTATGCAAAATTGTATACTTTAGTGGCCACCAAACTCTCTTTTTTGTTTCAAACGCTTTTTGGATGTTGTTGAGCAACTATTGTGTTTGCAATAATGGAGTTATACATGTGGTTATCAGATATAAACGATAGTTACCTGGTTTTTAAAAGTGATGTTGACAGTTGTTAATTGGATCTGATTTGAAAACTGTATATGATAATATAACATTTGAAATATTTTGGGCAGACCATCAGCATTTTTAAAGCAATAGCAACAGCACCCAGTCTTTGATTTTGACCGACATTCAGATTTTACAGTACATTAAGGATATAAACTTGTCGATAATTGAGACAAGATTTATAGCTGTAAGTGTTCTGGCATGCTGGGCCCAAATTTGATAAACATTTTTTTCTAGAACGTGTTCATTAATGGTCATTTAAAAGTAAATCGTACCTTATTTAAAAAGAAACTTATTTTATATATAATCTCTCTTTTTGTTATAGTTTTTATTGTAAAGTAGGAGTTGCTTTTTGTAGTGCATTAAATTGATGTTTTGTAGAATATACAATTGTATAGTTGAATCAAATTTATTAATACATAATTTAAGAATAGTGGGTCACATAAATACACATTAGTGAAGAATTGATACTTTGTCAGATGTTATTTATTTTAGTACTATTTTGTTTAAAGTGCATTTAACCCAAGATTAAGTCCACTTAATTTGCTATCTCATTTGCAAAACCTTCATCTAAATATTGTACATTATGATCACTCATTATAAAAGCTCTTTAACTCATTTGTTGACAAGTAAAAGGTATTTTTTAGTGTATGAGAATATTATTTTTTTTTGTTGTCATGCGTCAAAATACAATTTTTAATTACAATTCAATTGCATAGTTTTTGAGTTAAATTTAATGATCTATATTTCATGAGTAGTGGTTCACACGAACCCATCTTTCATGAACATAGATGGTTCATTTATCACTCATTGTATGCTAGTGATGTTTAGAGGGGTGAAGCGTTAATACTTCCTAAGAGTTCACCAATTTCATAATCACTTCAACTCAAGCGTACTTAACCATGGAGTTTCCCCTAAAATTAAGCACACTTAACATTCTATCACATTAGAAAAACCTTCAACAAGTGTTTTCTCTCATGAACCATTGACTACAAAAGCTTCTTTATCTTATCTATTAACAAGTAGAAGATATTTTTGTAGTGCCTCAAATTATGAAGTCTTATCAGAATTCAAACTACTTAGTTTGTGAGTTACACTCATTGACCTATATTTCATGAGTAGTGATTGATAACAATCTATCTTTCATAAAACAATGAAAGGTTCATTTAAGACTTGTTACATCTATAATTTTTAAGTCACACTCATTTACCCATATTTCATGAGTAGTAATTGATACAAACATATATTTCATAAAACAACAAAAGATTCATTTAAGATTTGTTACATCCAAGTAACATTCACAAAAATGAAACAACGAGACTTCCTAAATCAACCATCTCAATAGTAATCAAATTCAAACAAGCTCAATCATATAATTTCTTTCAAAATCAAACTCATTTAACATTCTATCATATAATTTCTTCCAAGATCAAACTCATTTAACATCTACCCATTAACAAACCCTTAACAAATAATTATCTTATAAACTATTTATTATAGAATCTCTTTAACTCATTTTAGATAGCTCAAATGTCCTACCCGACGAATCGCACTGTACAGTTTACGTGCAATCCAAGCTGTATGGAATGAACCCCATTAGCAAACCCTTAACAAATAATTATCTTATAAACTATTTATTATAGAATCTCTTTAGCTCATTTTAGATAGCTCAAATGTCCTGCCCGACGAATCGCACTGTACAGTTTACGTGCAATCCAAGCTGTATGGAATGAACCCCATTAGCAAACCCTTAACAAATAATTATCTTATAAACTATTTATTATAGAATCTCTTTAGCTCATTTTAGATAGCTCAAATGTCCTGCCCGACGAATCGCACTGTACGGTTTACGTGCAATCCAAGCTGTATGGAATGAAACTTCACCTTACACCTTTTCAATTTTCCGCCCCTCTAGGCAACTCTATGAAAAACGGGGATAAATTCAGCAACCAGCGAAAATTCCAGTAGACAGTAAAAACCGTAACTATCATTTGAATGAGTTCGTTAGGACAGAAAGCGATGCCGGATCTACAACAATTATGGACTTCACCAATTCATACCTACAGATCCATTATTGTATCTCTATAAATCCCTTCCAAATGTCGGTACCCAATCCATGGGTCGACTGATGTTTCTGGACAATTCACGAGATGTCATAATTTTTGTATTATCTTTTTAGAAAAAAGCTCCAGAATTCAGGCCGGAAGCTGATTATTCCTTCTCAGAGAATCTTGTTAATGACGATCATTTTCGTGTCCTCCATAATTGCGGAGTTGGGAAAGCTATGGTCTAATAACTCTGTTACGGCCATGCTTGTCTTCTGGACGGCAGCCTGCGGGGTGTTGCTGTTCTATATGTGGAGGCCTCGGAGGATTTTCATGCTGGGATATTCGGCCTACAAGCCCGGCGACGAACGAAAGTGCAGCTATGAACTTTCCGAGTACTTTGCAATGCGGACGGAGAAGTTTGATGAGAAGAGCATGAACTTCATGCGCCAGATTTTTTTGAAATCCGGCATCAGCGACGAGACCTACGGTCCTCCTTTTCCATTCCGAGAAGACAATCCAGTTGAAAGCCTGGAAGCCGGTGTGGAGGAGACGAGAGAAGTGACGTTTGGAGCGGTGGACTCATTGTTTGAGGACACTGGTCTCTGTGCTACAGATATTAATATATTAATCACAACCTGCAGCATGCTCAGCACGGTCCCTTCTCTGGCCTCCATACTCATCAACCACTATAAAATGAAGGATGACGTTAAGTGCGTAAACTTGGCCGGAATGGGGTGCAGCTCTGGTGTTACGGCTCTTCATGCAGCCGCTGACTTGCTCAGGACCTACCCGAAATCGACTTATGCTCTGGTTGTCATTACAGAGAATGTCACGCTTAATACGTATTACGGAAAGGACAGATCCATGCTGGTGACCAACTGTATTTTTAGGGTGGGATGCGCTGCGGTGATTTTGTCCAGCAAGTCACGGGATCGAGGCCGATCGAAGCTGGAGCTGCTTCTTTCGCTGCGAACGCACAGGGGAGCCGATGAGAAGTCCTACCGTGCAGCCTTTCAGCGCGAGGACGAGGAGGGAAGGGTGGGGGTTCAGCTGAGTAAGGACCTCATCAGAGTGGCCGGCGAAGGCCTGCGGGCCCACGTATTGTCCTTGGCTCCGCTGGTTCTTCCTTATTCCGAGCAGTTAAAATATGTGTGGTCTTTTCTGGCCGTAAATGTTTTGAAGATGGAGAGCAAGCTTTATGTTCCCAATTTCTTGAAGGCGTTCGAGCATGTGTGCTTTCATATGGGTGGAAAGGCAGTGCTTAATGAGATCGCCAAGAGCCTCCAGTTTAGCGAGTATTTGGTAGAGCCTGCTCGCATGGCTCTTCATAGGTTCGGGAACACTTCTAGCAGCGCGGTGTTTTATGAATTGGCGTATTTTGAAGCAAAGGAAAGGATCAAGAAAGGGGACAGAGTTTGGATGTTGGCTTTCGGCACAGGATTTAAGTGCAGCACGATTGTCTGGAAGGCTCTCAATGATCTTTCGCCTTCTCCAATAACCAACCCTTGGCTGGATTGTATTCATAGATATCCTGTTAAAAGCTAGGTTTTGCGACAAGCCATGGATTATATGATAACCATATATTTATATGTATTATATATGTAACTTCAAATAAATGAGTGGAAACTGTGGAAGAAGGGGAAGGGAGATTAAAAAGCAATGATCTCCTTATCTCAAAAAATATTTTTATTCCTTATATAACTATTCAAATTTCTACTCTATTAGTTCTCCTCTATCTTGATCTCTCACTCTTCATTAATTTTCACTGGCTTGATTTTACCAGAATTTTCCATCACTAAGTCTTGCTACAGTAGAGGCTGAAAGGCAGAAAAGCCATGCCAAGGATGTGTTGAACTAAATTTGATGATGCGTGGACAGAAATAAGGAGGGCAGATGTAATCCCTGTTTAGTGCAGGGAACCATCAAATGTATAGATATTGTGCTGAACACTGGATGTTGAATTATATATTAAGGTTTGTATGGAAAGTGAATTGGAAATAAGAAGGAAATTGTGTGTTAAAATATAATCTGTGAAGTAGGATTATCTGGCATATTCCAATGAAGCTGTTCCCCGTTTATATTAAAGATTGTGCTTACATCGTTTGGCTGACATTGAATTTATATCATAGGGGAGACCACCGTTAGTCTTTTCCTTTTCCATTTTTCTTAATATGAAATTTGATTTTTTAAATATTAATCACTCAACTAACTTAAATATATTAGTTGAGCTTATAAAAATATAGGTGCATTTAATTTTTGATATAATAAGTGGATGTTTGACTACTTTAAATATTAGAGTAGAGTTAGTGTTTGGTGAGAGTTGTTATAAAAAGGTTAGTGTAGGAATTTGTTAGTTGATACACATTAGAGTTATAAACCCAATGTTTATGAATTACTAGCAGATCTTAAAATATTAGTGTTTAGATCATACTTATTTTGTCAAGTTTCTTTTCTTAAGTAATAAAAAACTTAATTTTAGATGATAAAATCCACCCAATATTTTTTGGAGGTTATCTTGGGTTGAATTTGTCACCACGTCTTTAATATAATATGATGCTCCTTCATCATACAATCTTTACTATGTTAATTTGCATTACTCCTCCAAGGTGTAGTGGATTTTGAATAAAGGATCAAACCCTTAACTCTAATACCATATTAGAATCCCAAAAATCAATTAAAGCCACAATTATCTATTTAAATCAAGAAAATAAAACATCATCTAAAGAGTGAAAAATAGAGGTATTAGTGGTGTCTAAGGACACACAAAATATTATAATTAATTAATTTTTTTTTTTGAGTAAATGAATGAGAAAAGGGCCCAAGGTGCATTACTTACATAGACCTCTAAGTTTGGGAAAAACACCCATATTCTTAAATCCATCCTATCTACATGAATTTCAAATTTAAATTAAATACATCACTTATCCCAACAAGGCAAATATAATCCACCCTTAAATAGGGCCTAACGAGTGCAATTTCATTGTCTAATAGTTTGAAAATAAATTTTACCTTTCCATGACCAATAATCTTGAGAGATATATTGTCTCCCAAAAATACATCCCCTCCATTTTAACTTCCATATACAAAGAACCACTCCTTATACGAAATAATATGAAACAAATCTCTTAAATTAATCAACCATACATGCATCATCATCTACATAAGTACTCCAAGATTCTAAGACAACATCTCTTTCTTTTCAATTGAGAGATTTGTCTCTAAGGGAGATGAATCATCAAATTCTTTAGCTATATTCTTAAATCCAATTTTCTTATTAAAATATCTAATATTTTTTACAATTCCAACTTTTAACCTTTAAATTTTCAAGAGATTTTTTCTCTTTAGATTTTGGTCTTTTAGTTGCATACTTGCTCTTTCCTTTGTAATGTAGTCAAGGATGGAGTACCTTAACATGCAGTCCACCCTTGCAGCCAAACACTTCAAAATTCACACACATTCATTTGTTTTGCCAGTAAATTTAATTACTCTAATTACCAATTCAATTGGAACACTACAACAATGAAGGAAATACAGCCTATAGGTATGCATTCTTTCATCCTTCAAATGAATTAATTAACACATTCAACTCAACACAAATAGGAGTCAACTCACAATTGCATTTCTATTGAATTGATTTATCTTTTTTGAAATTTATACATAATCAACTCTAAAAATAAAGAATTCATGCCTACAAATTCTCTCTTGCAAATCCAACACCCCACTCCTGGCTTCACCCACACAACACAAATCTATAATTACAATTCTAATTTTTGTTCTAAATTCTCCTTCCTAGAGAACTCCCATGCCCCCTTTGGCAATCAAGACTGGTTGCTATGAATTCTACCTTGTTGGGATGAATTCCACACCCCACTTCTTCCTCCTTTTTTCAAGGAAAATTATGCAATTTCCTTGTTTTGATAACTCTGTTCAAAACTCTCCTTCTCCAACCCAGGCATCCCACTTCCTCTCCTGCCTATTCTTTTTCAAAAACTCTCTTATTTTTTCCTCAATGTCTATTCTCCTTCTCCTCTTGGCAACACCCATGTCTCTCCAATTTCGAGGCAATAAAATAATAAAATTGTATTTTGGAAGGCAATGTAATTAAATTTACAAATTCTTTCGTGGCAATTAAATTTACAAATGTTGGTGAGCATATGAATTAATTTAAATAATTAATTCAAATTGAGATCCATAATTCTCCACCTAGCAAGGACTATAAATGAAGCAAAATTAAATTGAAAGAGCATTAAAACTCAAATTATTTAATTTTCACCCGCAACATCATAATTGAACCAAAACCAAAAATTTGAAAAAAAAAGCCAATCAAACAAGGAAATAAAATATTTTTGGGTGATGTTGATTTCTAATTCACTCAAATGCTCCTACATCAGACAAATCGGGTATAAATTTTGTGAGCATAGGCTCACAAAATTGGAGTTGAGTGATAGAACCACTCTTTTAGATTACAAGCAATATGTAGCTGTGAATTCCATCACTGTGAGAAGTGCACATGAAATTATTTATTTTTCCTCCACTTCCAACATCTTGTCCAAACATTCACTATTCTCTTTCAACAACTCTGTAGCCTCTTATTTCTTCCTCTTATGGATTCATGTCCACCATGAACTATCCACCTCCACCTCATGCTTCCTTCATTCTCTCTATTTGTGGGATCCTTCTTACCATATTCCAAACTCCTCCACCAAAAGCATCCCTCTCTCTTTCCATCTCTCTTGAGACTTGACCCACCACATACCGACCACCACCACCAAGTCTCTCCTATAGAATCCTCTACAAATTCTATCCACAAAATGGATCACCCATCCACCAATATGCCTCTGTACTACTTCATGGAAACTAAATTTTTCCATCTACAAGCCCTTTCCTTTCTCCACATTCGCCTCTACCTTCATCAACTAAGGAAAAAATTCATCAAAAGTGAATTTATAATCAAGATTTACCTCATTATTCTTCATTGTCCCAACATATTTTGCTTCATATTTTAGTGTAATAATCATCCTCTCACCTCCAATGACAAGTTTTTAAAGCCACTCTTCATGCTTGTCCATCAACTCTCTTACCAACAACTCATTTATTATTTTCATCTCTTCATTCAAGAAGAGATCATCCTCATCTTCCCCAATTTGTTTACCAAATTTAGAACTATCCAATTTCATAGTTTCAACTTCCAAATCTGATTTATCCTCTTTAATTTATGCAAAAGTAATGTGGAAAATAAAAGATGCATCACTGTTACCTCCCTCTTTCACTATGCCATTATTTGTTATCAACTTCATGCCTTCAAGAAGACATGTCTCTGCTCCAACATCATGGTTTATTCTTCCATTTTGTTCTTGAACCAACATACCATATTTTATAATCATACCTTCTATCACCAAGTTTCCCACCTTTTATTCATTCTTTTGCATGGGAATCTCCTTGTCTCTTGCTTTAGTCTCTTCTTGGTTGCTTGCAAATAAATTGATATTAAATAAAATAGGAGTTTAATCCTTTACCCTCTTCTTTTCCTCTTCATGTTTATTTGTATGGGTTGCAACATATTCACTTTCTCCCATCTTCACATCTATCTTCTTCATTTCCTCCAAAGGACTTGTCATTGTTATAACCTATGACTTAGCATCTTCTCCAATGGTGTGGGCTGCCCCCACTTATTCTTCCTTACATTATTTTTCATGAGTTCTCTCTTCGTTTTCCTCTTTCAAGAGAACACTCTTTGTCACATCTCAATTTCATTACTTGCATTTAATAATGTTGAGTTCATTGAAATATCTGGAAAATGGAATTTACCATTTAGTATTTATGGATATGATAAATGGGATAGTATTTAAAAAAAAAATTATCTTGCAATTTTATGATTTAAAAGAGTTATTTCGTAAGGATTATTGATTAAAGGTTACTGATAAAGCTGGCAAGTGCAAGAACGTGTGTGTGTGTAGAAGCAAGAATTGAAGAATGAGAACTTGATTGAGGTAGGAATTCTTAGCTAGATGGAAAAATAGTAAGAGAGAATAGAATATGGAATCTCATACGCCATAGTAGATTATGGCATATGCATTTGTCTATAATTGATAAATATCATTCTTGTTTGTATCGATTGAAAATTTGGTCGAACAAGCAATCTTTTGAAAAAAATAAATCTAATGCATCCTTGTCTTACTCCGTCTATCTCAAAGTATGATATAAAATGGTATTGGAAATGAATTTGAACACATACCATAATCATAAGGAAAATGATTATATTATTTGTTCTTTTTGATGAACTTGAAAATAGATTCTTGGTAAAAGAAATGGAAAAGAAGAGACAAAAATGTATGTGCAAATTCTATATAGGTATATATATATATAAACATATATATATATATAAACATATATAGTATTAAGTTTATATATATATATATAATATTACAATAAGTTTAAGCAATGAGAGTGTTGTTTTCATGCATAACTCCCATAATGAATGAGAAGGAGCCAACCCCTAAATGCTCAGAAATGGAAAGAAGTAGGCAGATAAGTGATAGTGGCACGAGCGAAGGAATAATAGCCACTAACTCCAAAGATAGCGAGCAAGATATTCTCAATCAAAGGGGGTGATTTGATGGAGAAAATCTAGCAAAAAACAAGAAGAATTGAAAAGTGAAATTGACAGGGTAAGGGGGAACGACCGAATAGGGAGTTGTTGCTAATTTACACTAAGGAAAAAGAACTAGGATTTTTGCATCAAAGAGAGGTAATCTCAATGTTGCATTTGATGTTTCCTTTTTCTGTTAATTGGAATTTGTTTGTATGCTCTATCTTGAAGGAGTCAAGTAATTTATTTATGTTGATTTTCTTAAACAATGCTCTTGATATGCAAAATTTGTGGCTTTGGATTTGTGTTTATGTCACTATTTAATATACCCCCATTTTTTTTTTCTCTACTAGCCCTATTTGGGTCCGAGCCACCATGTTGAGCTTTGTTCTTTTTGGATACCCAACATGTACGGGTATCAGGTCAAATACTTGTGATGGGTTCTCGCCCACATGTAGCATTTTCCTTGTAGTCGTGATCATTCAATCCAACTTATGTTGTTACATTTCATTATTAGGGTAAACCCCACCTTGTATATTCTATTTGTTTAGAAGGACACTGTTTGGTGTTCGAATTATTATCTGTGAACTATTAAATGGCTAAATGGATATTAAACTATTCAATGTTTTCTATTTCTTTAGTGCTCTATGAGTGCCTAGCTATTGCTAGCCGAATGATTATATGATTTCATTATTTTGACCATCGATGAATGGAATGCATCTACTAATCTGGTATTATGATTATTACACCTAATATTCGGTGTGGTTTATGTGGAAATTCGAGTCCTACTATAGAATGGACGGAATGATGAACTCATCGTCCCCATTTTATTTTTATGTTGTGTCAAACAATTTCATTTTAAATCTGTTTAATATGAGGAGTATGAATGATGCTATCATTCACTTGGATAACTCACAACCGAAGGTTGTGAACATTCCTTACATGACAACATTGCATGATGTTATGTTATGTTGCTAGTGTTGGGCCATCTCAAGTCACAGTTACATGAATCTTTTGAATCATCTCTTTCATTCGAAGTTTCTATATGTGTATATATATATACACTTATATACTATCATGTTATTCCAATGTTCGAAGGATGATAATACTCTATTTCTTATAGATAAAAGATACCTTTACCATATAATCAACTGATCCATAGCGCAAAATATAGTTGGTAAATAAAGGTACTTAATGATAACCAATATCATGTTATCGTTTACACAATAACATACTTATCGGTATCTTTATGTGGTCATTGTTATTGTTAGAAAAAATCAATCAACATTATAGTGATATGATTTTTGAATGACTAATAATGTGAAGAACTGGAACTAAACGTTAAATGGACCTATTTTGGTTGGAAATAAAATGAATATAGAACCTTATATTATCTTAGATTGAAGGATATTTTTATGATAATTTCATTTTATTCACTGGAATTGATTATTCTCGATCTTGTAAATCATCCACGTTCCATTTTGAATTGATTTATGATCCACATGAGATGAGTGACTATTGATTAAATGATTCCTTTGTATCTTAATTGAGTTGAGTTGTTATTAAAAGGTTTAATGGAATACTTGAATGAAGTTGGTACTTTTTTTTTTTCTTCTGAATATGGAAAACTTCTAAGGAAGATTTTTCTTTTAATATTCATAATGTATACACATATTTCAATTGTGTTTATTTCGAAGAATATATGTGTACATTCATAAATGATTCATTTATATGCATGTGCACATACATGTGGTATACCTTTTGATTGATCTTGAATTACTCATTGATTAAGATTGTTAAAATTCATTTGCAAAGGAAATAATTATAGAAATGGAACATTGTTGAATTGCAATACGAGTCTTAATAGAAAGATAAGTGTATGATGAATAGATGAATGGTTATAACATATCTAGATAGAATATTTGTTGATGATAATGAAATGGAATGATACAAGAGCACTATGATAGACTGCAACACAGTAGAATATGATGCCAATAGATGGTATAAAAGGGAGGGATACCCCTTTGTTATGATGGTATTTTCCTTCAGAAATGGATGCCAGAGAGTGTAGATTTGATTTTCCAAATCTAACCTGAGTTGCATTTTATGTAGAATGATCTTGGCCAATCTTTGCAGTCATTTTATTTACAAAACAGACCATTTAATATTTATCCTATCTCTATTGTAATTTTTTTATTTACATAACATGGAACTTGCATATTCTAATAGTATATAGAAATGCATGTAGTTAGGCACATAGATTCCACCTTGCAAATTGTATCTCTTGCTAAGTGTTCTGTGTAGGGTCGGGTATTCTTTGACCAACTTAAGAATTCTAGGGAAGCATTGCTTCGTGGTTGGGTGGAAAAGAACCTCAACCATGTTCTCGTCCACCAATGCAGTTGAGCTATCAAAAAAGAATTATAATGGAATTCTATATATGTACTTGTATCATTGATGTAATTGATGCAATTGGTCTAATTGATGCAATTAGTCTAATTGGTGTAATTGGTGAAATTGATGTATTGACTTGGAGGCGTTTGAGTGCCAACTCAAACTTGTAAATTGACTATTGAAATTTGGAAATGAATATATATTAGATTTTTATTTATTTATTTATGGACATGAAATTGCTAAATGGAAATAACTATGGGATTTATGTCATAAATTATATTCATAATGTCAATTCTTAATTTATTGAGGAAAATTTAGTTGGGCATGTTACATTTGGTATCAGAGATCAAGGTTTCGATCTATGAATATGAGCCCATGATGGTTGAACTAGAGAATAGTAGACCCTTAACTAGATTTGAGTTACCTAGAGAATAACCAATTTGAATTGGTTGCAAGAAATGGGAAGGTACAAGTTAGGAAGAAAGAAGAGAAAAAGAATTAGGGCTTCAAAGAAGCTAGTTGTTATCGAAGAAAATCCCAAACTTGAGAACCAACCTCAGATTCTTGATGATGAAACTCTAGCACACAGCCTCACATGTCTCAAGTTGGAGAGAGGAAAAAAAATTAAGGAGGTGAACTCCTAAGGCTAAGAAACCCTCTGTATTTAGAGATTAGAGAATAGGATGTGGACCTAACACACCTCTATTGACTAAAGAGGAGAAGGAGTGCTTGCACACATGTCCTTCCTCACCCAAGAGGGATGATGTAAATTCGGATAAGGATCCAGAGGAATGTACTCTTTCCAATAATGAGGGAACTGCTTAGAATGGAAAAACATTTGTAAATAAGGATTAGTGTAAATCCATATTTAATATAAATAATTTTTTTTTTTTTTGTAGTTCAAGTGCACAAAACTTGAAGACTTATTTTTTTGTAAATGAAAATGTATATCTCTTTTAAATTACATGTTGTCTTCATAGTAATATATAGATGCAATAGTTTAAAAATGTTAAACCTTGTGTTAAGATACTTTAAATGCGACTGTGGTGCAGGTCAAGTGTGAGTCATTATGGTGAATACCAAACAAGAAGCAGGAAATAGCGGATAGGAAAATGGGCCAAGAAAGAGGCTAGACCAAATCCTGAAACTCTTGAACTGGAAAGAAACCTAAATGGAACATTTGGAACAAGAGGTCCAAGGGGTGCGAGAAGATCAAAATCTTAGGAATGAGGTACCTGACAAAGGAGAAAGGGCCCAATGGGATCTTAATCAAGTCCGAATTAAGGAAGAATTGGGGAAATATCTTATAAAGGTAGCATCATCAAAATTTGATGGCAAGGCCATCAAAGATGGGGCTGATGCCTGGATCATAAAGGTGGAAAAATAATTTGCGCTCCACAACCTGCCAGACCAAACTAAGGCTACTTGGGTTGCATATCAATTTTCTAGAGAGGCAACTACTTGGTCCCAAGACAATGAGAAGGAAGAAGGGAGACTTTCACCAGAGGAGATCACTTGGGAGTTTTTCCTTGAATATTTTAGGAAGAGATGGCTTCCATAACTTTTCTTTGACAAGAAGGTGACTGAATTTTAGAATCTGACCCAGGATAGCCTGACAGTAGTTCAGTATTGGGAGAATTTTACCAATTTGCTCAGGTATGTGTCATAGTATCAGTCTGATGAGTCTTTTCAAATTCAAAACTTTATTAGGATTGAGACCCCACATTGGAGCTGAGGTGGATCTTCACAATCCTCTTCCAATGGTAGAAGATTTTGAGAAGGCCATTAAGCAAGAATAGAAGCGAAAAAAGTTGTCCAATGTTTGCAAGGGTCCAGACTTTGGGCCTCGATTCGGAAACAAAAAGTTTCAGAAGGGTGATGGATAGAAGGGAAATAAGTCCCATCAAATCAAAAATTTGAAAAGAGAAGGCAACCCTCTAGAAAAAGGAATAAGGCAACTAAAGAAGAAGGAATAAAAGGGCTAACAAGAGCAACAATAACTTTAATAGTAACTAGAGGTTCTCAAAAGAGGATAGGTCTAGAGGTCAAAAAGGACCACGTGATGGATGTTATACTTGTGGGGGAGACCTATATGTGTCTAATTTCCCTCATAATTCAAAATCACAGAAGGAAGGAAACCATTAGCAGACCCCACAACACAAGATCCATGCAGCGGTGGATAATAGGCAAGAAAAGTACTAGGCTTCTCTGATTAAATTGACAGGTTAGCTCTATGGTTTAATCATTTCTATTTTGATATATACTAGAGCTACCAAGTGTTTTATAGATCCTAGAATGATTTCTAAGCTGCCCATTCAACCTGGAAATCTAGAAAACTCATGGTCTGTTCAGTATGAGAATCGAGCAGAGTGAGAAGTAGATTAATGTTTCTTTTGAAACGAGTTAGAACTTCCCAGCTTCTTGACCCAATTTGACCTTTATGTGGCACCACTAGGGTCCTTGGATGTAATCTTCAAAATTAATTGGTTAATTGAGCACAAAGCCATTGTAAATTGTGAGGATAAGATGGTGAGATGTATGTATGACAATGGGTACCTGGTTGAGATACATGGGATACAAAGACCCCTAGACCTTAGGTGGATTTTACCTATGCAACTCAAGAGGGCTCAAAGGAAAGGTTGTCTTTTACGTTGTGCATGTCAGTGAACCTGACAATGAGAAACCATACCTAGATGATTATCCAATCCTTACAAAATTATGGGATGTGTTTCCCAAAGATCTCACCGAGATGCGTCCAAAGCGAGAATTTGATTTCTCCATCGATCTAGTGCCAAGAGTCAAGCCTCAGTCTAAGGCCCCATATAGTATGACCACCACTGAGTTTTATGAATTGAAAGATCAATTATAGGAGCTGCTACACAAGGGGCTTATTAGATCTAGTGTGTCACCATGGGGAGAACTGGTTATCTTTGGGAAAAAGAAGGATGGAACCTTGCATATATGCATTGAATATAGATGTTAAACAAGGCGACCATCAAGAATCAATGTCCCCTTCTGAGGATCGATGAATTATTTGATTAGATGAAGGGAGCAACAATATTCTCAAAAATAGATCTCAGATCTAGATATCATTATTTGAGTATAAAGGAAGAAAATATTTGAAATACTACCTTCCAAACTTGGTATGGACATTAATAGTTCATCGTTGTACCAAATTTGGATTAACCAATGCACCCAAAAATTTCATGAATCTTATGAACAATGTGTTTTGAGACTGTGTGGATGATTTTGTCCTAATATTTATTGATGAAATTTTGGTTTATTCCAAGTCTATTGAGGAACACAATCAACACTTGAGGATAGTCTTACTACGTTTGAGGGAAAATACGCTTTTTGGAAAGCTATCCAAGTGCTCATTTTATCAGGATAGGGTGCACTACCTAGGCCACATTATATAAGCTGATGGAGTCTCTATAGATCCTAAGAAGATAAAATCCATCATAGAGTGGTCAGAACCTTAGAGTGTGATGAAGGTGCAAAGATTTATGGGCCTTGCCAGATATTACAAAAAAATTGTGCAAGGGTTTTCTAAAATTACAACCCTGATAAAATGTCTCCAAAAGAAAGGAAAGAGGTTTGAGTGGACCAAGAAGTGTGAACAAGCTTTCCAATCCTAAAGGAGAATCTCATAGTATCCCTAGTGCTAACTATTCTATATCCCAATGGTCAATTCCTAATGATTATAAATTCTTTAGGAGACGAAGTAGGAGCAATGTTAATACAAGAAGCACAAGTAGTGGTATATGAGTCTAGGAAGCTAAAACAACATGAAGTAAATTATGCCTCACATGATATAGAATTAGTAGCTATAGTGCATGCCATATAGATGTGGAGACATTATCTTTTGGGAAAGCTATTTGAGCTCAAAATGGATCATTTAGGATTGAGATACATCTTCACTCAACCAAACCTAATGAACGATAGAGGAGATGGCTAAAATTCCTTAGCGAGTATGACTTCAAAACTGAGTATATAAAAGGAAAGAAAAATAGAGTGGAATATGCTCTTAGTAGAGGAATAAATTTGGTGGCCATGACCTCTATGAGATATAATCTGAGCTAGTAGGTGATGCAACACTTGCAAGGTGATGACCATTATGAAAATGGTGAAAAAGGATCTAAAATAAAATCCATCAAACTATAAATTTGATGTGTATGAATTTAAATAAGATGGTATCTTGAGATACCGGAGGTGATTGTATATTCCAAATTCTTGAGAGCTTAGGGAGGTGGTCCTAGACGAAGTCCACAATGCAGCATATTCAGGACACCCCAAAGTTACAAATATGATCATAGAATTGAAAACCTTGTATTATTGGCCAAAATTTAGGAAGGACGTAGTGGAATACTTAACCAGATGCCTGGAGTGTTAGCGAGTTAAGGATGAGTATGTGCATCTAATAGGGCTCCTTTACCCTCATGATATACTTGAGTATGAATGACAAGTGATAAGCATGGACTTTATATAGGGGTTAACTCTAAGTAAGAATATACATGATGTCATTCTGGTAGTAGTCGATAAGTAGACTAAGGTGGCACATTTTATTCTAGGAAATGGGTATGTGTAGGATCATCATGGAGAAAATAGGCCCTTAGGTGGCGACGAAAATTCAAAAAATCAGAGTTAGGCAACTTGATGTAAAAATTTGAATAAGTTATCTATATTATTTCAAAAATGAAAGGAAACTAGGTGTGCGGAATTACAGTTTCCTACACTAATCTATGAGGAGAGGAGACTGCAAAATTCGTTTTAACCCTTACAATTATAGAATTTTAAACATATGTTAACTTAGATGTTGCTGCAATCACATACATAAAGAAATAGAGACAAAAGATAGAAGTGACACAAAGATTTATCGTGGGGAAAACCTTTCGGTAAAAAACCCCACACTCCAAAACCTGCACAATGTATTATCAAAACACTTGTTGTTTACAACACACTTGCAATGCAAGCTATCATGGAGTCTTCGACACTCGTATCTGGAGACAATCCAATAGCATAACAATACCTGTAAAACCTATATATATCTCCCATACAAAGCACTACTTATATAGACTTTTACAAGGCCAAAAAGGCATCTCCTTGAGATAGGCATCCAACATGGGTGCATGGCCCAAAACCAACGCCTAGGGACACATGTCCAAGTGTGTCATAAGTCCTGACACTTGTCCCAACATGCATTCCATAAGTGGGTCACCCATTCCTAAGTTTGGGCAATGACAGATGCTCTTACGGTTCTTATACCGTCATAGAATCTGCCAGAAATAACCGTTATGACAGCTATAAGAGAATCTATCATACACATGCTATAAATAGCATATTCTCTTACAACATGTCATAGATGCTCCTTGGGTGCCCAAATAGGCCTTAGTCAAAGATGCTCTTACATGCATTTCTTACATGTCTTCACCTGTCATAAAATCTTCCTTAGCTCTTACATGTCGTAGAATCCGTCATAACTATTTCAGTCATGATTACATTACACATTCTCCAAAGTGCCAACACTTGGAAAAAAAATCCTACCACAAAGTGGGATGCTTAGAATCCCCTAGACCAAGTTGACCATCCTAGTCATATTCCAAGTGGAGTGACAACTCACCGTGTCCACTCACACTAAATGACAAAATGGATGTGCAACTTAAATACATTATTTGCAAACAATTAATTACAAAACAAATAAATACATGCTAGGAATTTACAAGGTTGAGACACCTTAATTTCCAACATTCTCCCACTTGTTGAACACCTTGTAAGAGCCAAAGGAAATAACAAGATTTAACTGCTATAGGCCAAGAGGCCCATAGACTCCGAACACCATCTGAACTTCTATGTGCCCACCAGTTTCGTCAATGCATCTGCAACATTCTTCACTATATCTACCTTCTCCAAGTTTACCTTTCCATCCTCTACCCTTTCTCACACGAAGTGAAACTGCACATCAATGTGCTTCATTCTAGCATGGAAAGTTGGATTCTTCACAAGGCAAATAGCACTCTGACTGTCACAACAAATCGTAATCTGTCCTGCATCAATACCAACATCTGAACACAGTCTCCTAAGCCAAATGGCTTCCTTACAAGCATGAGTAGCTGCCATATACTCAGCTTCTGTCGTGGACAAAGCGACCACAGGTTGTCGCTTACTCATCCAACTGATAGCACCACCAAACATAGTGAACACATATGCACTGGTGGATCTTCTGCTGTCAATGTCACCTGCCCAATCTGAATCCACAAACCCATGAATACAGAATGAATGCGGAGCTCCAGAAGAATTGCCATGATAGCAAATAGAATACTCAGAAGTACCCCTCAAGTATTTGAACACTCGCTTAACTGCATCCCAATGGAACCGTCCAGGGTTAGCCATAAACTGACTCAGGACTCCCATTTCTTGGGCAAAGTCTGGTCTAGTACAAACCATAGCATAGATCAAACTGCCAACTGCACTAGCATAAGGTACTCTGCTCATGTCCTCCACCTCACTAGGAGATTTTGGACAATCATCTACAGATAAATTTGTTCCCAAAGAAATAGGAACACACAATGGTTTGCAATCTGCCATGTTGAACCTGTCTAACATGGTCTTCACATACTTCCTCTGACTTAACCAAAGTTTTCTGTTAGGCCTGTCTCTATTGATTTCCATTCCCAAGATATACCTAGCTGCCCCTAGATTTTTCATATCAAACTGTGCTGACAACTGGGACTTCAAATCAGAAATCATATTCATACCCTTCCCAATCAACAACATATCATCAACATATAGTGCAATAATAAGAATTTGATCATTGTCAACTTTGTAATACACACAATGATCTAATTTCGATCTCAGAAATCCAATTGACAACACAAAGGTATCAAACTTCAAGTACCACATCCTAGGAGATTGCTTCAAACCATATAAAGACTTCTTTAACTTGCAAACCAAAGATTCTTTACTTTTCTCAATGTAGTGCTCAGGCTGTGACATGTAAATCTCTTCCTCCAAGTGACCATGAAGGAAAGTAGTCTTCACATCCATCTGTTCTATCTCTAAATCATAAGATGCTGTAAGAGATAAAAAAAATCGAATAGATGTCAACTTTGCAACAAGAGAAAATATTTCACCATAATCAATTCCCTCCACCTGTGAATATCCCTTCGCAACCAATCTAGCCTTGTACTTCTCAACACTGCCATCTGCACAAAACTTCTTCTTGAACACCCATTTACATCCAACAGGTTTTCATCCTTTAGGCAATGGTACCAGGTCCCATGTTTTGTTTTTCTCCAATGAAGCCATCTCATCCTCCATGGCCTCAATCCATGAACCTGCATCTTTCATACCCATTGCCTCTTTCACAGTTCCAGGCTCATCAATGTTAGTAATCAAGGCAAAAGCACAATTGGAATCTAACATAGAAAATCCAAACCTCTCTGGCTGCTTTCTTTCTCTCATGGATCTCCTCAAGGACTGAGATTGAGGTTCTCCCTCTTCTTTTGAACTCTCAGAGCTGCTAGAGATTTCCTCATCATCAGATCCAACTGGGTCTCTCTGTTCAGTCTTCTTCGGGGTAGAAGGTAACTGAACCACATCTTCTTTCTTTTCTGTTTCATCTGGCTGTAGGATAACCGGAGAAGGTGTTAGCTCTCTAAAAATAACATTTCTACTATAGAAACACCTTACCAGTCACAGGATCCCAAAGCTTGTACCCTTTCACACCAACACTGTAGCCGATGAAGATACATTTAACTGCATTGTTTTCCAATTTAGACCTTTTCTCCTTAGGCACATGTGCATAAGCTTCACAACCAAAAAAACGAAGATGTCTAATGGAAGGCTTCTTACCAGACCACACCTCCATGGGTGTCTTACCAACAAGAGCTAATGTAGGAGATCTATTAACCAAATAGCAAGCAGTGGCTACAACTTCTGCCCAAAACCTTTGTTCGAGGCTTGCTCCACTAAGCATACTCCTAGCCTTCTCCGCCAGGGTCCTGTTCATTCTTTCTGCAACTCCATTTTGCCGTGGGGTATAAGGAGTTTTATTATGCCTTTCAATACCTCACTCTTTACAGAACTTCTCAAACTCTATCGAACAAAACTCACCACCGTTATCAGTTCTCACACATTTAATCTTTTTACTAGTCCGATTCTCAACGAGAGCTTTAAATTCCTTGAACCGACTAAAGACTTCAAACTTGCTTCTAAGGAAATAAATCCATGTCCTTCTACTGTAATCATCTATGAAATATACAAAGTATATAGATTTGGAGAGAGAAGGAACATTAACAGGACCAAATACATCAGAATGAATTAGATCCAATACACCAGAAGTCTTATGAGAACTAGAATAAAACTGAACACGGTTTTGTTTTCCATAAACACAATGTTCGCAAAAGTCAAACTCAAGATTACAATCATTTAACCCCTCAATGAGGTTCTTGTTCTTCAGGGTTCTAAGACCCTTCTCACCAATGTGGCCAAGTCTCATATGCCACAACATTGTCTTTTCAGCAGGAAGTTTCCCTTCCAAAGTGTTTACACCCTTGGGTACACAAGATGCACTACCATTAGAACCTGTTACAATAGATTTCTTCACTGCTCATTCAAATGGTGGGGATGAAGTGACTATAGCTCTCTTCCTTGAGACAAAAGAACTATTGCACTATGAAGTGCATGCTTCCAGCTAAAACAGAGTACCTCTCTATGTACCCTTCGCGAGCACCATAGCTCCTCTAGTCATCTTGCATCCATCTTTTGAAATGACAACCTGCAAACCTGCATCATTCAACATACTTACAAAGAGCAGGTTCCGTGCCAAGCCTGGGATGTGCATTACTCCATTGATCCCCTTCACTCGTCCATTAGGGAATTGAATAGAGACTCTTCCTCAACCAACGATCTTCAGGTGAGAGTCATCACCTAGGTACACCTTTCCACCATCGAACTCCTCATACTTTGAGAACCAAATTCGATGAGACGTCATGTGGAATGAAGCACCAGATTCAATCAGCCACACATCATCTGATGCATGGCTAGCCAGGGTTGTGATGAAAGCATCTCCATCATCTTGGGTTCTATCGGAATCTGAATCTGGTGATTTCTTCTTCTTTGACTCTTTGCAATCTCTTCTGAAGTGCCCAAATTTTCCACAGTTCCAACAAGTAGCCTTGGTCTTTCCAGGAGTCTTGGATCTCCCATGGGATTTGGATCTACCCTTCTCAGGTTTCTTGTCCTTCTTCTTCCATCGGTCTTCCACGAATAGCAAGGGCTTCTTTGGCCGTATCAGATGTCTTTCTTCGCAACTCTTTAGATAACAATGAAGATACCACTTCATCCATTTTGAATGTGGATGTGGTACTTCCAATGGCCATCACAAGATGGTCCCATGAGTCTGGGAAGGAACACAACAGGGTCATACATCGATCCTCCTCCTCCATTTTTACTCCAATGGATGTCAACTATGCAATATGCATGTTAAATCCATTAAGGTGATCAACAACAAATCCACCATCCTCCATTCTTAGAACATACAACTTTTTTCTCAGGAATAGTTTATTAACCAAGGACTTGGCCTGATACATAGACCCAAGCCTTGTCCACAAGGAGTTTGCAGTCTTCTCATCAAGAACATTCAGGAGAACATAATCAGCTAGACAGAGTCTTATGATTCCCTTAGCTTTCCGAACCTTGAGATCCCAGTCATCTTGAGACATAGCTGTTGGTTTAGTAGCATTTGAGACAGCTTCCCAAACATCTCTATCGACTAGCATGTCCTCCATCTTGAGCTTCCAAAGCTCAAAATTCGTGCCGGTGAATCTCTCCACCTCCATCTTGTTGTATGAAGAACTTGCCATCTCTTTCCTGCAATAAGGTTATTGAATACTCTGCACAATACTCCCACTCAATCTGAGATTAGCTCAAAAAACCCTTTACCCAACAACTAGGACCAAAGGTGATCAAGCTCTGATACCAACTGAAAGGAAACTAGGTGTGTGGAATTACAGTTTCCTACACTAATCTATGAGGAGAGGAGAGTGAAAATTCGTTTTAACCCTTACAATTATAAAATGTTAAAGATATATTAACTTAGATGTTGCTGTAATCACATACATACAAAAATAGAGACAAAAGATAGAAGTGACACAAAGATTTATCGTGGGGAAAACCTTTCGGTAAAAAACCCCACACTCCAAAACCTGCACAATGTATTATCAAAACACTTGTTGTTTACAACACACTTGCAATGCAAGCTATCACGGAGTCTTCGACACTCGTATCTAGAGACAATCTGGTAGCATAACAATACCTGTAAAACTTGTATATATCTCCAATCCAAAGCACTGCTTATATAGAATTTTACAAGGCCAAAAAGGCATCTCCTTGAGCTAGGCGTCCAACATGGGTGCATGGCCCAAAACCAACGCCTAGGGACACATTTCCAAGTGTGTCATAATTCCTAACGCTTGTCCCAATATGCATTCCATAAGTGGGTCACCCATTCCTAAGTTTGGGTAATGACAAATGCTCTTACGGTTCTTACACCATCATAGAATCTGCCATAAATAACCGTTATGACAGCTGTAAGAGAATCTTTCATACACATGCTATAAATAGCATATTCTCCTATAACATGTCATAGATGCTCCTTGGGCACCCAAATAGGCCTTAGTCAAAGATGTTCTTACACACATGTCTTACATGTCTTCACCTGTCATAGAATCTTCCTTACTTAGCTCTTACATGTCATAGAATCCATCATAACCGTTTCAGTCATGATTACCTTACACATTCTCCAAAGTGCCAACACTTGGCAAAAAAATCCTACCACAAAGTGGGATGCTTAGAATCCCCTAGACCAACTTGACCATCCTAGTCATCTTCCAAGTTGAGTGACAACTCACCGTGTCCACTCACACTAAATGACAAAATGGATGTGCAACTTAAATACATTATTTGCAAACAATTAATTAAAAAACAAATAAATACATGCTAGGAATTTACAAGTTTGAGACACCTTAATTTCCAACATTCTCCCACTTGTCGAACACCTTGTAAGAGCCAAAGGAAATAACAAGATTTAACTGCTATATGCCAAAAGGCCCATAGACTCCAAACACCATCTGAACTTCTCTGTGCCCACCAGTTTCGTCAATGCATCTGCAATATTCTTCACTGTATCTACCTTCTCCAAGTTTACCTTTCCATCCTCTACCATGTTTCGTACGAAGTGAAACTGCACATCAATGTGCTTCGTTTTGGTATGGAAAGTTGGATTCTTCGCAAGGAAAATAGCACTCTGACTATCACAACAAATCCTAATCTGTCCTGCATCAATACCAACATCTGAACACAGTCTCCTAAGCCAAATGGCTTCCCTACAAGCATGAGTAGCTGCCATATACTCAGCTTCTGTCGTGGACAAAGCGACCACAGGTTGTCACTTACTCATCCAACTGATAGCACCACCAAACATAGTGAACACATATGCACTAGTGGATCTTCTGCTGTCAATGTCACCTGCCCAATCTGAATCCACAAACCCACGAATACATAATGAATGCGGAGCTCCAGAAGAATTACCATGATAGAAAATGGAATACTCAGAAGTACCCCTCAAGTATCTGAACACTCGCTTAACTGCATCCCAATGGACCCATCCAGGGTTAGCCATAAATCGACTCAGGACTCTCATTGCTTGGGCAATGTCTGGTCTAGTACAAAGCATAGCATACATCAAACTGCAAACTGCACTAGCATAAGGTACTTTGCTCATGTCCTCCACCTCACTAGTTAATTTTGGACAATCATGTATAGATAAATTTGTTCCCAAATAAATAGGAACACACAATGGTTTGCAATCTACCATGTCGAACCTATCCAACATGGTCTTCACATACTTCCTCTGACTTAACCAAAGTTTTCTGTTAGGCTTGTCTCTACTGATTTCCATTCCCAAGATATACCTGACTGCCCCTAGATTTTTCATATCAAACTGTGCTGACAACTGGGACTTCAAATCAGAAATCATATTCATACCCTTCCCAATCAACAACATATCATCAACATATAGTGCAATAATAAGAATTCAATCATTGTCAACTTTCTAATACACACAATGATCTGATTTTGATCTTAGAAATCCAATCAACAACACAAAGGTATCAAACTTCAAGTACCACATCCTAGGAGATTGCTTCAAACCATATAAAGACTTCTTTAACTTGCAAACCAAAGATTCTTTACCTTTCTCAATGTAGTGCTCAGGCTGTGACATGTAAATCTCTTCCTCCAAGTGACCATGAAGGAAAGCAGTCTTCACATCCACCTGTTCTACCTCTAAATCATAAGATGCTGTAAGAGATAACAAAAATCAAATAGATGTCAAATTTGCAAAAAGAGAGAATATTTCACCATAATCAATTCCCTCCACCTGTGAATACCCCTTCACAACCAATCTAGCCTTGTAAGTTTCTCAACACTGCCATCTTCACAAAACTTCTTCTTGAACACCCATTTACATCCAATAGGTTTCCGTCCTTTAGGCAATCGTACCAGGTCCCATGTTTTGTTTTTCTCCAATGAAGCCATCTCATCCTCCATGGCCTTAATCCATGAACTTGCATCTTTCATACCCATAGCCTCTTTCACAGTTCTTGGCTCATCAATGTTAGTAATCAAGGCAAAAGTACAACTGGAATCTAACATAGAAAATCCAAACCTCTCTGGCTGCTTTCTTTCTCTCATGGATCTCCTCAAGGACTGAGATTGAGGTTCTCCCTCTTCTTTCAAACTCTCAGAGCTGCTAGAGCTTTCCTCATCATCAGATCCAATTGGGTCTCTCTGTTCAGTCTTCTTAGGGGTAGAAGGTAACTGAACCACATCTTCTTTCTTTTCTGTTTCATCTGGCTGTAGGATAACCGGAGAAGGTGTTAGCTCTCTAAAAATAACATTTCTGCTATACAACACCTTACTAGTAAAAGGATCCCAAAGCTTGTACCCTTTCACACCAACATTGTAGCCGATGAAGATAAATTTAACTACCTTTTTTTCCAATTTAGACCTTTTCTCCTTAGGCACATGTGCATAAGCTTCACAACCAAAAACATGAAGATGTCTAATGGAAGGCTTCTTACCAAACCACATCTCCATGGGTGTCTTACCAACAAGAGCTGATGTAGGAGATCTATTAACCAAATAGCAAGCAGTGGCTACAACTTCTGCCCAGAACCTTTGTTCGAGGCTTGCTCCACTAAGCATACTCCTAGCCTTCTCCATCAGGGCCCTGTTCATTCATCTGCAACTCCATTTTGCTGCGGGGTATATGGAGTTGTCTTATGCCTTTCAATACCTCGCTCTTTACAGAACTTCTCAAACTTTTCCAAACAAAACTCACCACCGTTATCAGTTCTCACACATTTAATCTTTTTACTAGTCCGATTCTCAACGAGAGCTTTAAATTCCTTGAACCGACTAAAGACTTCAAACTTGCTTCTAAGGAAATAAATCCATGTCCTTCTATTGTAATCATCTATGAAAGATACAAAGTATACAGATTTGAAGAGAGAAGGAACATTAACAGGACCAAATACATCAGAATGAATTAGATCCAATACACCAGAAGTCTTATGAGAACTAGAATAAAACTGAACACGGTTTTGTTTTCCATAAACACAATGTTCGCAAAAGTCAAACTCAAGATTACAATCATTTAACCCCTCAATGAGGTTCTTTTTCTTCATGGTTCTAATACCCTTCTCACCAATGTGGCCAAGTCTCATATGCCACAACATTGTCTTTTCAGCAGGAAGTTTCCCTTCCAAAGTGTTTGCACCCTTGGGTACACAAGATGCACTACCATTAGAACCTGTTACAATAGATTTCTTCACTGCTCGTTCAAATGGTGGGGATGAAGTGACTGCAGCTCTCTTCCTTGAGACAAAAGAACTATTGCACTGTGAAGTGCATGCTTCTAGCTGAAACATAGTACCTCTCTGAGTACCCTTCGTGAGCACCATAGCTACTCTAGTCATCTTGCATCCATTTTTAAAAATGACAACCTGCACACTTGTATCATTCAACATAGTTACAAAGAGTAGGTTCTATGCCAAGCTTGGGATGTGCATTACCCCATTGATCCCCTTCACTCTTCCTCGACCAACGATCTTTAGGTGAGAGTCATCACCCAGGTACACCTTTCCACCATCAAACTTCTCATACTTTGAGAACCAACTTCGATGAGAGGTCATGTGGAATGAAGCACCAGAGTCAATCAACCACACATCATCTAATGCATAGGCGGCCAAGGCTGTGATGAAAGCATCTCCATCATCTTGGATTCTATTGGAATCTGAATCTAGTGATTTCTTCTTCTTTGACTCTTTGCAATCTCTTCTGAAGTGCCCAGATTTTCTACAGTTCCAATAGGTAGCCTTGGTCTTTCTAGGAGTCTTGGATCTCCCATGAGATTTGGATCTACCCTTCTCAGGTTTCTTGTCCTTCTTCTTCCATCAGTCTTTGGGTCTTCCACGAACAGCAAGGGCTTCTTTGGCTGTATCGGATATCTTTCTTCACAACTCTTTAGATAACAATGAAGATACCACTTCATCCATTTTGAATGTGGATGTGGTACTTCCAATGGCCATCACAAGATGGTCCCATGAGTCTGGGAAGGAACACAATAGGGTCATACATCAATCCTCCTCCTCCTTTTTTACTCCAACGGATGTCAACTATGCAATAAGCATGTTAAATCCATTAAGGTGATCAACAACAGATCCACCATCCTCCATTCTTAGAACATACTTCTTTCTCAGGAATAGTTTATTAACCAAGGACTTGGCCTGATACATAGACCCAAGCCTTGTCCACAAGGAGTTTGCAGTCTTCTCATCAAGAACATTCAGGAGGAGATAATCAGCTAGACAGAGTCTTATGATTCCCTTAGCTTTCCGAACCTTGAGATCCCAGTCATCTTGAGACATAGCTGTTGGTTTAGTAGCATTTGAGACAGCTTCCCAAACATCTCTATCGACTAGCATGTCCTCCATCTTGAGCTTCCAAAGCTCAAAATTCATGCAGGTGAATCTCTCCACCTCCATCTTGCTGTATGAAGAACTTGCCATCTCTTTCTTGCAATAAGGTTATTGAATACTCTGCACAATACTCCCACTCAATCTGAGATGAGCTCAAAAAACCCTTTACCCAACAACTAGGACCAAAGGTGATCAAGCTCTGATACCAACTGAAAGGAAACTAGGTGTGCGGAATAATAGTTTCCTACACTAATCTATGAGGAGAGGAGAGTGCAAATTCGTTTTAACCCTTACAATTACAAAATACTAAACACATGTTAACTTAGATGTTTCTGCAATCACATACATACAGAAATAGAGACAGAAGATAAAAGTGACACAAAGATTTATCGTGGGGAAAACTTTTCGGTAAAAAACCCCACACTCCAAAACCTGCACAATGTATTATCAAAACACTTGCTATTTACAACACACTTGCAATGCAAGCTATCATGGAGTCTTCGACACTCGTATCTAGAGACAATCCGGCAGCATAATAGTACCTATAAAACCTGTATATATCTCCCATCGAAAGCACTGCTTATATAGACTTTTACAAGGCCAAAAAGGCATCTCCTTGAGATAGGCATCCAACATGGGTGCATGGCCCAAAACCAACACCTAGGGACACATGTCCAAGTGTGTCATAAGTCCTGACACTTTTCCCAACATGCATTCCATAAGTGGGTTGCCCATTCCTAAGTTTGGGCAATGACAGATGCTCTTACGGTTCTTACATCGTCATAGAATCTGCCAGAAATAACTGTTATGACAACTATAAGAGAATTTATCATACACATGCTATAAATAGCATATTCTCTTACAACATGTCATAGATGCTCCTTGGGCACCCAAATAGGCCTTAGTCAAAGATGCTCTTACATGCATGTCTTACATGTCTTCACCTGTCATAGAATCTTCCTTACTTAGCTCTTACATGTCATAGAATCCGTCATAACCGTTTCAGTCATGATTACCTTACACATTCTCCAAAGTGCCAACACTTGGCAGAAAACTCCTACCACAAAGTGGGATGCCTAGAATCTCCTAGACCAAGTTGACCATCCTAGTCATCTTCCAAGTGGAGTGATAACTCACCGTGTCCACTCACACTAAATGACAAAATGGATGTGCAACTTAAATACATTATTTGCAAACAATTAATTACAAAACAAATCAATACATGCTAGGAATTTACAAGGTTGAGACAACTTAATTCCCAACAAAAAATATGTAAGAATAGAATCTATAGAAAATTGAATGTAGTTTCTAAACTACTAGGTTTATTTAAAAATAAAATATATATTTGGTGAAAATTTGAATATTCAATGCAACAGTACTTAAATTTAGGGAAAAATAACAAGTAGGTGTTTGCTTGACCACCCTAACTACAATAAAATGATAATATTTTTTAATAAGATTTTAGATATAAGTAGAGGACTCATGTCCCGATGTGATGTATATTTTTTTGTAATTTTTTTCCAAGTAAATAATTAATTATGAATTTTTTATTACAACTTTTAAAAAATATAAAAACTCGTATGTCTGACCACCTTAACTTGGTCAAAACTTCATGAAATTCATTTTTTTTAATCCTAAAGTATGCGAAGCATAGAATGTGACACATGTTTTGGATTCAAAAAATGTGATACAGGTTGAAAGCTATAGATGTTTTTCAATCAACCTATCAATCAAGACTTTAGTCATAATTCAAATAGAAAATGAATAATAATAATTTATTAATTTCAAAGTAAAACATAATTTATATTGGTGGAAATTTGACAATCTCCTTTAAAAAACCTTTTCATTTCATCAATTTTGGGTAAAAAAAACATTGTCAGCCACATGGGCCATCATATCACTTACATATCGCCACTTTTGGTCCATCATGATCCTACACATACCTGATTCTTAAGGATGGATTGTTGAACTTGGCCAAGAAATTTGTCCAAGATATCTTTCGCTTGCATGGAGTGCTAGAAACCATTATATCCAATAGAGATACACAAATAACATAAAGGTTTTGGAAACCTTGAACACAACATTGGGGACTAAGCTAAATTTTAGCTCAATCTAGAACTGATGGAAAAGGGGATTTTCTACTTATGGTTTAGGACATAGAGCAAACACACTTCCCAACTATTCCATTGAAGGGTAACCCTAAATATCTCAATGCAAAAGAGAAAGAGATCTTACAATAGGTCTATCCTAGGAGATGAATATGATCTAATAAGGGGTTCACCACCAAGCTTAGACTTGGGAAAGATAATGAAATTATAAATGAAATGAAAAACCCCAATTCAATGCAATGACCTAGAAAGGTGAATGAAACAACATAGAAAACTGAAAAACATAATGTGTGCACCTGGAAATCTGGAAATGGCTGAATGGAGCTCTAGAACACTTGAAAATATACTTTTACTTCTAACTGGGACTCATTCGCTAAGCTGGGTGAATCATTCTAGTTTTTGGAAAACTATGCAGGAACAGGTTTTAGACAAAAGGGTATCTGAATATACAAAATCCTGAAAACTAACTAGAATTGGAACTCATTTGCTCAAAGTAGAAAATCATTCTAGTTAGTCTTATCTACAACTTCAAAGACCGATCCTGCTCTTCTCTATTTTATCGGTCCTTCTTGATTGGTTTATGGATCTGAAACTAAAATTTGTGATATGTAGGTGATCTCCAAGTCTCTCTAAGGCTTGTTGACAACTTTGAATGATTTGCAACTTTTCTCCAATCTTGCTCCTTAGGAAATATGCAACCTAGACCTACAAATCACACATAAAGGAGAGGGAAGAAATGTTGTTGGGTTAGTGGATAATGGTTTTCCTTGGTCAAACCCCATTTTGGAAATCAATCCTTGAAATGAAAGCAAATAATAATGGAGAATGATGAATGAACAAAAGACAGTGTTGTAACTCACCAAACCTTTCAATAAAGTGTTGCAAATATGCTTGAAATTGTTGTAATGGATGTGGTTCTTGATCCTTGCTTGAATGATGTTGATCTTGCATTGAACACTTGCTTGAATCATGAAATCCTACATCACAATTGTTAGCACAATAACAAACATGACATATGAAATCCTTGACATGATGATTGATGATTGGAGAATTCTCTTGAATGCTTGATAGTTTTCCCTTGAATGCTCTTGTGAATGCTTGTGAACTCAATTTTCTATTATGAATGCTCTCACAAAATTCTTAGATGAAAATGAGTGAAAGAACCTTGTATTTATACTCAATTATGCAAGAATTCCCAAAATTACAACACTACAAGCCGACATCAGATCTAGGAGAGTAAAATCTTGCCAAAAATTTGAATTGCATTTGATTTTGTGCCACACGAGACTCATTCATCCAAGATGGCGAATGAGTCCCATCAAGCCTAATGTATGGGACCAAAAATCAAAAGTGCTTAGAAATGTGTGAAAATTGGTTCGGGGCCAAAAGATCCAGGTGGGACCCATTCGCCCAAGGTGGTGAATGAGTCCCAAATCCCTAAATCTGGACCACACAAGCTAGAAACACCTAAATTATGATTGGTTCATGATTGGTGTCGAGATTATCCTTGAAAAGATGAAATAAATGAGGCTTATGGATGCAAAATGGGACTAATTAAAGCATAAGAAATCCCAATTATTAATGACAAGCCTAGAGAAGTGTGAAAGTGTGATACAACACTTTACAACACTCCAAATAAGGAAATATTAAGATTAATTTTGATTAAAAAGAGGTTTATTAGGTTGATAAGACCATAGAAAAGTGTGAAAGTGTGTTACAAAACTTCACAACACTTTTAGAAAGGTACCATTAAACTCATTAGTTCACAAGGGCCCAACAACTAATGTGAATGTGTCAACTACATTACAACACTAAATCAAGTAAACATTAAGCCCAACTCACACGGAGAGCCCAAACAAACTAGAAAAATTAGAAGGGTTACTTTTTCGGTGACTCCATTTAGCCCCCACTTTAGTGACATGATAAACTTGCTTCAAACTCACACTAAAGTAGACAAATACACATCAAGAGGGGTTTAAGTGTACCAATGTTAGTAAGATGAGACAACAATGATCAAGAGGGGTGATCAAGCCCTCAAAATCAAGATCCCATGGCAAACCAATATAGGCATAAAAGAACACACATGAGAATGATATAAAGAGAAAAAAAAGCAAAAGCATACACTTTCAAAGACGAAAGAGGGAAAAGATAAAAATAAAAGAGTTGGACCAAGCTTCGACTATTTTTCCATCCCGATGTGGATCAGATCTAGGTTGTTCTTCTAAAAAATGAATACTCACTTTGTGGCAATGGAACTCTTGGCTATCCGCTAGGTGAGATGTCCAAAAAGTTGAGAAAGATACATTCATGGCTGGTATATACTCTCACACACACGCGAGTGGCTATGTGGAAATTCATGCCTCGATCAGGCTTCCCACTCAAACCATACCAAAGTTATACCTCCTGATAACTTTAATAAAGTTCCACATAAAAAAATGATTTTCGAGCTTCATGAGGCAAGAAAAACTTCATATGCTTGGAGCTCATGAAAAAAAAATGATGGCTCTATAGGCATGCAAGCTATGTTATGCAAAGTGGCCATATAATAATAAATGTAAAATGAGGAACGTTCAAAGGAGTCTTGCTTAATTCATGCGAGGTTTTTACTTAGGAAACATTGTGCCTAATGTCTCTAAGAGAGGACCAATTAAAGAATATAAGATTCACAACTTATGGGATGTAGTGTGTCACATCAAGCCACTAAGAGGAATGCAATATGCCAAGAGAGATCACGCTCTTGTAGGACATTACACCCAATGTCTTCCACAAAGTGAAAACACATCGTATAAAATAAGAACACTGCATGTTTCTCTTATTCATGCCTAATTTGAATCAACTGCTCTTCATCAGATATCTTAGCCATCCTAAAGATATAAAAAATAATCGACACTTGAGAAACCCTAAATAACAATCTATTTTGTTGGAGAAAAATGTGAGCAAAGTTGAAATGAGAAAAAAAATCACAATTTACAACCTTTGAAGGGAAAAAATCAGATAATATCTAAATTACCAGTTTGGGTTCAGGGATGGGTTCGGGTACGAGAACCTGGTACGTGAATTTTTTTTTAGGGGTTTGGGTACGTATGGGTACATGTGTATATAAATATATATATATATATATATATATAAATATATATATATAAATATAAATAAATATATATATATATAAATATAAATATACACACATAAACACAACACACACACATACACAAACATAAACACAAACACACACATACACATAAACATAAACATAAACACACACACACACACAAACACAACATACACACATATGAGAGAGAGAGAGAGAGAGAGAGAGACAGAGAGAGACAGAGAGAGAGAGAGACAGAGAGAGACAGAGAGAGAGAGAGAGAGAGAGAGAGAGAGAGAGAGAGAGAGAGAGAGAGAGAGAGAGAGAGAGAGAGAGAGAGAGAGAGACACATAGAGAGAGA